>JBBBDQ010000118.1:3152500-3210000 GCA_037127315.1 Ascarosepion bandense
AGTACAAGAATTACAACTGGACATATTACTGATGTTAAAATCAGAAATGTTAAATTCTGAGAGTTGATCGTTTATTTCAATTGCACTTGCTATGGTCAATATTAAAATATCTGTAAAACTTTTAAGGGAAGGACATATAGAGACAGTTACAGAAGAATCTCTATCAAGACCATTCCCTGAGTATAACAACTACATCCAGCAGCAATACCTCTGACCTGGAGATTTTGAGGATCATGGAACCATTTCTTAATTGCTGTTGTTTCCAGGTCCATTCTAACCTGGGGTGGTAGCCCCTGTTAGGGTCCCAGCTATAGACAAATAGTTTACCTCCCTCCCACTAAAAAAACAGGGCCAAAACATTATTATGTATGAAAATACATACCACATATTTTCATAGTCAAAAACATTACCAGCAATATATTTGTGTTAAAAAAAAAAAAAAAATATATATATATATATATATGAATAAAATATATTACCAGCAATACATTTGTAAACGACCTATAAGGAGTTAAGTATGCCACTAAACAAATAAGTATCAAGACTGAGTTGAGTTGTTGGTGTTTATTTTAACAACACAAATGTTATAGGGTCCTGGGTATGACAATAAACTGCATCTGGCAGCAAGGCCTCTGATTGAGAGGTTGTGAGGAGCATGGAACCACCTCAGTTGTTATTGTTCCTAGATCCATCTTAACTCGATGTGGTAGCACTTGTTGGTGTCCTAGCTATGGGCAAATAGTTCATCCCCAAACTGGGGTCAAAACACTATGAAAGTATGAAAATACTTTTATAGTAAAAATTCCAGGAATACATTTTTGAAGGAAAAAAGAATTTTACCAGGAATACATTTTTTGAAGAAAAAAAATACATAGCAGCAATACATCTGACTCTCAACAAAAAACCACTTTACAAAAATATGTCGAAGAAAGCTGATCTACAAACCTATTTCTTACAAAGAATATATATTCTTTTCATAGAAATCTATTGTTAAAAACTTGTTGACATTAACTAACACATTGATGTTGATATGCTGTAAACCAAACCAAAAAACAAATGTTATACCTAATCTATGTGAAAACTAAAAACAGATCTGAAAAAGTGTAAAGAGCAAGTCATTTTCTTAGAGCTCAGTAACAAAGAATTGAAAAGAGACAAATGGGATGTTGTAGCCCAGTTGATACAATTTTTTAATTTTTTATTTTTATTTATTTATTTTTTTTTTTAATCATATCACCCCAAGCAAAGGCAGTGACGCCACTGATGCGCAAGGGGCTACGTAATAGTGAGAAGATTGGAAAAGAGAAAGCTGGAAACCACATCCTAAACAGGGAACAAGGGATTAACCTCTTAACCTGTTCAATAGACATGGGTGGAGTGTGAGAAGACGAAAAAAAAAATCACATCTAGCAAGAAAATGTCCTGTTCAAACTTACCCAAGGCATGTGAAGATTATAAGCCTCTTTGACAGCTCAAAAAAATTTGATAACATAACTGTTAAAGCTCTTTGTCAAGAGTTGGAAGGAATGGTTGATGGTAGTCTACCATCTTCTATTTGTGACAAAGTAAGCATTTAATGCTTGACATAGCTACAATATTCTCAGCAGATACAAAAGAATCTATCAGCTTCTTTTAAAAGTTTTACAGATTTTAATGTCGACCATTTTAACTGCAGTTGAAATAAAGGATCAACTCTTAATTTAACATTTCTGATTTCAAGAGCAGTAATATGTCCAGTTGTAATGACTTCAAAATGAAAGTAGTAACAGATACTAGTTTTACTATTACTAAGACTGACTGATAAAAGGAAGTCTTTGAATTTATATTTGAATCCAGTTGGCTTTTAAAGTGCTTTCAAGCATAAATTAAACCAGATAATTCATTCATTTACTATTGGGTAAAAGAAAAAACAGTATGCCAACAAAGTGGTTCTGAGGTACAAATATATACAAAGCCATCATGACCCCAAGTCTGATAACTGCATATACTTGGTATATGCATCACAGCCGAATGTGTGTGAGATGGTGATAAATTTTTTTAAAAAAAGTGCACAACCTTGAATATGAGACTAGTTAAAAATACTACCATGTTGAATAACCCCGTCTGTTTAGATAATTGCCAATTGAGGGTTTTTTCAATTGTATGGTTATAACTACCAAGTTGACTTTGTTGTTTCATCTGTTAAATTTCAATAATCTTTGCAACATCTGACTTTGATGCTTTTCTCACTATTTCTGTTCATTAACAAAGGTCAATTGGTTAAAGTCAAGCAACTGACAAGACAATCTGAGGTATTGAATAGGATATCTACGATATTCCATCTTAATTCATCAAGGTAAATGTACATGTTAACACCTTCAATCAATTATTAGAATCCATAAGAGCCATGCCTAGTGTAGCATCAGAGCATTTATTATTTTGTATGTGTTTTGATTGCAGTATACTTTTATTTTGAATAAGGTGAGAAAAAGGCATCAAACAAGGTCTCATTGTCAAAATTTGAATGACAACCTCCAGCCATGTGGTGTCATGTGGCTAAAATACGCAAAAAGGAAGACAAGCAAAAGTGTTTTATGGTACTGGTAGATGTCAAACAGTTCTGGTGAAATAGAAAAGGAAGTCATTTAATATGGCTATTATTTTGTTATATGCACTGACATTTTATCAGACAGCTTCAAAGAAGAAACACGTTTTTATAACACATTAAAGAGCCAGTCACAAAAAATGGTCATTGGGGATCTAAATACAAAGGCAAGAAGGGAATAAGATAGCAAAATGGTCAGTAATTATGGATTTAGATTATGGAATGAATAGCAATGAAAAATGAGTTCATTAGTGCATTGCAAATTATCAAGTAATAACAAAAATCTGGTGGGCAGAAAATTCATCACACAGAACTTGCAGATGTGACAAAGACTGGCAGATTTTATGGACCAGATAGACTGGCTAACCATCAATAAACTCCTGAAACTGTCTACTTTCAGATTAGATATAGCACATGCATATCACTTATTATATATTTACCATTTAGTTGGATTCCCATCCAAATTTAAATAATGTGTAGGAATAAAAAGAGACAAGAAAAAAACTATTAGCCGACACGTTTTGTCCTTAAAAGAACACTACCATGATAATGTCCATCAAAGGACGAAATACATTGTCTAAGAATAGTTCATCCTTTTGTCTCTTTTCATTCAGTTTTGTCTTTTCTACAGATACACTCTGAGAATATTTACAGACAGACAGACACACACACACTAAACAAAAAGTGAACAGTTATTGAACAGTTTCCTGTTTGCATCAGAAAAGATTAGCAACATAAATGAAAATAGAAATGAATATATTTTCAAATGGATTTTTCTTGACCTGACAAAGATGAAATATAAGACAGTTAACCTAAAACTTTTTATATTTTACTTTTCTCTTTTTTCAATAAACAGATTTTTTTTTTCACCATTCTTATGTATTGAATTCCTCATGGTATTTAGCATTGTTGAAGTTATTGATAACATTTTTTTGTCAACAATTACAAACTTTTGTTCAAACCAATTGATGAAATTTGATAAGATATGCAAAACAAAAAAAATAAAAATACTGTATTTTTATTAAAAACATATTTTTTGATAAATTTTTTAAATAGTCGCAATATTTTGTATGTTGAATAATAATTTTTTTTTATTTTAAATGAATGAAAATTTATTGTACTAAGCTACACACCCTAGTAAAATCAACTGTACTTTGTACCCACTTACCTGTTTGCACTTCTCTGAAATTTGATTTTGATTGGTCAGTGTATGACTATTTTAGAGGGTGCAATAGACAGATGGAAGTTACGGTCTTATTTATAGATTTATAGTGTCCACATTGCAAGAGAGCATGCACGCTCTCTCTCTCTCACTCACTCTCTTTCTCTCTCTCTCTCACTCTCTTTCTCTCACTCTCTCTCTCACTCTCTCTCTCACTCTCTTTCTCTCTCACTCTCTTTCTCTCTCACTCTCTTTCTCTCTCTCACTCTTTCTCTCTCTCACTCTCTCTCACTCTTTCTCTCTCTCACTCTCTTTCTCTCTTTCTCTCTCTCACTCTTTCTCTCTCTCACTCTCTCTCTCTCCTCTCTCTCTCTCACTCTCTCTCTCTCACTCTCTCTCTCTCACTCTCTTTCTCTCTCACTCACTCTCTTTCTCTCTCACTCACTCTCTTTCTCTCTCACTCACTCTTTCTCTCTCACTCACTCTTTTTCTCTCACTCACTCTTTTTCTCTCACTCACTCTCTTTTTCTCTCACTCACTCTCTTTCTCTCTCACTCACTCTCTTTCTCTCTCACTCACTCTCTTTCTCTCTCACTCACTCTCTTTCTCTCTCACTCACTCTCTTTCTCTCTCACTCACTCTCTTTCTCTCTCACTCACTCTTTTTCTCTCACTCACTCTTTTTCTCTCACTCACTCTTTTTCTCTCACTCACTCTTTTTCTCTCACTCACTCTTTCTCTCTCACTCACTCTTTTTCTCTCTCTCACTCTTTTTCTCTCTCTCACTCTTTTTCTCTCTCTCACTCTTTTTCTCTCTCTCACTCTCTTTCTCTCTCTCTCACTCTCTTTCTCTCTCTCTCACTCTTTTTCTCTCTCACTCTCTTTCTCTCACTCTCTCTCTCACTCTCTTTCTCTCTCTCTCTCACTCTCTCTCTCACTCTCTCTCTCACTCTCTCTCTCTCTCACTCTCTTTCTCTCTCTTTCTCTCACTCACTCACTCTCTTTCTCTCACTCACTCTCTCTCTCACTCTCTCTCTCTCTCTCTCACTCAGTAATATTACAAACAAATGGGTAAACAGTCCACTGTTTGTAGTAATGTACTCTTTTTAAAGAGTGCTTAATACTTAGTAGAGCAATATTTATCGTAATATTTTATTACAAGTGTTTATAATAAAACTGAGTTGACTGCAACACAAGAGATGTTGTTTCAGTACTGCTTATTAGCACCTCATCAGTAAAATATTTTTCTATTAGGAATTGTTATATATAGAAATTTAAAAAGAACACAGTTGTTAACTTATCTGGTCAATTAAGGGGAGTTGAAATTAAAATGGTTGGACTAGGTTAACCAATAGAAAGGAAGGCAATGGTGGATAAGAGGGTGAGTTATTAGGGTGGGGAACAGAATTAAGATGTGGAAAGCTAGATTTTTGGTGTCAGTTATGAAACATTTGAATGTATACAATTGTATTATGTCATGTCAGTAATCGTGTTGAATGTGTTTGTCAAATGGTTACAAATTTATTTTATTAAAATTATTACTGAAGTGGTGGAATTGTTATAAGAATGGAAATGTGGTAAAAAAAATATAATGTATGTCAAGCATATGTTGACAACATACTAGGCATTATATCAGTTAATTGAAACAAATTATCAGAAGATGAGAGAATCAATATGTTTATACAAGGGGATAGACTATAGATTATAGGATCTAATTATAGTAGAAAATAAATTAACTATACTTTATAGTGATGATGGAAGTTATGTTTGTTTAACAGGTTTAATTTAGGGAATTTAATAGTTTGAAATTTTTCCTGTAAACATAGAAAATGTGACTCGTGTAAAGATTTACAATTTCTAGTGTTTTTTTTTATTTTTTTATTTTATATTTTACTGTAGGCATTTTATTGACTTTTTACTTGCCAAAAGTATGTAGAAAGATACCTTTTATAAATTTTATGACACTGCCTTCAAAAAAAGTAGCTACAAATTTCTCTCCCCACCCCCACCCTAATAATTCACCTCCCTATCCACCATTGCCTTTCTTTCTATTGGTTAACCTAGTACAACCTTTTTAATTCCACCCTCCTAATTATATATATATATATATATATATATATATATATAAAACAATTCCTAACAGAAAAATATTTCACTGACTAATGAGGTGCTAATAAGCAGTACAGAAATGAAACAGCTCTTGTGTTGCAGTCAACTATGCTTTATTATAAATATTTATAATATATTCTGGTTTCAGTGGGCTAATTTAAATTCCAACAGATAGCAACACACTTTTTGATTTCTGGTCATTTCACTTACAGCTCCCTCTTATCCTTAGAGATCCCAACACATTTTCCATAAACAAAGTTTTGTCTTTCTGATCTAAAGAGGCTGAAAGCAGCAGATGTTCTTGGCAAAATGTGTTTATAACTTTTCCACTTTCTTATCTCTGCTTGTTTTGTCTATTATTATATAGATACACACACATTAATCAAATATAGTGTCTCTGCAAAATGGATTGTATTAATAAAAATGTTAGCAAGTATATCAAAAGGACATTCCTTTTGCTGTTAATGAAAATTTTCACTGGTTCTCTGCATTCAGTTATCATTATTGTTGTATACATACCTATTTACAGGAATGGAATGTTCCTATCCTCTTAAACATGTGGACATTATTGGAGTAGAGTGATTATACTGACTAGCAGTGTATCTACTTCATACAGTGTGCAAATCTTGTACTTGATATACTATTATTTCTAACCACTGTTTTAGTATTTGTCTATATTTTTGAGATGAGGTAGTATTTACATTATTCGGACTATTGTCCTCATCTTTGTTGCCATTTGTACAATGTTTTGGCCATTGTACGCTCTAGCCTTCTTCAGGTCCTAGGAATTTCGAACCGAACCCTTTATTACAATCACTGAGGTATATCATTAGTGTCAAAAATTGCAATATGAGCTCTGGTAAAAATACTATAGAAAAACCATTAACATCAAAAAATTGCAATATGAACTCTGGTAAAAAAAAGGGTTACTGAATATCAGGTAAGTCCCAAAACTTCAGTTGTTCTTGTCCTTAAGGACACATGGCCCAATGGATATAGACGTTGGTTAGGTCCTGTGACTTGACCCAAAGAGTTGTGAGTTCAATACCAAGCTAACAAGTAACTTACAGAGTTAGAGGGAGATAAATCATGCCTACCAAAAGGCACTACTACACAAGGAATGGAGTTCATATGCTCCAGTGATACGTCCGAAACATTGTACAAATGGCAACAAAGATGAGGACAACAGTCCGAATAATGTAAATACTCTGTTTTGGTGATTACTAACACAGTAACCTTTTAGGGTTACAACAATTATTTTACAAAATACTTAAAATAGATATTTCATATGTATTAAAAACAAAATAACTTTGGAAGATATAACCAAATGCAAATCAATATTGCTACTTACAAAAAGAAACAGTATGTGTGTATGTATGTACATATGCATATGCTCTTTCAACTATTACTGCTATGAAAATTTTCTACAAATCTTGATACCCATAACTTTATCATTGAACATGAACTCTACTCTTAACTTTTTAATAATGTTTCTAATTGCACATTAATTTCTACAACTTATGTTATTTTCTTTTAATAAATTTCCATTTTAACATGAAAAATATATATTTTTACACTATTCTACACTAATTCCAACATTCCAACTTGCAACCAACCTTTTGTTGAAAATCTGATAATCCTGATTATATAACTCTTGATAAAACTTGTAAGCTGTAAGGAATTCGGTTATGTCTGACACAAGGCTGAATCAAAGAAGCATTAACTAGCTCCCTATATCTACAGACGAAAGGATTCTTATGTAAAAAAAAAAAAAAAATTTTTTTTTTTTTTTTTTTTTTTGTCATTAGTTTGGGACCATGAACTTGTATGAACAATTTTTACATCTTTTTGTAATGATAAACATATTGATTTGGAAATTCTTGCAAAAGTTAGATAATGGTTAGATTTTAATGAAACTTTCAGAACTTATTCAGTAATTAATAAAATTATTTTTGAAACATTTCCTTCTAGAATATATTGGTAAAATTATTTTATTTTTTATTTTTGTTTTTCTTACATCTATTTTCCACTTTAATTTTATGAAATTCTGAGAAATTCTTTTTATATAATGTTTAATGTTGATATTAGTTCTCAGATAATTTAATCAGTTCTTGTGGGGATCAAGCAGAATGGCTAGTTACAGAAAATTTGCTTTGAATTATAAAATAAAAAATGTAATAAAACTAAGACATTCTTTAATTAGAAAAGCTTTTAATTGCTTTTATGAATAAGATATATTATGGACATTATTATCTTACAAAAATTTTTTTTCAATGTATAATGAAGTGTTACAAGACTATTTTGCAAGACTGTTTAAAAACAAATATGGAAACAATTCTCTTTAAAATAATTTACAAATTTTTAAATCTTTATAACTCTGCATTAATTTGTAACAGTAAAGTGATATTGTTATTAAATAAAAACTATTTACTGATAAATAGAAAAGCTTACTACAATTAAGCCTTCTCCCACTTATAAAGAATTTGGATTTTTTTTTTTGTGTGTGTGTATATATATATATATATATATATATATATATATATATATATAGTGGTCCCAAAGTAGGTGGAATAGATTTGTGTATTGGCTATTTTATTACAATGGTGTTCATTATAACTTTGGTATTCGTATTATTTTTATTATTGTGCACAATAAACTTTAATTGTCAATGTAATAATTGGATGTGCGTTGTGGTGTAGTGGATATCAACTCGGAATAACAAATCGGGGTGCCAAGTTCGAATTCCAGTTGAATTCCTTGCATTCACTTACGCAGAAATACCCTTGCAAAAGGTATTAATCCATCTCTTCCTGCCTGTTATGGGTTAAATAATAGGACAGATTGGGTTCTATAGCCTTGGCTGGCAACCAGTCTACCACAAAAAGCAATGGCAACCTTCTGCCCAGTCAATCATGTCTCTTTTGAGGCATGATTGCCCAAAGCGTGTATCATGTATGGCACTTAACTGACTGAATAATTGTATATATCATCACAAAATAAATGTTATCATTTACTGTCTACTTACTTTTGAACCACCTTGTATGTGTGTGTGTGTGTGTGTATATATGTCTACATATTGTATTATCAGAAAATAAATACACTATAGTAAATTTAAAATGTATTGGTAATTTTCTAACATTTCCTCAAAAGCAACTTAAAACTTAAATTACCTAAAATTCAATAAATTAGAATGCTTGAAATATTAAAAATCATTAAGAATACTTGGTATTTAAAAAAATCTTATAAAAAGGTGTTTAGGTTGTGTTTAGGTTGTGTTCATGAAATTTTATTACTATTATCTCCTCCTTAGATAAATTTTTGCAAATATCAGGCTGTCAATAAATGTCAACACCTCATAATAACACCCTCCTCTATGTTAAAATATAGCGTAAGTGATATTTTAAACTAAAATCAATAGTTTTAAATTCAGATTAATTGAACTTTAAATTAACTAATTTTCTCAACGTTTTAGAAAAATATATATTATATTTTTGAAAGAAGACAATTGCGTTGACAGATTTTTCAGTATGGATGATTTTATCGATTTTTACAGATAATCAAAAAAAAATAATACCAATCAATTTAAGTTCAGTTTGAAATACAGCAAAGTAATTTGCTTATTGGAAATATTAAAATTAAGTTTAATCTATTAGCTTGGGATTAAGACTAAAATAAAAACTTTAAAAATTTTTCATTTTTAAAATGCATTTTAAATCTTAGCTTAGGTATCTTTCTCTCTCTCTCTCTCTCTATACACATTTAAGGCATTGTACATTACATCCTTCTTGAGTTGTTTAGTGTGTTATTTAGGTAAAAAGCATTGTTACCAAGTGTTCTTAAGGTTTGAAATTCCAAGAAGTTTATTGAATATAAGATTAAAGTGGTTCAAAAGATTGCAACTATAGCAACCAAGTATGGAATCTAAATAGTCATTTATAATTCATGTAAATTTGTTGCTGAAAAGTTTGAAGGTATCAGCTGTGGTATTTTCATGACATTGGATTAGTAAATGATAAAAACTTGAGTATATAAATCAGTTCTAACAAATTTAGAAAGAAATTGAACATAGAATCGGTTGCCCTGGAGGTAATTTCATCCAACACTGCAAATTGCTATAAAACCAAAAGTTTAACCTGAAAATTAGTCCTGTTCTTCAATAACCTTGTTAGATTGAGACTTTCATATGGATGTCCTGCATGGTGCTAAACCCATTCAGAAATAGCTAAAATGTCAGCTGCATGCAACTGCTTTCTAAGATCAATAGTTAAAAATGGTTTTGAGCAAGTGAAGCCAAAACTTGTGGAATGGTGCTAATCACAAAGAAGAAACTGTACCAAATAGCAGGATACATATCACTTGAGGTTTACAGCAACAGCTAAAATGGATACCACATGTTTCTCAAAGAGAAAATGACATAAGATGTTGACATTCTACCTTATTTCAAATAAAAGGTTAGGAAGGAAACTGCCATCAATGCTGGAAAGATGGCTACTCTAATTTTCTGAGAAATTAAGTGTAAGATTTTATAAATTTAAACCAATAGTAGTACAAGCTACTCAGTCAAAGAATGCAGAAGGTTTCCGAGTAAAGAAATGGTTAATATTACTACTAATTAAAACTCTGTTGTTAGGTCTTCTGTACATTGCTGCATTTGAATTGTTACCGGAGATTATTAAATTGCTAAAACAGTATACAACTAAAGCCTACTGACCACTTTTATACTGCGCCTCCTCAGGTTAACTCACACAACAGACCTCAAGTGGAATGACTATAAAGAATCCGTAGCTAATTCCTCTGCTAATAAAGTTGGTTCTCTGTGTAGGGCCAGGAAGTTTTTCTTGTCTGAAACCATCCTGCACATATATAAATCTACCATCTGCCTGTGTATCGAATACTGCTGCCATATCTGGTTGGGTGCTCTTGCTATCCACCTAGGGGTCCTTGACAAGATCCAACAGAAAATCTGTAATGTGATCGATCCCGACTTGGCAGCTCAGATACAGTCACTTTCTCACCGGTGCAATGTGGCTTCCCTGTGTCTCTTCTACAAATACGTTCACGGCCTCAGCTCCAATGAACTTAGCTCACTGGTGTCCCTATATATGAATTTACTCGAGACACAATATTAGCAACTAGGTCCCACCCTTTTACTTGACACCAATAAAATGTAAACGCAAATTCTACTCCAGCAGCTTCTTTCCTTGTACTTTCCGCCTGTGGAATTCTCTTCTGTTTACTTACTTTCCCGACAGCTACAATCTCCAAGAATTTAGATGTAAAGTCAATAGTCATCTCCTATCTCACTAATCTGCATCCTCTCTGTCATGCTCCTTTCTCTGTATTCTCCTCCTTCTCTTACCCACTTCTTGACACACCCCTATAACCTGTCACTCTTTCTCATAACTTTCCTCCTATGTAATCCCCTGCAAAACAGTAGCAGTAAAATGCCTTGCTTGGGGTGATATGATTATAAAAAAATCTTGGAGTGTGGCTAATCTTTCTTTTCAGTACTATGTCCCTTCAGCATGGAGGTATTCATGGCACTCCTAGCACTCTTATCCCTTATAGCACTGACCAGTATTTGTCCCTTTACTAGACCTCCCTGTTCATGCTTTGTCATCCATTTACACAATCTCCTTATGTATGTTACTGTTTCCTTCTGCTCTTCTTGCCTTCAATATGTCTTGAGTGTCAAATTTTCCAAACCTCTTTTCTCACTGTGTTCCTGAAATGTCAAAAGTGTGTTTTATTCCCATTTTCTTTTAAACTATTTTATTGTTTTCAGCTCTCCTATTGACAAATCATTTGCAGTGGTATTCTCTCATTGTTAGGGGCTTCTCTTATAATAAGAGACAGGCTTTGGTCATCAAGAAATTGAATTAACTTGGCTTGTGTTCTTTTCACAGTACTCTTCATCATTGGGATGATAATGAAAAGGTCATTTTTTTCATGTAATTTTTGGATTCACATGTATCCTAAAAATTTTACTTCGCATAGTTCATATTTGGATTTGTCAGTGTTAAGTCGCCTATTTCTGGGCGCATAAGCTGTATAGTGAACAATGAACAAACAAACAACTGGCAAAACTTGAAGCAAAAGATCAAATATATTTATTATTACTTTTCTTTTCAACCTTGTAGACTACAGAATCACAAAGAACTTGACTAAATAGCAAGAACAACATTATTCAAGGACTTTCAACTACAGTAGGTATCTCCACTAAATCACTTAAATAAAACAGCATAGTATGAAGAAAAAAGATCCCAAACTTAATAAAAACATACTTTTTCCATCAAAATGTTTATTATTATTATTATTATTATTAAGAGCAAAGATCAAGTATTTTTTTAATTACTTTTTAAAATTTTAAAATCCATTCTAATACACTTAAAATTTTGTAAAAATTTTGATTTTATTTTTGAAATCAGTATTTGTAAAAATGTTTTTTTATGTTTCCTCCAACACCCCCACTCCCATTCATGAAATTTCAAGAAATTAAAATTTTGTAGGCAAAATTGATTTTAGTTAAATGTGGAACTCATTGGGGAATGTAAATCTTCTATTATATTTTTTTACCATTTGACCCCTTTTTTCAAAAATCTACTTCCAATAGTAAAATAAAAAAAGCAATGAACTACAACATTATTTAATTAGATAAACTTTTAATTGCTTTAATAAATAATATAAATTAAAGACATTATAGTCAGAAGAAAAAAAATTTTCAATTAATAATGAAATTTTAAAAGAATTGTTTTCCCTATTTTTTTTTTTTTTTGTTTAAAAAATATATTTAAAAATATTTCAAAGACTTGTAGATATTAGATTAAATTAACTGAAGACTATATTTACTAATCAAAAATTGAAAAGTTTAGTACAAGTCATCAAGCCATAATATTTAAAAAAAATTTTTTTGTGTGTGTGTGTTTAAGTTTTTTCTTTTTTTTTTTTTTTTTTTTTGTATGGTAATTCTTGTGTGTACATTACATTAAAAAGTCATGTGCTTTACGGGTTTCCTCCCATTACAGAAAAAAAATTTGGACAGTTTTACCAATTCCAGTTGCCATACTCTTATCTCGCATCTGTCAAGCTGTCATCACATGTCAAATACAGGGTTGGTAGAGGTCAAGAAGTTCAACACTGTTTAAGAAATAATTTTATTCTAAGTTTCTTGCGATAATTAAGTAATACTTGTGTAACATTAAATTTGCAAATTTTCAGAAAATAATGTGTCACAGATGTATATTTTATTTTTGCAAGATTTTTAAAACTGAGAATTAACTTTCATTAACAAATGTGTTGATCACTCAAAAATAGCCAAAGAATTGAAATATTAAAGTGAAAAATTTTAGATTCCTAGCAATAGAATTTCTATTTGAAATACACCAGAGTATTTTTGCTTACTAGAAATAGTAAATTTAATTATTAAGCTTCCAATTAAAGTTAAAATACAAGTTTCAGGAAATCTTTTATTTTTAAAAATTCCCTTTAAAAGTTAGTCATCAAAAATGAGTCATGGTACTTAAGCTACAGCAACTAAAATAGATATTATATGTAACATATATATGCAGAGAAAATAATGACATGAGATGTTGACGTTAACATTGAATATTATTTTCCAAAAATTGGCCTGAATAAAAGATTTAAATTGAATCCTCACTTTTTCAAAAAAAAAAAATCTTAGAAAATTAAAGGGTGATGACTTGTATTTGAATAGTGCATTTTATTTAAAAAGTTTTTAACTGATGCATCATTTACAAATAATATATAAAACAAAATCTGCAGATAGAATACTATGAACTGAATGTAAGCAATGATGAGGTTTTAGAGAACCAAAAAGATGCTTATTCTTAACATCAGGAAGAGGTACTATTTACTCGTTATTTTCAGACTATTGTCCTCATCTTGGTTGCTATAAATAGCAACCAAGATGAGGACAATTGTCCAAATAATGTAAATACTGCATCATCTCAGAAATATAGACAAATACAGGAAGAGATAGTTGAAATTTCTAGAGCACATAATGAGGAAAGAGAGCTTAGAGCATTGGATACACACAGGACAGATTGAGGCACAAAGAAAAACAATGCATAAACTATCTAGAAATCTTTGGTAAATGGATGGCAGAACACAGTTCAGGAGAGATAAGACAATTATTAAGGACAGGAAATTGTGGAGAGCCATGATCATCTACGTCCCTTTGGGATATGGCACATAGAAGAATATGAATGGATACAGAAGACTTCTTTTAATGTTGAATTTATCTAAAGTTATTTATAAATGGAACTTTGTGTGTGTCCGTTACCTATAGACTCTAAAACGGCTGAACCAATTTTCTTGAAAATTTACACAGTTGTACTATAAGCGTCTGCGAGTGTTCTTTGCTAGGTTTCGTGTCGAGGTACCCCCGATAAATATCGATAATTGAAAAAATCGTGTTATAGAAGGAGTGGTCCGATTTTAATCAAATTTGATACACTTATAGACAAAGACGTAAGAAATGATATTCAGAAGTTTCAAGGTTGCAGTTCTTACAATAGTGCAGAAAATCGATTATATATATATATATATATATATATATATATATATATATATATAAAAGGCAAGATGTTTGTGTGTGTGTGTCTGTTTATCTGACTGAATGTCTGTATTTTTTTCAGCCCTTTTATTTTAGTTTTTGCTTTGGGTTTGGCTCTAAGTAGGTATAATTGTATTTCTTAGTTTCAGCCATGATACCATTTACTCAGAGGACTTATTTAGCCTTCAATTTTCGGTTTATGACGAAAAAAACTCATTTGATATCAAAATTTGGCTTACATCCATTCGTTTTTCTTTCAGTCTACGGTTTTGCTTTAACTGGAAACAACTATTGCTTTTTAGTCTTTCGTGCCAACGTCTAAAGAGTCTGAGCTCCAGGACCATGGATTAGTTTTAAAGCTTTCATTACACCTGAGCAATGCCAGGCTATACTGCTAGTTTTTTATATTTTACTAAAAATTTAAATATTCATAACATGAAGTCAAAATACTAAACCTTGTATGAATGTGTAAACATATAACGCAATCAACCCTAAGGTTTCTCCTTGATCAGCTACTGATTTTCCCACACTGCATTTTGATTCTCAATCTTGTCAGTATGCACCAAAAGGTGAGAATGAGGCACCTGTTACTGATATCATATGTCGACGTTTTAATCAGGACTTTGCCTGGGTGGTTAGGAGGTTGTATCAACTTCTGCTAAGTGGCTCTTCTAGATCGGCTCCTCACCCATCTACCTGATGTGTGGCTAGCAATACAAACAAGTGGAATTTAGAACCACACAATTGACAAGTCCGTCCCCGACCAAATATGAATCAGAAGTAACTCGCTGATCCCAAGCATGACTGTGATTATTTCAGAGTGCTGTTCTATTTTCAATGTCTAGTTTGTTGTTGCTTGGTCTTCAAAAAGCATTCATCTACTCATTTACTTGCACATTTGCATTCAAAGTGGATGTCATTGAGAAGATGAGACTTCAAAAAGAACCATTTGCTAGGTATGAAACAGAGACACTGCCCAACTTTACATCCCAATATGTGGCTAGCAATATGAATAAGTGACATCAGAACGAGATATACAAGTCTGTTTCCTGTCAAGGGTAGACCAGAACTGACTCACCAATCCCAAACAGGACTAATATAGAAAGGAAAGCAGCTGGAAATAATCAGTGTCCGGTTTGTTGTTTGGTCTCCACAAACCCCTCATTTACTACACTCCTTTTCTTCCCTGTTCCCTTCAATCAAAGTGAATACCACTTAGAAGATCAGGCTTTAAAAAAAAATCTGTTAGCTATAAAATAGAAAGACTTGAAATTGAGATAAAATCTCATCTTCCTCTTCTATGTGGATGCCTATATTGTAACAGATGATAATTTCAATGATGAATTTATTGGGGGTGGGTGGAAATAAGACATTCATTATGTAAAATAAACAGATAATAAAATTAACTGTTGATATTTAATTTTTGTAAGATACATAATTTAAAAATATCACCGTTCAGATAGGAGTTATCTCCCTTTAATTTTTTACATTTTGATCTTTGAATGGTTTACATCATCACTACTTCACAATTTAACTTTTGGTGAAGCCAGTTTTCAAGAAAATGAACTTTGCTACAATGATTACCTTTCATTGATGTTTCACATTATTCAAACAAAAAATTAAGAAGGGAGCTTTCCTCAAGAGTAGTAATAGTTACTGAACTTGAGAACTTATTTTTCTTAAAAAAAAATAATTTTTTTTAAGAGAAAGATTTTATAAATTTTAGCTGCAAGTTGTACTGGCTGCTTGGTCAATGAATGCTGAAGGTTTCTCTATAAGAAAATGTCTATTATATATATTTTTTAATCAGTATCACCCCCATGCAATGCAGTAAAGCCACTAAGACACAAGGGCCTAAAAGAATTAGGACCAGGAACATTAATAATGAGCAGGAAGAGAAGAGTCAGTAGGAGGACAATAAATAGGGATTGACATTGCATTTAAATTTTTGCAGACTTAAGTTGGCTGGAAGGCATGGAGCCAGAAAGATGTTCCTCAAGTGAGAGGTGCAAGAAAAGAAACTATTAGCATATAATTTACAGCTACATGTCACCAGTTCAAATGCAAATTCACAATATCTTGATGTCAGTCTAGTACAGCACTTAAATTTTAAATTACCCTTACTATTAAGATTCCCATATTAGATGGAGTAGATAGGTTTGCCTGTCATCTCGTTCACACTCATCTGAAATCTTTTAGTCAAGAATAGAGGTTTATCCCTTGTTTGCATTTAAGATTGGGTTTCTAGTTCCTTCTAAAGTTTACTTCAGTTTTATAATTCTGACATTTCCACCGAAATCTCTAAACTCTTATTTATTATTTATTCACATTTTCTTTTTTCCTAAATTGTTGCCATTTGTACAATCTTTCAGCTGTTGTATACTCTGGCCTTCTTCAGGTGCTATGAATTTCAAACCAAAACCTTTATTACAATCACTGGGGTATATCATTCTCATTCCTTGTGTTGAGCCTCTTTTTGTGCTAAAGGGTTTGGTTTGAAATTCCTAGCACCTGAAGAAGGCTGGAGTATACAACAGCCAAAACGTCATACAAATTGCAACAAAGATGAGAACAATAGTCTGAATAATGTAAGTAGTGTAAATACAACCTCATCTCAGAAATATAGACAAATATGGGAGTAGATAGTTTGCCTATTATTTGGTTCGCACTTTGTTTCCTGTTTAGGATTGGGTTTCCAGTTCTCTCTATAGTTTTCTCTTTTCTTTCACCCCTTGCATCTTGTTGGCATTATTATCTTGCATAGAGTAGTGCTTTTTACTATGTAGCCTTCTACTTTGAGTGGCACTTTGGTCTTGTACAGGGTAAACATCATTGTTAAAATAAAAATAAAAAAAAAACAAAAGATATCAGTGTGTTTAACCAAATATGGAATTGTTTTCAAGACTGAAGAAATAGGTTAAGAAATACTGGGCTATATATAAACTCAAACATTTGATGTTTAGCCTCAACTGGAACTCTTTTACAATTGGCCATTTTGTTCAGCAGAAAGACTTAATTTTTTTCTTCCTCTTTGCTTTCTTTCTTCTCTTTGCAAAAAAAATCAGATATTTTACCAAAGTCTTTTTTTATCATCATATGAAGAGGGATTAAAAAGAAAATGAAGTCCTACAAATTAGATACAAGATCTGTTTTGAACCATGGACAGATACTTAAGTGTTTTATTTAAGTGTTTTGTAGAGGTTTGGCACAAGTGCAGGCACCTAGTAAGAAACTAATTCACTACTTAGTAGTAATGACCTGCTAGACAAGGTTACAAATTACTACTACACTTAAGTGTTTTACTGACATAGGAATTTGTAACTGTTGTTCCCTGAAACTGTAATTTAGCTCAACATCTGTTGACGTGAAGGTTATAATTGGCAAATTAATTAAAGGCTTTCTTCTCTCTCAACTGACATTTGAGCTCATTCAAAGCAACATGTAAGAATTGCATACTTAAAGCACTTTAATCTCAAAAGGAACTTCATTGTCTGCCATATTTTTTTTTCCAGAACAATAATATTTTTATAAACAATTAAGTTAACTATCACTTAATGTATTTGCATGTAATTCATGATTTGTCTAATGCAGATCTTTCCAAATATTTTTTTCCATTGGTCTCACACTTAAATAAATATTAATGTCATGGTTTTTATTGTGTGATCACAAGTCCCCTAACCCAGTGCTGCTCAAAGTATGGTACATGTACTGTTGACAGTACGCAAGCCATCGTCTGCCAGTATGTGGAGATTTTCCAGAAAAGAAAGAAAAAAAAGTTTAGTCATGTGGATAGTCTAAATACGTCTTAAATTGATTAAAATTAATATTGTTTTACTGTTTGTCTATTTTTGAGAAGATTAATGCCTTTTATTAAATTCAAATTGCTTACGAAGTATTAATATTAACTTCAAATATTTTTTCTGGATTTTTAAAAATATATACCCTTGAAACCAGTGGCCATAACTAATATAGCACAAATATGGTACCAGTCAATGGCACACTGGGAAGGCTTGTTACGTCAGTGATGACTGTCCTTAAAATGAACAAGATATGTCTTCATGTTTATTGCAAGGTAGTCTCAAAATGTCTCTGAAATAGTACATATCTCAAAAAAAAATTCCGGGGTCCACAGTCTCTTTCTCTCTCTCTCTTCCCCCTCTTTTACTCAGCTGGATTGGCTTGCTTTGCTTACTGGTCCCTGGCACATTAAAAAAAAAAAAACTAAAGGTCCGCCACATCAGATAATTTGAGAAGCACTGCCCTAACCCATTGAGGTTTTTAGAGCACAATCATAGTATCAGTAGGTGTGAATAAGGCAAGATAGCCTGACAAAGCTCATCCTTCTTAAGGTTAAATTCACTTTGCTTTGAGTGTGCTTTATTTACGAGGGTTCCAATTCAAAATTTTCCTTTTTGATCCATTGCTAGAGAAAATGGATTCATGCTTTTTTCCAATGCTTTGGCATTAGTATGAAGTAAATGAAAGGATCTTCATTGTATTAAGAAACAAAAATTTAAATTTTACTGAAGGTTTTTTTTTTCTGATTTTTTTTCTTTTCTTTTTAATGATCATAGCCTTACAACATGGGGAATACACTAAAAAGTTAAGCAAAAGATGAGTTAAAAATGAATAATTGACAATGCTTCATCCATTCAAATACTATTAAAACAAGTTTTTTTGTGTGTGCTATTAATGGGTGAAAATAGCAGAACAAGTCTTGATGTTTATATATCTATCTTGATGCTTATTGAAATTAATTTGAATTATTTCTGGATTTCCAAGGAGGATATTTCATATTTGGTTTTATAAAATCAGCAGAGAATTTTATCTTACAAGTAAAATTTATGGATAACCGATTTATTGTAGTTTATACGGGGGTCCTGTCTACGGCTATATCATGTTAAATACACAGGTTCTTGTCCGATCAATGAAGTTAAGCAACATCGAGCCTGATCAGTACTTAGATGGGTGACCATTTGGGAATACCAAGTGCTGTAAACATAACAAGGCTAACAACCCTGCCACATAAAAAACAAGTTTGTTACGCAAACGGTAACAAAAGTTGCTGCCCTACACACCATTGGGTGTAACGGATGATTGATATGGGGCCCCTATCGATTTATTGTAGTTTATATGAGGCCCTATCGTCTTGGTTGGTAGCCAACTGTGGAGAATATCTGCCTTATCAGTCATGAATTGAAAGAAACATAATCATACATGACTAAAAGGAAAAAAAAATAGATTGATAAGCTTTTTTTTTTTTTCTTTTTTAAACTTAACTTCTGAGAAAATTCCTACATTCATGTGAGCTTATATGACAAGTAATTCAAGCCACATGTATTGCATACCTGGCCTTTAAATAGAATAACTTTTTTTTTATTGAACACTCCTTTTATTTGTGTTTTACATTTAATTGCATATTACTTTTTTTTATGGCATTGATTGATATTTAAGCCCAGTAATGTTGAAATGTGCATTGTGGCGCAGTGGATATCGGCTCGGAACGAGAAATCTGAGAGCTGAGTTCGATTTCCAGTTGAATTCCTTGCATTCACTTACATGCAAATACCCTTAGGAAAGGTATTAATCCGTCTATTCCTTCCAGTTATGGGTTAAATAACAGGACAGATTGGGTTCTATAGCCTTGGTCGGCAACCAGTCTACCGCAGAAAGCAATGGCAACCTACTGTGGGATAATCTTCTGCCCGGTCAGTCATGTTTCTTTTGAGACATGATCGCCCAAAGTGTGTATCACATATGGCACTTAACTGACTAAATGTTGAAATATTTTCCTGTATTATATAATTTTACCTATTGTGAAAAGTCTAAAGAAAATTATTTGGTAGTTTTTTTTTTTTGTTTTTTTTTTATAATAAACTAGTAAAGATTATATTTTTGCCTCTATCGTTTTTTTTATTTATTTTTTTTATATTTATAAACCTTTTCAGAGTTTCTTAGTTTAGAAACATTGCATTACAGATTTCAATATAACACCCATGTCTAATAGATGAAAAGGACCTTTCTCTATAGGTTGATTTCTAATTTTATTTTCACATCTCATGACAAACTATTCAGGTCTGTACCTCTGAGTATTTTTAATTTGTATATTCGGATTTATGTAATCTTGCACTGTATAACATTTAATTTGCATATCAAAGTATGTAAACAGTTGAATTTCCTTAAACACATGAGGAAAGAAGGCTTGGCAAACTTAACCTTCACAAGACATGGGGAAGGCAGTAAGGCACCTATCTTACAAGCCTGTGCAAATGGGGAGTGAGAAGAAAAAGGAGAAAAACTGCTACAAGAGATAGGAAGTTGTGGAGAGCTTTAATCGTCCATGTCCTGAAGTTTAAAGTATTTAGTTCTAGATTACTTGGAATTTAGTGTCTAGGATATCAGGAAGGCTTTAAAATTTATGTCTTTAAATATGTATTTCTACAATCTGTAATTAATATCAACCCACTGTCAAGGTTGACTATTAAGGTAACAGCTTTTTGGCACTGTTACCAGGTTATGAGTGGAACTATTAGCCATTTACTTTTGTAAAAAATAATGATCTACAAAAATGTGTTCATGTCTTTCCCAAGACTGTTTGCATGATGTGAGCATAAATGTTCTTGGCCCAAATTGAAATTCTGTTTGCAGATTCCATTTTCTATGTTGGTAATCATTATGCTACTCTATATCCCCAATATCTGTTAGAAAATGTATAATTAGTAACTTTAAGGGTTGGAATAATTTTGGAAATGTTAGCACATTTAAACATTGTGATTTTTTTTTTCTTTTTTTAAACTTTTTTTCTTTTTAAAAATTTTTTTCTTGTTTTAAAAAAGTTTCTTTTTCTTTTTAATTTTTTTTTTAATTTTTTCTTTTTTCTTTTTTTTAATTTCTCTTTTTTAGTAGGCAAAAACAATTAAGTCTTGCCTTATTGTCTCAAGAGGTGAGGTTAAAAACATCACATATGGACAAACATGCCCTCAATAAGACGTGTCAAAAGGATGATTTTTCCCCATATCTTCAGCTATGTTTGTTCTAAAAAGTAATGATTAAAATTGTAATAAAACTTACATATGAAAAAGAATTTATATATTTTCTTGAGAATTGACAATTCAAATAATAAACACTGTTTATTTACACTATTATATTATTTATTGGGATGGTTGGCAAATCATTGGCTAATTACCAATTGATTCAAACTTTTTTAAATGGTAAATAGTGATTTTTCTTTTTTTTTCTTTTTTATTATTATTTGGGAGTTTTTTTTTTAACTAGTAAAGATTATATTTTTGCCTCTATCGTTTTTTTTATTTTAATTTAGTAAATGTTCAAAAATTTAAGAATAAAAAAAATTGTTTTTGCATTTATTTTTTTTTATAAATTGGTGAATGATAAATATTGCATTAGTTTTTAGAATGTTGTAAATATAAAATTATTCTTGTAAATAAATGTAATATTTTTTGTTGTCAATTCTCAAGAACAAAAAAATATAGTATAAATTCACTTTCATCATATGTTTGGGGAGTGAGAAGAAAAAGGGAGAAAAACTGCTACAAGAGATAGGAAGTTGTGGAGAGCCTTAATCGTCTATGTCCTGAAGTTTAAACTATTTAGTCCTAGATTACTTGGAATTTAGTGTCCAGGATATCAGGAAGGCTTTAAAATTTATGTCTTTAAATATGTATTTCTACAACCTGTAATTAATATCGGTCCACTGGAATTTTAAATTGAGCTCTTTATTAAATTTATGGATTGTAGATTGTTCTTATTTCAGTGACTATGCTCAAGGATATTTGGTCTAGTTATTATTTCATACTGCCATTTTTAATCGTTTTTTTTTTTTAAATAAACGTTGCTGAAACATCAAAGTAGTTAAAAAAAAAATAAAAAATAGTAGTGTCATGTCATAAAATAAAATCCTTTTGACACTGTCTTATAGTAGGCAGGTTGAATGTTTGCCAACAATTCTATCATGTTATGAGCTTGTAGCTTTTTTCAAAGATAAAAGCTATTAATTGCGTCATTTTTTCTTTTTGATGTCATTTTTTTTTTTAGTTTGTCTTAACAACTCCTTTAAAAAAAACTTTATTTCTTTTTTGCAGTTTTCTTGAGAACATGTTTAGGCGGTCAAAGAAAACTCCCTTAGAGGCTGAAAAGCCAATGGCTATTTCAGCACCATATAATGTGAAACAAAATTTTCACATTGGTTTTGACAAGGACACAAAGCAGTATATCGGCTTGCCACCTGCTTGGCAAAGCCTACTTAAAGGTTCAGATATCACGTAAGTAACAGTATTTTGTTATTCTTTTCGTTACTACTAGTCATGTTGGTTTTAAGCCACCTTCACACTTGCAGTGTAAGAATAATTCAGTACTAGTGATTGCAACTCTTATTAACAACTGAAGTTAATTATAATTATTTTATTCATACCATTGTAGTTTATCATTCATTATTAATCACTACAAATCAAGCCAATTCCTGTTGGTGCCTGCCTATTTATGCAACTGGATTATCGATCCCTGCTAACCACACTAGTTTATTTCAACATTTTTTTTTTTCTTTTCATTTGACATTTGTTCCTCTGGGTGAATATGGTTTTCCTTGGCTCCTATTCATTGATCTATCTGTCTAATTAGGACCTGCCAGGAGAGAATCTCTTATAGCGGTTGCTATATGCTTTTCTTACCCACATTCGACCCATATACTTTACTCGTTTGCGATTGGCTTATAAATAACTACTGTTATTGTATAGGACAATTTAGCAATCGCAGTCGCTTTAACCTTTCACCTAAGAAGCAACTTTCACGTGTGTTTTGTTGATTGGTTTATTTTTAAGCCAATCACAGATTTTTCTTGTATAAAGAAAATTTCTCCCGCGCTTGCTTGTCGAGCCACCTTCTACACATAAATTCACTATTTTCCCAACCTTCGTCAGTAGAAATCCTAAGACTACTACATCGCATGTAAGTCTCTCTCTCTCTACTCAACGCACACACAGACACAGAACTTTGTCTTCTGTCTGACTTTCTTGCCTAAACGCATACACAGACACAGAGCCTTGTTTTCTGTCTGAATAATTTGATCAAGGATTTGAACTTTGAACTCTTGACGATAATCTTAACAATTGTTACAAACCTTTCTTTCAGCTAGAGAAAAAACTTCATACATCTTATTTTGTTTCTATGAACAGACAAAGGGGAATAACTCTTTCCTTTTTCACTTTCTCTTGCTGTGTATGTACTGTCATTATATGTATTATTGTTGTTTGTTCAATATATATTAATTTGTTGGTTACGAATTGGAGTTGTTTATTTCTTGTTGGTCTAATCATAATATAAATCGTTAGAGGACCCAAAATCCTCTACATTTTTGGTGACCCCGTCTTGATTCGATCCAACGTGATAATATATATATATATAAAAAAAAACACCCAATTTTGTACCAATAATAATTTTAAGACCAACTTTCAATCTTCCAGCCTGAACAAAACTTTTCCATTTTAAGTTGGCGACCACGTGCATTTTTTTAAAAAAAAAAACCACCCAGCATGACAGACCACGAGGGCAATGAAGCCACTGTGCTGCTTAACCTGCCAGTCTTTAACTGCATAAATGTGCATGTCTGGTTCTCACAACTAAACGCCATTTTCCAGGCAAAAAGGGCCCATTCTCAAACAGCCCGCTTTGCCTATGTCGTGGAGAAACTGCCGCCAGAAATAGCGTCTCAGATTTACTGGACAACGTCCCAGCAGAGAAACCCTTTGACATGTTAAAGGATGCCATAATTTATCGGATGGGCAAATCAGAGGAACGCCGGATAAACAACCTATTCAATACCCTTCAACTCGGCGACAATAAACCTACGCAACTTTTGCGTAAAATGAAAAATTTGCTCGGAAAGAATACAATGTCGGAGTCACTACCTACACACACCGCCCAAATCCTAGTGACTCTTCCCGATGCATTAGATTTGATGAAAATGGCCGAGACAGCCGATAAAATACTGGAAGTTAAAGTTGTTAACAACATCCATAGCTCCGAACCACACGGCACCTCAACAAACAGCGTAACCGACAGGTTACAGCAACAAATCGACAAGATGTCGATTCAACTTGATCGTCTCACCAGAGAGTGTTTGCCTGCAGCCCACAACCATTCAACAAATCCAAACAACAGGGAAATGCCACATCCAGCAGCGAATAAAGGCGGAATTTGCTGTTGGTGAAAATAGAACAAACCGTCTTTTTTATGTTCATGATTGCAACACGAATCAATTGTTTTTAGTAGATACTGGTGCTCAAGTGAGCGTGATTCCGCCCAGGTCAGATTTTTCCATAAAAAAATCAGCATATACTTTACGTGCAGCTAACGGCTCGCAAATCCAGACTTACGGCCAGGTCTCATTGACCCTCAACATTGGATTGAAGAGAGTTTTTCAATGGTTTTTTTACGGTGGCGGACGTAAAATTCCCAATACTCGGCGTGGACTTCCTAGCGCATTACAAGCTAGCAGTAAACATGGCTAACCACATGCTGATAGACCAGACAACTGATCTTACTTACTCAGGAATTACCTCCACACTTACATCTACTAAAATATGTGTTGCCTTGCTAGAAAATAACCCACTCCAGCATGTACTGGATAAATTTCCAACACTTTCCCAACCCTTCACATACACAGAAACAGTAAAACATAAAACAGTACATAAAATACAGACATCCGGCCCGCCAGTTTCTTTGCCGCCATGCAGACTCAGGCCTGAAAAATATAAAATAGCACGTGCTGAATTTCAGCACATGTTGGATCTAGGCATAATTCGCCCTTCTTCAAGCCCTTTCGCATCTCCACTCCACATGGTACCCAAATCACAGGAGGGGGCGTGGAGACCTTGTGGAGATTATCGACGTTTGAATGCACAAACAATTCCTGACAAATACCCTGTGCCAAACTTAGCAGATTTCGCCATCTCGTTACAGGGAGCAAAGATCTTCACTAAGATCGACTTGAGAAACGCTTTTCACCAAATCCCAGTAGCCGCAGAAGACAAACATAAAACTGCCATCACAACCCCTTTCGGGTTATATGAATTCCTCCGAATGCCTTTTGGACTTCGAAATGTGGCACAGTCATTCCAACGCTTAATAGACGAAGCACTGCATGGTTTGTCCCACTCGTTTGCATATATTGATGATTTACTAGTAGCAAGTGCCAACATGGACGAACACGTGCTTCACAAAAAACAGCATGTAGAAAAAAGGCCCCAAACTTAAACAAAGTTTTTCCGTCAAACAAAATGTGGAAATGTCAAAATAAATTTTTATTCTTTTTAAATTTTTTGATACTTTCTAACACATTCCAAATTTTGGTAATTTTTTTTTATATTTCTATTTATTTATTTATTTATTTTTTCATCAGCTGGTAACCAGATTGTTAGCAGAGTTTACTACGGATTGTATTACCGTCACACAACTCATTCTTTCCGGTGAAAAACACATTAATTTTGAAAATTTCTTGGTGAAAATATTTTTTTTTATAATCTGTCACTCACCTCCACATAAAATTAATGAAATTTCAAGAAAATTAAATTTTGTATCAAATATTTGTTTTAATCAAACATTCTTTGGGAATGTAAATTATGTTTGGTTTTTTTTTCTTTAAATCTGCTTTGAATAGTAAAATGCAAAAAAAATTATGACATTAATTAATTAGATAAGCATTTAATTGATTTTAAAACACACACACATATATAAAGAACATTATAGTATGAAGGAAAAAAATTTACAATGAAGAATTGTTTTCACTTTTTCTTTTTTAATTATAATAATTTATAAAGTTCCGGTTTTCTCTTTTCCAATCTTCTCACTATTTCTTTTTTTTTCAATTGGAGTAGATAGACTAAACTATCGCCTGGTTCACACTCCACCCACGTCTATTGAACAGGTGAAGAGGCTCATCCCTTGTTTCCTGTTTAGGATGCAGGTTCCAATTTTCTCTTTTCCAATCTTTTCACTCCTTGCTTGGGGTGATATGATTTAAAAAAAAAAAAAAAAAAAAAAATGACTCCTCTACATAACATACTTATTCATGTAATGGAAACAGCAAATGCTATCTTCTCTTCTTGTAGCAGATTGCACAACTCTCATGACTAAAGAATTTCATTGGGCTGACACATCCTCATGAGTGGGCCAAGCTGCTTTTGGGGGAATAAGTGTTTCTTTTTTTTTTTAATTTTTTATTTATTTATGTCTCTAAACTGGTTAATCAACAATGGTTAGAGGGCCCAGTCTATTCTACTTTTTAAGCCATAGCCAGGAGGAAAAATATTACCCTGCTCATTATGAATTTGGAAACCTTTCTTAGATCTAGAATGTTTATCATTGAAGTGCATTAAGAGAATTTATTTTTACTTTCTTCCAAATAGATGTTAGTTTAATATTATCTGGTATAAATTGCATTTTTTCATCTGACCCCATCTTTTGTATTAAGAATAATTGAAAACCAGAAAAAAAAGAACAAACAAATGTCTAATTTTATGCTGAAATAAATATTGTTGAATTTAGTTTTTCATTTTATAATTGAAGTAAAATTTTTATAAGTTCATTTTACAAATTGATGAATTATAATTCAAACTGCAGATTGAAACTAAATCAAGGAATTCTTGTAAACTTTTGAATAGAATAGTTTATTTTACTTACAACTATATGTCTATATTATGTCTGAATTTCTGAGATGTGAAGCAATAATTAGTTATATTAAACATGGACTATTGTCCTCATCTTTGTTTTTATTGCAAAATTTTGTTCGTTGTGCCCTCTAGCCAGGTGCTTGTTGATCTGGGCAAACTTCCGGGAATTTTAAATTGAGCTCTTTATTAAATTTATGGATTGTAGATTGTTCTTATTTCAGTGACTATGCTCAAGGATATTTGCTCTAGTTCTTATTTCATACTGCTAAGTTATTGCTGGATCTGCATAGACCAGTGATTAAGCTCACAATTACTGTCAGCAAATTCATATTAGTCCAATAAGCTATTGTTCTGTGGGAGAATCTGAAGTATAAAAATTGGAGCCTTGTACCTAATCTACTGAAATTGTATTGACTAATGCTTCTTCCTTTACTACTGCTGCAACAATCTTGCTTCTATTTCTCTTTGTTTATTTATTACCAGCTCATCTGTCCCTATATATAGTCAGTAGAACAAGATTAAGTAACAGGTATCGTTTGAAATTCCTTGATGCTTATCTGGGTCAACAAGCACCTGAGAAATCTGGTGGGTACAATAGCCGAAACATGATAACAATGAAGATGAGGTTAGGTTTTAATGTTCAATTTAATCAGAATAACTAATTCATAAATTTATTATGAGCAAAGCAAATTTAGAATATATATATATATATATATATATATATATATATATATATATATATATATTTTCATCATCTTGTGAAAGCATGTGTGATACCCTGTCCTCATCAGCCGCCAAGCAGGGTGATAACATGGTTTTGGTAGCTCAAGGCGGTACTGGCACTCCTGGCACTACCAAGCAGCTTTTGCCACCAGACAGGGTATTAAGAGAATTATATATATATATATATATATATATATATATCTCTTAGTTGATCTGGTGTGTGTGTGTGTATATATATATATATATATATACATATACACACACACCAGATCAACTAAGAGCAGAGACTACATTGGAAGTTAATCTTCATTTTTAGTGTGCAGTTTCGACCAAATCCAACTTGATGCATATTGTGCCGCGGCCTAAAGACGATTTGAGGCAACTTTCAAACTGCGCCCAGTGATTCCTATTTTTGAAAGAAACGAAATGACTGAGTGGCCTATAAAACCACGACAACCAACCTCAATAGGGATCACATGGCATATCCAACCCTTTTCCATGCAGTTAGCATGCAGTGTCTCATAGCAGTTTTTCTTCCGCTCGTGTGCTTCCTCCCAGTTTTCTTCCCAGGGGACAGTCAATTCTATGAGAAGAACACTCTTCTTTGAATCGGACCATGCTACAGTGTCCGGCCGCTTTTCTGTTTGAATAATGTGAACTGGAAATTGTAGAGCTGTCTTGAGATCTGCTGAAACTTTCCAGTCACTAGCTCCGTTCAGTAGTTACATGTTAGGATTTTGCTTCTTCACAGGACATTCACCTTCTTTGAGAAACTGAATTATGGTTTCCTTGGCTGTTATAGATTGCTTGTTTGCTGTCTCACATTGTACTCTTAACAAATCTATTATCACCTCTAACACCTTGTTATGTCGCCATGTGTACATCTGAAGCGATTGTGGACATGCAGATAGTATGTGGCGCAAAGTACCCCAATCACTTACACAACAAGCACAGGTCCGAATTGGTATATCCCCATAATATTAGGTTGGTCGCATTTGGTAAGAGATCATAAGTAGAGTGAAGAAGGAATGATATTGCCAGTGGTTCCATTGCAATTAAGGATTTCCATGATAATTTAATTGGTTTGATATCATTCCATTTTGTCCATGCACATTGTTTGGCCTGAGTAACAGCACTGACTTATCTTTGCTCTTCCTCAAACATCCTGACTTCTTTGCTCATCATGTCTCTTTTCTCTTTTGAATCCACTTTGGAGAATAGCTTTTTGCTCGTGCTACCCAGCCCAGCTCGATTGGTTTGAGTGACGCGTATGATGTCTTTAATTCGTAGGCTGCATTCTGCTTGCTGGGCGATCTTAACGGCCGACCACTTCGTACCTGATTTTATTTCTCGATACGACTTCTGAATGATATCGTCGCCTGAGTCCTTCATCATCATGTGAAGGCGTACTTTCCCAATTTTGAATTCTTCTACCAGTGAGGATATTGGAAGTTGTAGGTTTCCAGAATTGGTATATAAACCCACTTTAGAAAAACGAGGAACTCCAAGCCACTTATGCAGATATTTGTTGCTATATTGTTGGATCCGTTCAACACAAGATATCGCAATCTCGTACATCTGTAAGGGAAACAAAAGACGGGGTAGCAGACCATGTTGGTAACACCAAGCCTTCATCTTTCCAGGTAGAAAGGTTTTATCAATTGATTTAAGCCCTTTCAACACTACTTTCTGGACCTCTGTACCCCTATGTCGATCAGTTAGTGGGATTGAATAAAGACGTCCGAGACTCTCCACCGGCTTCTCCCTGACTGTTGGGATCTTATCACCCCCCCCCCCCCCCCAATTTTGAAATGGATCTCCCTGACAGATCCTCTGACTAACAATAGGCTTCGACTTTTCTTTGGTTTAGCCTTCATTCTCACCCATGTGAAAAGTTCATAATACCTTTGTAGTAAACCATCGGCAGCGATTTGGGATGGGACGAGAATGGTGATGTCGTCCATAAAAGCTCTGGAAGGAGGAAGAGTCAGATGTTCATTTTTCATTACTCTTTTCGACGTATTTGCTGCACCTCGTAAAATGAGTTCCATAGCCAGAACAAAAAGAAATGGGGAAATCACACAGCCCATCATGATGCCGATCTCAAGTGCCTGCCACTTGGTGGTATAGTTTTTAACAGTAAATTTCATGAAAGCTGAATTGAAGTATTTCATTATAATTTCCCCAACCTTGCTAGGGAAGTTGAAAAATTCGAGGGCCATTCAGATTAAGTGGTACGGAACTGAACTGTATGCATTGGCAAGATCAAGCCAGATCACATGTAGTTCTGTTTTGTCCCTTTTAGCTGAGAGTATTGAGTTCCATGTCATCTGTGATTTTTTATATATATATATATATATATATATATATATATATATACTAAACATATTCTATTAAATATAAGAGACAATGAATGTCTATTATGTTTAATCATGAGCCGTTCTAAACGTATTTTTGCTTTAATTTCAGTTGAAAATAAAGACAAAAATTCTCCAACATTTGGATAATTATTTATTGGTTTTCTTCTAAGCTTTCAGCTCACATGAGCCATCTTCAGAGAGGTAGTTTAAACTGAAATATTATAAAATCCACCATTACCGATGATTTTATTTTGTGTTGACATAAAACTCCGCTTGGCAACGGCAATAGTTACCAAAAATAATAAACGCAGTTCTTAAGTTTGCGATGCGGTTTTATATATATATATATATATCCAGGTGAAGAGAACCAACAGTTTTAGAATTCTGATTTCTCCAGCATTTACTTCTTTTTTTTAAAAGTGCTCAATGCAACATATATCATAGAGCATAATATAATTATAATTAAATTTGTTTTTTATTTAAAATCAATTTAATTTACATTGTGACACAGAAATTTTTATGTTTTAAGATTTACGTCATCAGGCAATGTTGACTCATTGCAAAAATGATTTACATTTGAATGTATAAAACATTATGCTTGTTATTTAGAGTTGATATGGAGGGGAGAAGACAGATTTTTTTTTTTCTTTTTTTGGAGTGTTTAATCAGAATAAAGTTTAACTTTTAAGGTTATATATTTGGGTAATACAGGTTTTCTTCTTTCAATCTTTATGGGAATGTGTCAGTCTATTGAGCCACGACCTAGACTTAAAAAGTTTTGTCTTCCCATATCCATATCAACTCTTTCAATAATAAGTGTATTGTTTTATACATTCAAATGTAAATCATTTTCCCAACAAGTCAACATTGCCTGATGATGAATTAAAATCTCAAAACCTAGAAATTTCCGTGTCACAATGCAAATTGAATTAGTTGTAAATAAAAAACGAATTTAATTACATATCTACATATATATTTTTTTAATTATTTTTTATCATCATCACCTTTAATCAAATTATCAAATAACTCTTTTCAGATAAAGCTCTAGGAGCATAGTGAATAGTTAATATTTCTTTTGTCATCTGTATTAATCATTGTAGGTTTGAATTTGATTCTTAGAATTATTTTTCTGGAAATTTAATTTGCTTTCTGAATAAAATGAAATCTAAATAAGCATGTTCACTTGCCTGCTGCTTCATTTTTTTTTCTTTAACTCCCTTCCCCACATCAAAGGTATTTCAAATTTTTGGTCAAACTTGATTGTCAAAGATTGTTTAATCAGCTGTAAATTGATTAACCTCTCTTTATCCTATGATAAATATCTTAGCAGTTACGTTTTGTATGGGCACATGGCCAAGGGGTTAGACTGTTCATTTTTCCAACTGTTTGAATCTTCCCATAATTGATTTTTCAGAGTGGTGACTTCATGATTATATCAGTTAATAGTTAATTAGTTTCAATTCCTGTTGGGCTCATTATATTCATTTATACACAAATAGCTATGAGGAAAGGCATGAATCCGTCTTCTCCCTCCAGCTATGGGTTTGTTAATACCTAAACCATTGTCATCTCAAAAAAAAATTATTACAATCTAAAATTATTTTCTGGCTTTAAATAGCCTGCAAAGAGTTAAGCTATATAAAACAAATCCATGAATAAAACATGTCTGAGCAGGCGTCTGCAACAGAGATTGGCTAGCTGTCCTAGCCAACAGGTGTGCTCGAAAACAAGTTGCCAGCAATTATGTTTTGCAGGAAATTAGCAGTAAAGTTATGCTATAACTTTAGAACAGGATTAAAAATGTTTTAACTTTTATATACTGTATTTGATATTTAACATTTTTTCTTTGATAATATTAACATTTCTAAGATTTGTAATGATTACATGAAAAACTTTTGAATTGGGTTGAATCAGAAACATGGATTAAATTCTATTATTAAATGTACCATTATCAATTATTTTTTTCACTTTTATTTTTTTAATATTCCTTTCTGAAACAAAAGCCAGTCTTGAGTGCTGTTAATTCAAACATTTTGTACAACAGATGAAAGGATGAGACATACTTTAAAAGAAATTACTTTCAATCTTCTGCTAAAATATTGGATTGACCAAAAAGTTTGTTCACTTATTAAGTAAAAAATTTACTTAATAAACCAAACTAGCTTTTTGGCCAACTAAATACAAAAAATTTCATGCTTCTCTGTAGGCAATACATAAAAAATCTTAAAAATATTAGCAAGTTCTAGCTTTTGAGATCTGAGATCAAATGACTGATCAGTTAATTCTTCTCTACTTTCATTAACCACATTTTGACAAATCAAAACTTCAACTTAGCTTGAATGATGCTATTCTATAGAATACTCCTCTTTGGACAATGAAACAATCTGAAATAATCCTCAATGTAAGTAAACTCACAAAAACAAAAAAACATTCGATTACTTGCAAAGAAAATTTCTGCAAAATCAAAGAAGATTATCCCAAATACTACAACATTCTTACAAAGACAATAACAATGGATGTGTAGTTGTTTTCAATAGAAGAATTCCAAAAAAATACATCTATTTTTAGTGCTGTTTTCTATCAAATAAGAACAATGACACAACTCAGTTATATATTAATTTATTATTGATAAACAAATTGATGTAAACATGGCCAATGGATTGCTGGTAGATTAAGAGTCTGAGGAAACCTGAAGGAATCTCTGACAGCCATATTGAATTACATTTTTTTTTCTTTCCTTTCTAGAGAATTCTGATCAAGTAGTCTCTTTAGCCCTCTTCTTTTGTGTTACTATCCCTGACAAATGTCACACAAGAAAGCCTTTTAATTGCTGAACAGACTAAACACCAAGTTCAAATAAAAAAAAATATATTGTTTTGTTAGATTTCAAGCTACACGAGAGTAAAAGGTTAGCAGTATGGTTGGTTCTAGATATGATCTTCAAGTTTAGGGTCCTGCACACCAACCTGAGAATCAGAATTGGTGAGCTCTTCCAGGTCAATAGTATTAGATTAAAAACATATACAACAAGCTCTTTAACGTGAATCTTACCCCATGAAAGCAGAATACCTGAAAAGAACAAGTTGCCACACCCTGTCTATTGTTCATACAAAATTCATGCACCTTCATATGCTTAGTCAGAAGTGGTTGGAATATGCAATCTGTACCGTGAAGCACTTCCTGATCAAGTATAACAAATCACTCTCATTAAGCAGTAATTTTATAGTGTGAGTAGTATTTGAAAAATGTTGGGAATTACCTACTATACTTCATAAAGGAAGTGGGTCTTTATTCTAAAATATGATCATCTAACTAAACATTTGTTGCTCGAGAGTTATAAATGTTAGATATATACACATAAAACATTTTCAAAAATTTAGGCAAATGTTCTTGATAATTAAACCCCCTACCTAAAAAACCACAGTAGCAACAACTAAAATGAATAGTATGTATAACTCAGAGAAAATAAAGATTATAATCAAGATGTTGACATTCCACACTACTATTAATGAAAGGTTAGGAAGGAAACTCCCATCAATGGCTTGAAAAGGCAATAACAGCTACTGGACTTGAGAAACCTATTTTCCTGAAAAATTAAGAGAAAGACTTTATAAATTTCAACTGAAAGCAATACCAGCTGCTTTGCTAATGAATACTGAATGTTTGCATGAACAGAGTGGATAGGTTTGCTTATTTCCTGGTTTACACTCTTTCCCCATCTATTGATTAAAAATAGAGATTTATTCTTTGTTTTCATTTTAAGACTATTTCAGTTTCCTTATAAAATCTTCTCATTCTCTTATTTCCATTAACTCCTCATGTCTTAGTGGCATTGATGGTGTGAAATGATTTTAAGAAAATACGAGGAAATTGCTAATATTACTATGAACATTTCCTCAGAAGTACTTAACTATAGTTTGCTATAGTTGTAACGTTCACCCTCTGTTTGATCTTTCAATAAATCAATCACATCGATCTAAACCCTGCCTTATCCCATGTTGTGTTTTATTTGATAATAAAACTTGCAAAATTGGGTAACCTTCAGGAATTTCTGTAACTGATCAGTCCAGGTTGCATAAAATCACAAGAAGGAAAAAAGAATTTATCTTCATAGAATTCAAAGCTTTTATATCTTCATGTTTTTGGTACAATACTTGTGTTTTTGTTGTTGTTTTCAATAGTTAGAATATATCTATTTTCATGTAGACAGTTATTAACCCAACCCATATCTTAAGTTGAATTTAACACTTTGGCTGGTTTGGTTAAGTCTGGCATGAGGTTCTAGTCAGATCTTCCTCTTAAGCAGAGTTACATGATATCAGGTGGCATGGTCTCTGGTCTCAACTGCAACTTTGGCTGAACTGTGCCTGGCCACTTCAGTCTCTCATATATATGGACTTTCACCCAAAACTGGAAATTGATGATTTCCCTTTTCTTCAGTAAGTCTTTGTTGTCTGGCTCTCAAAAATTAATTACTTTTTCAATTTGGGAGCTTTCCTTTTTCATGAATAGTATTGATCTCTCTAATAACTTCTTCCTTTCATTGGTATCTCATATCAATACTCTTCAAGTGGCATGAACAATTTCTCCACCTTCCTTGGTATTTCATCTGCGCTTATCACCTAAACTCTCCTCCAACTATTCTGATTCAACTGCCTCATGTTCATATTTACTACAATCACTAATTAAATTTTATTATTTCATATTTCTCTTACACAAGGAAAATTCTGTTTCCGCTCAGATATTTACCAGATGACTTCCCTAATTTTTGTTAGGGTTGTTAATTTCGTTAATCACAAAGATCTTTATCTCCTGGCCCTATTTATAGTGCAGTCTCATTCGTTGTCTGTTCAGCATAGTCCTTCAGTAAATTTCATCATTCCCAATTTTGATTATGCAGAATTCTCTCTCTCGTATTGTGTTTTGATAACTCGTATTTTGGAAATGGAAACCATTAATTAGCTGTCCAAGTTTACCACATGGCTTCTTTTGCTATTTGCCTTTTTCCCTGAGAAATTTCTTTGTTTAGAGGAGATTTTTACTTTTTTCTTTAAAAAAAAAACCCATCTCATACCTTGAGAATTTTTTATGTTTAGTCATAAGTATTTAAATCAATTTACTCTAACATTTTAATATTCAGTGGGATTTAAAGAGGTCAGAGTTCAGTTATTACCCTAAAAATAAACAGTTTACATCTGTTTCTTATCTATGAGTTGAATATGAAATAGAAAATACAAATTTAATCAAGAAATAGCATTTCTTTATTTCTATTATGCTATGTGATAGGATTTTGTTTTTACATATTTATGTCACTAATTCAGACTGAAATCTAAAGATTCTCTGTCTCATTGAATTAGAATTTTCTCAGTTCTCTTTAACATAGAAAAAAACAATTGTTGGCAAACTTGAACCTTTGTGCCCACAAAAAGAAAATGAGTGTCAAAAAGACGGTTTTTCTTTTAGAATTCACTGTAGTCTAGAACATCAAGTTAATGTAAATGATCCTTAGTCGCATAGTATTTGCTTTCCCCAGGCTACGTACATTTTTTGAATTGAGAGTTTTCCTTCTCCTAGGCTATTTGCAACCCAACTTAATCTGTCCTGCTATTTACCCATAGCTGGAGGGGGGAAGTGGCATTCATACCTTTCCCAAGGGTATAAGTAAGTAAGTAAATGTAATGAATTTGGAATTTAACTACCTTCACTTGGCAATGTTAATTGTTTTTAAAAAAACATGATTAAAATTTTGTCAAACATGAACCTTCATGCTTGCAAAAAAACAGTGTCAAAAGGAGGATTTTTCTTTTGACGCTGCTATTGACTACCTTCATTCCTCGACAATGTTTGTTCTTTAAAAAGGTTGATTAGAATTGTAATAAAACCTATACATATGATGAAAGCAAGTTTACACTTTTTTTTTTGTTTGTTTGTTTTTTTTTTTTAAAGAATTTACAACAAAAAAAACACTAATAGATTGTTTATTTACATTATCATTTATTGGTATGGTTGACAAAACATTGTCTAATTTTTTTTTTTTTTTAATCATATCACCCCAAGCAAGGCAGTAACATCACGGATACACAGAGGGCTACTTAAGAGGGAAAAGATTGGAAAAGAGAAAGCTGGAAACCACATCCTAGACAGGGAACAAGGGATGAGCCTCTTCACCTGTTCAATAGATGTGGGTGGAACCGGGCAACAGTTTAGTCTATCTACTCCAATTGAAAAAAGAAAAGAGTGAAAAGATTGGAAAAGAGAAAGCCGGAAACCACATCCTAAACAGGGAACAAGGGATGATCCTCTTCATCTGTTCAATAAATGTGGGTGGAGTGTGAACCAGGCGATAGTTTAGTCTATCTACTCCAATTGAAAAAAAAAAAGAAAAGAGTGAAATAATTGCTAAATGATTTTAACTTTATAAAATGTTAAATAAGGATTTCCTTATAGTTGGTTCACATATTTAAATTTAGTAAATGCTTATTAATATATGAATAAAAAATGTTCATATTAATGAATAAATTGGTAAATGCATTGTATTAGTTTTAAAATGTTGTAAATATACAATTATTTTTGTAAATAATCTAATAGTATCTAATATTTTTGTTGCAAATTCTTGAGCAAAGAAAAGTGTATAAATTCACTTTCGTCATAGGTTTAAGTTTTGATATAATTCTAATCATTTCTTTTTAAAACAAATATTGCTGGAGAGTGAAGGTAGTTAAAATAATAGCAGTGTCAAGAGAAGAAAAACATCCTTTTAATTCTTCATTATTTTATAGGCTTTGTAGATCATGGAGAGTGAAAAGAATGTTTCAAATTTGTCAAGCTTTTTGATCAAATTTTAAAGTGGTGGAATATTTAAATGAAAATTATATTTTGGAGGAATGCTTATTTTTCATTAAATTTCCCTCTAAGGAGAAAGAAAAAAAAAATGTTGTGTATGTCTTTTCTGATTGGATGTCATTGATGTTTCTTTTTCTTTTCTCTTCTCCAGAGTCAAAGAACAGGAAGAAGATCCAGAAACTGTTATCACTGCTTTGAAGGCTTTCTCGAAGTCCATTAAACGAAAACCATCTGAAAAGTTTATTCTGGTTGCCAGTAATGTAAGAGAGTCAGATGATGATGATCTTGAAAGTTACTCAGATAAAGAGGATGAGAAGGCAGACAAAGATCAGGTGAGTCAACTAAAGACAGGCAATCTTTCATACCCTCAAAGTTTTACTTCTTCATAAATTTTGTCATTGTTGGTTATCTATACGTCGATTGTCTTACAACTCAAAGGAAAGCTGAGTTAAATGAAAACAGACCCCTACTGTTTTAACACTGCTAGAGAGCATATTTTCTTCATTAAGATTTCTCAAGTGCACAGAATAAGATATAATATACACTGTTTAAAATATAAATTGGGAATCTATTCTAAATATGGATATCCACTAAAAATAACATTTGAAGTTTTTACACTTTTACTCACACACACACACACACACACACACACACACATATATATATATATATATATATATGAGTGTTTTGTAATTTGCTTGAAGCATTGTGTATATAAGGTGTATTTCGAAATAGGAGAGCTTGATTAAGCTCCTATCATTCTGAAGATGAGATTCTGATCTCGAAATATTAATGAATAATAAATAGGTAATACCCAACACCTTTACCTTCCTTTATTTTACTAAACACATTGTGATAGCCTTTATATATATATATATATATATATATATATATAAACATGTTCACTCAATACAAGGCCCAAGGTAGTGGGCTACTTGACGAGGCTATTGCATAAGTGCAGTTTGTGGGGTTATAAAGGAAAGATAGCAGTTAAGATTGTAGTGATCAGGGAATCCTATTTGCTGTCATATAAGACACCTTGATTTCATTTAATATTTTTATTGCTTTATTTTATATATTTCTTTTTATCATTTCACTAAGCATGGTGATAATGCCACTAAGATACAAGTGCTACTGAGAGTGAAAGAATAAGAAGACTTTCTTGAGTAGAAAGAACAAGAAAAGAACAGGATTCAGAAAGATAGATGATGATGATTGGCATTCCATTTAAATTTTAAAAAATTTTAGGTGGCAGGGAAGCAAGAAACTGGTAGTTCATTCTACATGTGAGAAAAGAAACACAGCCTCTAGCTAGTTCAACAGTAAAATGGTTAGATGTAGTTGCCAATCCAGTAGTACACTTAAATTCAGTACAGTTTTATGTAGTTAGACTATGTTATCGGTACTAGTATATGGCATCTAGATAAACAGGAACTTACCAATTGCCTCAATTTCAAATATAATAGCTAGAAAATGTTTTTGTGTATATTGGAATATTTATATATATATATATGTGTGTGTGTGTATACATAGATATATGAAATATAAATTTTGTTTTTACTGTATTTACTTCAATGATTTGGTTAAATAAATTTTCATAAAGCAAGTGTTGTCTAAAGTCAAGCTAGTTTTCAAGTCTAGTTGTACACTTAAATTCATGCAGTTGAGGTACGAAGGAGGAGAGCTTATTAGAACTGCCATAAAAAGACAGAGGGGTAGGGGTTTTTTTCTGGATTGGACTATCCGCCAACCTATGTGAATTTTCCACATTATCTGATAAGCATTATCACCCACTTCATGCTCCAGGATCAATGTTTCTTGTTACAATTTCTTTGCAATTTGAGACAATGAAATGTTTTCCTTGTTTTTCTACCTGGCAATTATAACTGCTCAGTTTCAGTAACAACTGTTGATTTTCCTTATTTGACTATTCAGCTTTGAACGGATGTTGTAGTGATTTGTGATCTGTCTTTTTGCCAAATTTTGCCACATACAGATAAAGGCAGTTTCTGAAGTGTGGGTCTCCATTTTAGTTATGTGCCATTTCTCTTGTGTGTATGGGAAGTGGGGATAGAAAAAAAATTAGAATTTTTTTTTTTTTCAAGCCTTCCATGGTTTACACATCTAGTGAAACCTGGAAATTGTAACTTTTTCTTTATATCCTCGAGAACATGGAAGCTCTCTGAATGAAGCTTGAAATTCAATAATCCAATTTAAGAACAAAACTTATCCAATTTAACTTTGTTCTTTTTTATTTAATTTATAGATATCTAAGAAACAAAATCTGTTTACTGATCAGGTCAAGTATTAGAATCAGCAACACCTTAATAATCATATCTGCTATAGTTGTAATTGTGGTTCATGGTGACATTCAAAACAAAAAAGTGCAATGGCTTACTGGTTCCTTTTGCACTAGTGATGTTGGGGTTACCCTGTCCTTCTTCTCAGAAGTTCCACCACCCACTGGTTAAGTCATTGTCCTCTGAGGTGCAGCTTCTACACTCAGGCTGGTGACTACCCAATGGCCACCTGGCAAAGTTGCTTGAGTTGAAGCATTCCCTCTTCACTAGTCAAGAAACCCTTGCTTCTACCTTTAAGTTTAACCATCAGGTCGATGGCTTTGACTGAGTATTTGGTCATCGCAGTGTCCATACAACTTGTTGGAACCATGTATGATAGATGTAGGCGATGTATCAGTACAGTTCCGCATCAGAATTCACCTGAGTAAAGCTGGGTCAAACACTTCATTGCATAGAAACTAGCACTGACAATACACCTTAATACATACACAAAACAATGTTTGTTTAAATCTTTTAATATGGTAAAAATAAAATTTAAAAGTTTTTTTTTTGTTTTTTTTTTTTGTTTTTTTGTTTAGGCTGAAAAACCAAAACCTGAGGATGAAGCAGATGGCTTACCAGTGTTGCAGACCAATGTTGCAGAAAACACGGATGAAGTTATCACTCGGCGAAAGAAGGAAGACAGAACTGTAACAATGACAAATGATCAAGTAATTAAAGCACTAGGTAATGTTTTTTTTTCTTTTTTTTTTCTACATTTCTTTACAAACTGAAATACGTTTTTTACAAATTTGGGAACTCTTCTAATCTTGTTTTACTACTAAATTTACAAAACAGTGTAATGTTTCTTTATTAATATTTTCTTCAGTTTTATGTTTTTTTTTGTTTTTTTTTTTAATTACCTGCCACATTCATGTTGTCATAACTTTGTGTTCTTTCTTACCAAGAGAGCACTTTTCTGCAAAGTTATTCATTCTAACTGGTAATAAACTTGTGTAAGGTTACTTGTTTGAGAATGATGGCACTGTGTGGTTGTAACAGTGGCTGCCTTTTAAAACATTTCAAAGCTGATTTTTTTATTTTATTTTACTTGAAATAAAATTAAAACTGGGTAATAAACTAACTTTAGTGCTTTTTAGAATCATTTTCAAATGATGCCATTTTGGTGTGCTGGGCAACTGATGTCCATTGTATTTGCTTAGGCACATGCATAAACGATATATTGGTTTTCTACATGAATTCTGAGTATTATTTCTGGTTCCATACAAATAATGTTTGATTGAAAGATCAAAGGTCGAAATTTCTTTTTTTAAAATGATGTTAACTCTATACAAAGCTCAAGAGCCACTTGAGGTGGAGGATTACAACGTAAGAGGCACCGCATTAAGCAATGCCACCAAGATGCAAGGGACCACCAGAAGTGAAAGAGAAGGGAATGATTTTAAAGGGGACCAGAAAGTTAATCTTAAACAGGAAACAAGGGCTAAATCTCTACTCTTGTTCAAAAGACCAGAATGTGTGTGAGCCGGATAATGGGCAAACTTGTCTACTCATATTGAGGGGGTAGGGAAAGATATAAGTTTTCAACGTTTTAGGCAGTGACATTAGAAGTAAAGAGTTAAAGCAGATATTAGAGGGAAGTGGAAACCCAATCCTAAACAGGAAACAAAGCGGAGACCAAATGTTAAGGTTTGTCATTAATAAAGGAATGAACTGAACTCTGTTGTTTGGTCAATGTGAGAACCAACAATAATAAAAAAGGTTTATAGATTTATCAGAGTAATATCATGGAGGATTAATTTCTTTATTCCCTAGAATTGCAATTCCTTTAATTAATCAAATATGCAAGCTTGAATTGGTTGGAGGACTGTCAGTGGTCCTTTGGTAGCACTCATGGTTTATCCTAACTTGAGCCAATGATGTTTTACACTGATGTATCAGTGTGTTTGACAAATCCATGTCTAGAGCTTGTAATCAAGAAAGACCATAACCAATTACAATGCCTGTTTAAGGTGATTTTTTTTGTAACATTTCACTCTAAATAAGGGGCTAAAGCCACTAAGGCACAAGGGGTTGCTGAGAATGAATGAAACTCAGAAAATGTTACTGAGGAGAAAAGTCAATAAAAAAAACAGGATTTAAAGAGACAGAAGATGAGGATTTATGTTGCACTTAAATTTTTGTAAATTGTATTTGAAAGAAAAGCAAGAAACTACAAGAGTTTCACAAGCAAAAAGTGCAAGAGAAGAAACTATAAGAATAGAACTTAAAATTACATGTAGTAATTTCAACAGTAAAATGAGACATAACTCCCAATCTAGTACTGTTCTTCAATTCATTAAGTGAATCAAAAAATTCAGAAGTGGGTACTGAAATTGAGTGGATAGAAATGTTGCATAGAGTATGTCAACTAAAGATAAAAATTGTTCAGATATATTATCTCTGATATCAAAAAAAAAAAATACAGCGGACATTAAAATGTCCTCTTTGTGAATTTTATATAAATCTTTTTCCAAATTTTACTTCAAACATTATCTACCTCTCATCTTGAACACAAAAAAAGATTCATTTACATTTTTTGCATAAGTTCAAAATTGGTAATAATGCTTATTCAAACTGTTGCCAAAATTAACAGCATGGTAGTGAAGGATCCACTTGTGATCGAACAGTATGGTGATGATTTCTGAAGTTCCACAGTGGGGATACATGTCTTGAAGATCAAGATGGTAGAGGATGTCTGTCTGCAATTGACAAGCAACATCTGAAAACAATAGTTGAAAAAACCCACATCAGTGTCAGAAATGTCTCAGATAATGGGTGTTGGCTTTTCAACAATATCGGATCATCTCAAGAAAATTGGCAGGGTGAAGAACCTTGATAAATTGGTTCCCCATCAAGTTGATGAAAGTCAAAGAGTTTGACGTTTTGAAGAGTGTTCATTGACACATCTACAAAACTGAATAACGACTTGTCACTATGGATCATTTTTGACAGCTCAATTGCTTAACCATGTCAAAGGACCCAAATATTTTCCAAAACCGAAATTGCACTAACATAAGATTATGGTGACTGTGTGGTGGTGCACCGTTGGCATTAACCATTAGAGCTTTCTGGATTCCAACTTTAGAATCACTGCCGTAGTTTACTGCTAGCAACTGGATGAAATGCACATTCTGTTAAGCGAAATGTGACTGGCAATTCTGCTTCATGACGATGCTTGGTCACATATTGCCAAGAAGACACTGCAGAAGTTCTGCAGACTCGAGATACAAGACTTTACCACATCCACCATATTCCACTGGTCTCTTGCTTTTCAAGCATCTTGACAGTAAACGAAAAGCCATCTGTTGCAAAGATTCAAAAACTGTATAAAATGATTTCTTGGTGTCCAAACCTTTTGAATTTTCTGGTATAGACATAAATAACCTTGTAACTGAATAGCAGAAATGTATAGATGTTCTAGATTTCTATATTAACTAATTTAAACAGTGTTCAAAATACATTAAATAAATGTTGATTCTAAAACTGGACATTATTTTCTGAACAACCTAAAATGTTTATTAATGAAAAAAAAATTGATGAAAATGAGAAATAATGGATGGAAGAAAAAGGTAAAAGTTTGAATTAAAATGTGAAATGAATCAAAATGCCAAATGAATGGAAAAAGTGAAAAGGTTGCTAATTGCTGCAGAAAATAATGCCACTTTCTTTTGAGCAAAATATACATACATGCACTGAAAATATTGCAGTGAAGTTTTTGCGTATATCTATATTAAAAAATTGGTATCTTAGTGTTTGGTCTTTGAAATACTGTTTTGGAAAATAGATCAAACATCCTTTTCTCACATCCTCGTATATAAATATTTTTATACAGATTTTCTTTTAACAAAAAAAAGTATCATGCTTTTATGCAAATTTATTAATGTTTAAATTTTTCTTTTCCATCACAAATGTTTTCTACACTTTATTTCTGAAATGTAAGCAGTTTCAAAAATTTTAGATGAGACACTTTTCAATAAATATTAAGGAGTTTAAGTTTTAATGTCAAGATGTTCAGTTTATTAGATTAATTTTCTTTATGTACAAATGGAGCTAACTTTAGAGTTTAAATGTAGTCAGCTTAAAAATCCAAGAAACAGACTGCTAATGAGATAATGTTCTAAAATGCCTAATTTTTAAAAAAAACTAGTAGAATTTTTTTACGCTTATTGAAATTCTCCCAGTATTTAATATTGTCAAAGTTTTTGTTGAGAATTACAAACCCTACATCTCGTTCAATTTTACGAACCAATCAACAAAATTTAAATAAGGTATGTTTAAATAATACTTTGACAAAAACCCTACTTTGCAGTTTAATAATTTCTTTAATTACATAGAATTTTATGATAAATATTAAGAAATTTTTTTTTTTTTAAACAGGGAAGAATAAATTCTTAGGATTTCTTACTCTTGAGTGTGCAACATACAACTGTCCATGCATAAACATTTTTTTCTGGAGCCAAATTCAAAACATTTTGAAGCATTTAGTCTTTTAATTTATTTATAGTTCTTGCAAACGCAGGGTGAACTGGAAACCGGATTCTTGTATGTATAAAATCTTAAAAGATATGCAAAAAAACAAGGTAGCATTTTTGTTAAATAATAAAACTTAATTTTTCAAAAAAAATTTAAGGAAAATTGTACTCAACTATTCACCCTAGTAAAACCAACTGTACTTTGTACTCCTTATTTGTTTGCACTTCTCCCCAAAATTTGGTTTCAATCGGTCAATGTATGGCTTTTTTACAAGGTGTGACGGACTAATAGATTAACAAAAGTCACTATTTTATATATAGATTTAATAGGTTTTAGTAAATTTCTTTTTGAAAAACATATTCCTCTGCACTTGTTAATAATATAAATTCTCTGAATGGTTAATGATTGATATTGAGCTTAACAGCTACTTTTTGTAGCCTTTAAGCTTCTTTTTTTAATCATAAAGTTTCATATGATTCTACTTATTCCTCTGTTAGTTATTAAGTTAGCATATGTTATGCCCTGCCATTACCACAAATACATAATGAACCATTCCATTCATTTCAACTGTGAGGAAAGACTGAAGACAATATGTTGTTTTACTGAGCAAAAAACATGCATAAAAAAAAGAGGCAATAACAATCTCATGCATTTAAATTCTGTTTCAGTGAAATGGAAAGACATGTCAATTTTTGATATTTTCATTTGTTCCGTTTCCATAATCACTACATTCATATTTATAGCAATATTTTGTTAAAGTTATTAAGCAGGAATATTTAATGCGGTAATAGTGAAATAGTTGTGAAACTTACAAAAAGCTTATGCAATCATTATTCATCAGAAAATTAAAATAGAAAAACCATTAAATTTTCATGAGAACTGCTAATGTAGGTACCCTCTCCAAAAGAAGAAAAAGCAATAAATTTTAAAAATTTAAAAAAATCTTGACACTTTTTAGCTTTAATTTCAAGCTAGTAGATTTAATTTAATATCTAAACTTATTTATAAATGGAACTTTGTCTGTGTGTGTATCCGTTACCTATAGACTCCAATACGGCTGAACTGATTTTCTTGAAAATTTACACAGTTGTACTATAAGTATCTGCGAGTGTTCTTAGCTAGGTTTTGTGTCGAGGTACCCCCGATAAATATCGAAATCGATAATCAAAAATATCAGGTTATAGAAGAAGTGGTCCGATTTTAATCAAATTTGATACACTCATAGACAAAGACATAAGTAATGATATTCAGAAGTTTTAAGGTTGCAGTTCTTACAATAGTGCAGAAAATTGATTTTTATATATATATATATATATATATATATATATATATAAAAGGCAAGATGTTTGTGTGTGTCTGTTTATCTGTCTGTATGTCCTTTATACAAATCCACAATTTTTATCCGATTCTCACCAAACTTCACACAAATATTCTTTAGGCTAAGTCTGAGCCAGGACCATGGATTAGTTTTAAAGCTTTCATTACACCTGAGCAACACTGGGCTATACTGCTAGTTTCCAATAAGCAAAAGCCTTTGCTGTATTTCAAACCAAATTTAAATTGATTGGAATTATTTTTTATCAGTAAAATTGATAAAATTGGCCATGTTGACAAATCTGTCAAAACTACATAATTCTCATGAAAAAAATTTTTTCAAAAAATAAAATATGCTATTTTGAAACCTTATTTGAGGAAAATTAATATAAAGTTTAATTAATCTGAATATAAACAAATATTACTTTTAGCCTAAAATATTGCAGAAAAGCAATTTTTATCATTAAATTTCTTAAACAACAGGCTGTTGATAAATGTGTCAACATCTCAAAAAAAAATTAATCTAGGGAGGAGATAATTATGTTAAAACTATGTGATGACTACAATGTAAATGTCTTTTTTATATATAATTATTGTAATATATGAAATAGAAGCTACATTTTTATTTTATTCTAAATGGCATCTATTATGTCTATCGACTTGGCATTTGCATTGCCTTTGAGGAATCTTTAAGAAAATGTGCTCTTCAACATGAATTTTCTTTGAGATTTTTTGAATGGAATATGCAGACATACTAACAGTTGTAATATACACTATTTAAAATAAAAATTAGGGTATCTATTTAAAATAGTAGATATTTGTATCTACTATATGTAACATTGGCTGTAATAAAACTTCTGATTTAAAATATATCTATTAATTCTTGAGGAATATATTTTTTTGTATATTTTGAGATTGCCAAAGTAATAACTCCTTATTTTTATTTTTATTCTGTTGCTTTTTATAAAAAAAAAATAATCATGTTTTAAGAAAATTCAGACATTTTGTATAAACATTTTTTACCGATACATTTTGGAATATCTCAAAGCTTTATTAGAAAAAGTTCAATTTTTTAATTTTTAACCTTTTCTAATTTTTAAATGAAGAAATTCTTATTTTCTCGCATCATAAACAATCAGAATAACTAATAATCTAATCTGATAATTAACAAATGCCATTTTAATATTTCAACATCTATTTGCATCCTGTTATCATATTTTTCCCTACCCCCAACTCACAGGCACCTTGATGTTTTTTCTTTTCCCATTTAGGTATATGTAAAATGTTTTATAATATATTCAAATTTTACTTATTTTCTCTTTTTCAGAACAACTGGTAAATTCTGAAGATCCTCTAGATAAATACACATTAGGAGCCGATTTAGGTGCTGGGTATGTGAATAAAATTATATATATATTGGGTGTATTTGGGCAACAGTTTCTTATTTCTACAGGTTTGGTTGAAGACTATTAAAAGTTCTTTAAAAATCTTTTAAGCTTGGATCTGAAGGCAATGTAATCAATGTACACTTATGCACAAATACCCTCAGAAAAGGTATGAATTCATCTATTCTTTCAATCCAATCTTTAAAAGCTTTTTATTTATTCTCCATTCAGTTCACAGGAAAAAAAATTTAAGATAAATTATCAAATGTCTGAATACTTTTACCATTCATAAACCATTATCAAAGAATATTTTTCTGTTCTGTTAAACTTGTCTATAGACATACACTGTTTCTTTCTTTTTTTTATGACTCATTTTGATATCTGTAAATGTCTTGAGTTTTTCATGCACTGATACTTTGAAGACAAGATGCTTGAAAAACTCAAAGAAGACACCCAACTCTTAAGATGTGACGCTTGAAAAATTACAAAGCTACACAACACTTATTAAGCCAGTAAATATTCTTTGATAATGACTTATAAAACCTGAAAGTACTTTGAAGACTTGGCACAATTAATGTTCAAATTTTTACTATAAAACAGAAAAATGGCCTGAATTGCAGAAAAAAATTCTAAGTACTGCATTTTGTATTGGGCTGTAAATGAACATAGTTTATAGAGCCAGATTATCCTATAAGCTAATATAGGCTGTAGCCTAGGGTGCCTCAAACTTGTAATGCTGGTTATAAAAAAATCTTTTTTATTACATTTGTGTATAAGTGTGCTAATTTGGTTTACAATAAACAGTAAAATAATGGTATTTATTAAAGAATGATTTTATTGATAAACAAAAGATAGGTATTTGATTTTTTTTTTTTTTTTTTTTTTTTTTTTTTAAGAATTTACAATAAATTCAAGCCATGTAAATGTCACTAAAATATATCATGAGTATAAAAAAGACAAGTGAAAGTGGGTTAGATGATGCATAAAAGATCATAAATCAACACATACACATATATATTTATGCAGCAAATATTCAAACAAGTTTTATTAAATTCAACCAACAAGATCTGTTGACTTCATTTTTTATTGTATTTTTTTCAATTTTTCAATTAGATGTTTTATATTAGCATTGAAATTGTGGATAAAATGTCTGAAGCAATTCATATTTGTTCTGTTTTTCTTTTTGAGTATCTCTGTTGTTATCAAGAATCATGTGCTAGGCAAGATTCTGTTTGTTTACATTGCATTTTACTTCTTTTAGCCGATTGTTTAAAACCGTCCACAATGTATAAAAGATATTTTATTTAATGAGTTGTTTATTTTGTATAAAAATAGCTTCTAGGATTTTGAGTCTTTCTTTGCATTGGCTGATATATTTTGGTATAGATGCTGATATTTTAGTTTCTTTCTGATGTGCTGAGCAATATAGGTATTAATTGCACTAAATTTTGACAAGCCAACCTACTGTGGTGTTTATGTGACCGATGTATGAATTTAATGTAACATTTTTTATTGTTTTTGGATATAAAATCTCCCAGTGGGCATAAGAATTTTAAAAACAACATTTTTATATAAGAGAAATTTTTGATGTCCCTTATTATTGGTATAATTAAGTTAGATGTTTTAAACGTTTTACAGTAAATGATAAATCTAAGTTGTTTGTTGGGTTCATTGATATATACTGATGAATTATTAATTGCTTTTTCATCCTGTTTAAAGGGTGTATCCGGTTATGATAGAATAAGTTGATGTGTTTAATTTTGTTTATATTACTAAATTTTGTTATGACTAATTTTCTTTGTTCATTGATGATATGATTGTGGAAGTTATTTAATTAAGTGTTTATTTTATGTTGCCTATTTCTTTATAAAATGTATGTGAAGAAAAGATTTTGGCTTGAGAAATCATATTTTTTATAACTGCTATTTTGTGTCTATGAGGACAGTTACTTTTGTAGTTGAGAAGATTAGAGTTTGTGCTTGTGGATTATGTGAAGTAGTAAAATTATGAATATTTGCATCATTGAAAAGGGATTTTGTTATTAATATTAAGTTGATAAGTATAGAACAGTTATTCACGAAAGTTTCTTTAAGGATATATATTTCAGTTTTTTGCTAGTATGATAATATAACAGATGTATGTGGAGTGCTTAACAGAATTACTAAAGATTTTGTTTTCCACAAGTGTTATGTAGAAATTAGATGGTCCAAGAGGTGAACCCATTGCCATGCCATTAGTCTGTATGTAATTGTTGCCATAATGATTGTAAAAAAGGCACTTAAGAAGTTTATATACCTTCAGATTTGATATCCATGATATGTTCTGCATTTGTAATGATTCTTATTCTAACCATTCATCACTGATAATACTGAATGTGAGAAAATTAATCATTTTAGAACAGCATAACAAAAGGCCAAACTTCTTGTAACATTGGAATATATTTGTTATGTTATTTATTTACTAACCAACTTTGAATGTTGCTGGATACAATATTAAACAAACTTAGTTCAAGTGTATTTTTCAGTTTCCTCTCTTACTCTTTTGCCTTATAATCAATTCTGTTGATTTTTACTTTTTCTAGGGCATCAGGAGCAGTTTCGAAAGCCACAGAAAAATCTTCAAATAATATTGTGGCCATCAAGAAGATGAATTTGTACAACCAGCCTAAAAAGGAACTAATTATCACAGAGATTGAAGTTTTAAAAGAAGTCAGTCACCCAAACCTTGTGAACTTTCTGGATTGCTATCTTTTGGGTGAGATGTTGTGGGTGGTCATGGAGTACCTAGATGGAGGAGCTCTCACAGATGTTGTAATGGAGACAGTAATGAATGAGGGTCAAATTGCAGCTGTAAGTCGAGAATGTCTTCGAGGACTGGATTACCTGCATCAACGGAATATAATCCACAGGGACATAAAGAGTGACAATGTTCTGTTGGGACTGAATGGTCAAGTGAAATTGACAGATTTTGGTTTTTGTGCCCAACTGGCCGAGAATAGCAGTCAGCGTCATACGATGGTCGGAACACCATACTGGATGGCCCCAGAGGTAGTCTCTAGGTACTTAATGTTTATTTTTTATTTATTTTTTTTATTAATCTCCATTCTTCATATACAGTTTTCTCTTATATTTCTTTTTATCTCTCAATAGGAGTTGATGGATTTACACTCCTGTCTATTGAACAGAAGTTGTTTCCCTTGTTTCCTGTTTTGGATTGGGTTTCTGATTCCTTGTACACAAGGAGGTGTGAAATGTTTTCAGTCTGAGCAAAAACATCTAATATTTGATCATATTTTGAGAATTAGATTAGGATTAGAATGTTTCAGTACACTTTTGTATATTTTACATACATACATGTCTACAGGGTGATTGAAAAGTAACTCTCTAGTTTTATGTATGATAAACTCACCTGTCTATAAATATAAGACAGAATCCATCATGTATAAGATATTGAGTTAGTTTTCTATCTATCTATCTATCTATCTATATTAGTCAGCCACATACAAGCCTGTTTTGCTGTGTTACAGCTCATCAGTGTGGTTAGACACATTCACTTGCTTCCAGCTGGGATCAAAACTCAGCTGGTGTCAGTCGGTCTTCCTATATATATAAGGATTGTACGAAAATTAAAGTAGACCATATTAGGAAAATGATCCACAGAGAACAAAAGAGTTTAGATCTTAATCAAAATAACTACCAACATTAAACAAGTAGGCTTTTGGAATGTTACCTTTGACCTTATCAATATTAATTCTAACCCTTCCCCAGCAGTCATTAAGCATATACACTCTTCAATTGAATTTAGAATCAACATTAACTCTTCTAACAATGTAATTTTCTATAAACATAGCAAATTTTATAATTCTTCCCTTAGAGCGGTTATACAAGGTAACCAAAAAAGTTCTGTCTGTTTTTTGATTAGTCATTGAATGAAGTTGAAATATATACAAAATGCGTGTAGCAATTGTTTTCAAATTTGGACAGCCAGAAATAGGGACATCAGACATTATAAAAAATATGCGCACAGTACCCGGCTATCAGTCATAAGCCGAACAGCTGTGAGAAGGATAGAAGTGTCTAGAGATCTCATTTAGGGCTTTTTGCTTTACAACTTCAAAGTGGGCTTATCAGCAACTGCATCAAGTTGCCGCATATGTCAAGCATTTAGGGATACTGCTGTGGATAAATGTACTGCAAGGCATTGGTTTCGAAAATTCAAGTCGGGAGATTTGTCTATCCATGATGAGCCTTGCAGTGGGTGACCACAGATCTTGAATGACCAAGTCCTAAGGCGGCCATTGAAGAGGACAGTAGTCTAACGTGCAGTGAACTTGCAAGACACTTCAACGTTTCCGATGAAACAGTTAGACTTCACCTGCACTGCCTAGGTAAGACGTACAAACTGAGCAAGTGGGTTCCACAAACACTGTTGGACGTCCACAAGGGACAACGAGTGGCAGCCTGTGTATCGCTGCTTTCTCGCCACCGTATCGCATCCTTATTCAATCAAGTGCTTACCAGTGATGAAAAGCGGGTTCTGTATGAAACTTCTAAGCATTCCAGACATTGGTTGTCTCCTCAGGATGCTGTCCCTCTCACCACAAGACCACCTATGCACACACGCAAGATTATGCTTTGTGTCTAGTGGACAGGTCGTCAAGTGGTTCCAACGCTACCAATGGACTAAACGATCACTGGAGATCGATACTCGCAGCAATTAAAACGTGTGCAGCAGGCATTGCGCCAAAAGGAGCCAGCACTGGTGAATCGCAAAGGTGTGCTTTTCCTTCATGACAACGCCAGGTTGCATATCATGCGAGTGGTCAGGGATACCATTCAGCAACTAGGGTGGGAGACTTTGTGCCATCCACCTTATTCACCTGACCTTGCGCCATTCGATTTCCACCTCTTAGACTCTCTGGATAATCATCTTCGTGGGAAATCCTTCACCAATGAAGCAGACTTGCACAAAGCCCTCACAGACTTCTTTGCATCAAAACCCCTCGAGTTCTACTGCAAGGGCATTAAACAGCTGGAGACACATTGGCAGAAGGTGCTGGATGCCGATGGTGATTACTTCGAAGAATAAATATAAGTTACACATGCTGTGAAGCATTTACTTTTATTCCTTTAAAAACAGACAGAACTTTTTTGGTTACCTTCTATTAGTTACTGCTATTAAATTCAGAAATTCCAATAATATGGACCATAATAACAGCTCTAGGAAGATCATATATATGTATGTGTATATATTTGTGTATATGTATATATATATATATATATATATATATATATGAAATGAATTGTTTGAACATTATTTTTTATCGATACTCATATTTAAGTAGATATTCTGTTTTTAATGAAACAGTATTATATATTTATTTCTACCGGCCTGATTATTTACGATAAATTTTTATTACGAAAATGTGTGCCATTCGGCAGGATTCGAACCTGCGACCCCTATCTATATAAGGGAAGCTACCATTTGATTTGGTAACGTCTTAGACCTCTTGACCACGAATAGCCACCAGTCTAAATGACGTTTTTATCAAGCCTATATAACACAATTTTCGATCCATCGTAAACAAACATATCTGCTCTGAAATGTATCATAATGTCAACAAATGTAAACATGTTACTGAAATCAACAAATTTTAACGAAACTTGGTTATAAGACTGGAGGCTATTCGTGATCGAGAGGTCTAAGATGTTACCTGATCAAATGGTAGCTTCCCCTATATAGATAGGGGTTGCAGGTTCAAATCCTGCCGAATGGCACACATTTTTGTAATAAAAATTTATCGTAAATAATCAGGCCTTTAGAAATAATATATAATACTGTTTCATTAAAAACAGAATATCTACTTAAATATGAGTATCGATAAAAAATAATGTTCAAATAATTCATTTCAAATTGTTGGTTGCTTATAACCAAATTTCGTTAAAATTCGTTGATTTCCGTTATATATATATATATTTTGAGTGTGTGTGTGTATATATATATATATATGTATGTGTATATATTTGTGTGTTGTATATATATATATGTGTGTGTGTGTATGTATTTGTTGTGTGTGTGCGTGTATGTATGTATATATATATATATATATATATATATATCCAAGTGAGTACAGAACGAAGAAAGAATTTTTTTTTTCAACGTTCAAGACATTAATTTAAAACAGTGCTCGATATATAATATATATATAGAGCTGTGAATATTTATTATAAATTATATTTTAGAACATAAAACTTAACTGCACAATAAATCAAAACGAGCAATATAGGACTATATAGGGACGACTGACTCATGGTAATTGATAAACATACTGGAGGTAAAGTTGATAAAACTAGAAAATTAATCCATAGTCTTTAAATCCTTTGGCCTTAACGTAGTGATCAACCACAATATCAAGCAAGTAGACTTCCTAGACATAACATTAGACTTAGTATCGAACACTTTCCAACCTTACATGAAAAACAATGCTAACCCAATAGATATAAACCCCTACTCTAACCACCCACCATCTATCATTAGGCATATCCCATCATCGGTAGAACGTCGCATTAACACACACTCATCCAGTAAAGAAATATTTGATAAACACAAGGTAATTTATAATAGAATCCTTAATGAAAGCAGGTATAAATCATCAAAAATCAGCTTTGTGGAAAAATTCAAAAGTTCAAAAAGCAAAATCTATAAAGGAACCATGTTTTCTTTGCCTTCAAAAAAAAATAGAAATCCTTAATTATATAAATAGTAACAAGCTTCTAAACCAGAGGCATGAAACAGCAGTAAACTGTAAGCACATTAAAGATCTAACCCTACAATCATGCTAAGAAACACTCGGAATTTGCTTAGATATTTTTATTATAAAAGATTAAAAATGGAAAAAATCGATCTAATAAATCCTTAAAGTAAGGTCTAATACCCATAAAAATATCTGAATAAAATTAAAAATTAAATGAAATAAATAGGCTTCCAAACTATGATCTAAGAAAAATTAAAAATTAAAGAAAAAAATCGATCCCCTAAATTCAAAATTAAGATTAAATAAACACCCCTATCCCGCTAAAATAAAAATTCTATAGAAAAGATCAAAGTACTAAATTCTAAAGAAAGGCTTAATATTCTGAATTAGATTAGAAATATATTCCCTAAAACTTTGCTTAAATACAAAAATATCCCGTACTGAAAAAATTAAATGGAAAAAAAATGGCTCCCAAACTCGGAAAAAAAAAAATCAATTTCCTATATTCAAAATTAAAATTAGACATACAATTTCAGATTAATTATATTATATATTTAAAAAAACCAAAAAAAACCTGCTGAAATACACAAAAAATACTCCGTAGTAAGGAACCGCAAGGAACATTAGTCTAGTCACTAGATAAAAAAAGAATACATAAAATCTGTTTAGCAACAACAGACACTCATTAATCAAACACTAGCTAACCACACAACTTCCCTAAAAATTCTTAAGGTCAACAAACAAGACGGGTTCCCTAATCACAAAAAAAACCCCGCATACACACGCACAACTGACCAAGTAATCAACTTTTCAACTACGCACATCAAGTTCTTCAAAATTCTAACCAAAAGATATATCCGAGCAATAAAAATGTACATTCCAACAGCTAATGTCATTAATCAACTATTTAACTTCGCAAACCACTTTCTTCAAAATTATAATGGTCAACACAGAAGACGTATTCCCTTTATTATCAATAACCCCAACCAACCTCACACTAACAAGGAACCAAATATAGATAGCAAGGATTTCTATTCTTGTTCATTCCTCCTGAAGAGACGTTGGAGACCCAATGTCGAAACAACCATATGATTGTAGAGGACACATATAAAAAATATTATGTCAGTCAGTTAAAGTGCCATACGTGATACACGCTTGGGCGATCATGTCTCGAAAGAGACATGACTGACTGGGCAGAAGATTATCCCACAGTAGGTTGCCATTGCTTTCTGCGGTAGACTGGTTGCCGACCAAGGCTATAGAACCCAATCTGTCCTGCTATTTAATCCATAACTGGAAGGAAGAGACGGATTAATACCTTTCCCAAGGGTATTTGCGCGTATGTGAATACAATGGATTCAACTGGAATTCGAACTCGGCTCCCCGGTTTCTCGTTCCGAGCCGATATCCACTGTACCACAACGCACATACATGTTCTAAAATATAATTTATAATATATATATATATATGTGTATATGTGTGTGTGTGTGTATATGTGTGTGTGTGTGTATATGTGTGTGTGTGTATATAAATATGTGTGTGTATATATGTGTGTGTATATATTTGTGTGTGTGTATATATATATATATATATACACACACACACACATACATTTTTTTTTTTTTAAATCGTATCACCCCATACATACGATTTTTTTTTTAAAAATCATATCACCCCAATCAAGGCCGGTTACGCCACTGATGTGCAGGGGGCTACGTAATAGTGAAAAGATTGGAAAAGATAAAGCTGGAAACTACATCCTAAACAGGGAACAAGGGATGAGCCTCTTAACCTGTTCAATAGACGTGGGTGGAGTGTGAACCGGGCGATAGATAGATCTATCTACTCCAATTTACATATATATTTGTGTGTGTATATATGTATGTGTATATATTTGTGTGTGTATATATGTATGTATATATATATATATATACACATATATTTGTGTATGTATATTTGTGCATGTATATATATGTGTGTGTGTGTATATATTTGTGTGTATATATATGTATGTGTATATATTTGTGTGTATATATATGTATGTGTACATATTTGTGTGTATATATATGTATGTGTATATATTTGTGTATGTATATTTGTGCATGTGTATATATGTATGTGTATATATTTGTGTATGTATATTTGTGCATGTGTATATATGTATGTGTATATATTTGTGTATGTATATTTGTGCATGTGTATGTATATTTGTGTATGTATATTTGTGTATGTATATTTGTGCATGTGTATATATGTATGTGTATATATTTGTGTATGTATATTTGTGCATGTGTATATATTTGTGTTTATGTATATATATATATATATGTATATATATGTATATGTGTGTGTGTATATATGTATATGTGTGTGTGTATATATGTATATGTGTGTGTGTATATATGTATATGTGTGTGTGTATATATGTATATGTGTGTGTATATATATATGTGTGTGTATATATGTATATTTGTGTGTATATATATATATGTATATTTGTGTGTATATGTGTATGTATATTTGTGTGTATATGTGTGTGTATATTTGTATGTATATTTGTGTGTATATGTGTGTGTATATTTGTGTGTATGTGTGTGTATATTTGTGTGTATATATGTATATTTGTGTGTATATGTGTATATTTGTGTGTATATATGTATATTTGTGTGTATATGTATATATGTGTGTGTATATGTATATATGTGTGTGTATATATTTGTGTATATATGAGTATATATATGTATATTTGTGTGTATATGTGAGTATATATTTTTCTCCACGGTTTTTCTCTTTTCTAATATCACTCTTATGTAGCCCCCTGCACATCAGTGGCATTACCGCCTTGCTTGGGGTGATATGATTAAAAAAAAAAAAATTTCCAAGATGATTGTAAAGAATAAAGGAACTTTAGTGGTGCAGTTAAGTAAGATTTTTTTAAGAATTTTGAAATTGATAGATTGGGGTAGGATTGAATTATGAATATATATTGAATATACACACAAATATATATATATATATACACATACATATATATACACGCACAAATATACATACACAAATATATACACATACATATATACACATGCACAAATATACACATATACACACAAATATACATATGTATATATACACACAAATATATATATATATACACACATATATATATATATACACACAAATATATATATATATACACACAAATATACATATATATATACACACAAATATATACTCACATATACACATATATATATATATACACAAATATATACTCACATATACACACAAATATATATATATATATACACACACAAATATATACTCACATATACACACAAATATACATATATATATATATACACACACACAAATATATACTCACATATACACACAAATATACATATCTATATATATATATATATATACACACACACAAATATATACTCACATATACACACATATACATATCTATATATATATATATATATATATACACACACAAATATATACTCACATATATACACACCTATACATATCTATATATATATGTATATATACTCACATATACACTCATATACATATCTATATATATATACTCACATATACACACATATACATATCTATATATATACTCATATATATATACACACAAATATATACTCACATATACACACAAATATACATATATATTTATACACACAAATATATACTCACATATACACACAAATATACATATATATTTATACACACAAATATATACTCACATATACACACAAATATATATATATATTTATACACACAAATATATACTCACATATACACACAAATATACATATATATATACACACAAATATATACTCACATATACACACAAATATATATATATACACACACAAATATATACTCACATATACACACAAATATACATATATATATATATATACACACACAAATATGCATATGCATATATATATATACACACACACAAATATACATATATATATATATATACACACACAAATATACATATATATATATACACACACAAATATATATATATATATATATACACACACAAATATATACTCACATATACACACAAATATACATATATATATACACACAAATATATATATACTCACATATACACACAAATATACATATATGTGGTTTCCGGTTTTTCTCTTTTCT
>JBBBDQ010000118.1:3215000-3545000 GCA_037127315.1 Ascarosepion bandense
ACATGTGTGTGTATATGTGTGTATGTTTATATATATATGTATACATGTGTGTATGTTTATATATATGTATTTGTGTATGTATATGTGTGTATGTTTATATGTATTTGTGTGTGTATGTATATGTGTGTATGTTTATATATATGTATACATGTGTGTATGTATACATACATGTGTGTATGTATACACATACATATATATATATTTATATATACACATACACATGTTATAACAACCACAATCTTTCCTTCTCCAACAGAAAATACTTGAACAGCAGGACACCATCAACATATGTATGGCGTCTAAAAGACAAATTTTTCACCAACAATAAGGTGGGAAATACTGAAAAAAGCACCTGCTTCCTACAACATTACAAAAAAATGCCTACTTTGCCTACATGAGGAAGTAGCCATTATATTTCATACCCCACAAAAGAACTTACTAAACATGAGATCAGAACTAATTTCCAAATGCAGACATGAAAATAAATACCTGTTATCACAATTTATACCAAACGGATAAAAAAAAAACAAACTCACAAGTCTCTCCCATAGTAAAACTAATAATTAATAAACACGAACAAGCATTTTACAAATTAGAATTTCTACCATTTAAATATACGCAACCACAAAAAATAATATAGACTAGCCAATAACCGACTTTAAAACAAAAAATAACAATACAGCCTTAAATAAAATAATAGCAATTCTTACCTACCATAATTGGAGTAGATAGACTAAACTATCGCCCAGTTCACACTACACCCACATCTATTGAACAGGTGAATAGGCCCAGTCCTTGTTTCTTGTTTAGGATGTGGTTTCCGGCTTTCTCTTTTCCAATCTTTTCACTTCTATGTAGCCCCCTGCACATCAGTGGCGTTACCACCTCGCTCGGGGTGATATGATTAAAAAAAAAACAAAAAGTTTCACACAGAACCCACATGTATATACAAGAAATCGACAACTATTCGCGCCTTGACATTGACATCGCTACACCATTCAAATACGGCACACATATACATATATATACCAAACCCCTCACGATTCGCATGTGTATGTTTATGCAAGCCTCAGTGACCGAACACGCGTGCATGTATATGTGTGCATGTCCTTGTACGCGTTGATAGGTGTACATATATATATATATATATATATATATATATGTCTGCGTCTGTTGTGACAACACATTTTCCCCCACTTCCACAAAAATACACGAATATAACCAATTTTTTTTAAAAAATTAATCAGTTTGCCTGACAATCGCAAAAGTGCAAAACCTAGGGTTACAAACTCACACCTATCTATATGAATATATATATATATATATATATATAATATATGTGTGTACATATGTGTATATTGACAGGCCTGCCTCGACGATAACCATCAAGATGCTTACATGTCTATTCGGCAATATTTGCATTTCCACATCTATGGACAGATAACCTTATCTGTCCTAGTTCATGACAAATGGACAATGATAAACAATAAAATAAGATTGCTATTCGATTGATATGATCGAATGGCAATCTTCCCAGGTCTGCTTCAATATCCACAGGGGTGCTGACCAACACTTGAAGGATGAACGACAAGACAAGATGGTTTTTATATAAAATTTTAATAAGTAATGAAATATGAAAATAAAAAAATTTAAGTATGAATAAGAATGCCCACTGACCTGAATTTCAAAACTTATATTTGGATACCCAACATAGTCGAAATAACAATTTACAACCCATATGAACAAATATGAATGAATACAGACGAATACGAATGCAAGAGATTAACACAAAATAAAAATGGGGAGAACCATATGATTTATAAACACGTGGTATGGTGTATGTGATAACATAATATTCATGGAAGTGTATGCGTGTTCTAACATGGGTCTAAAAATATAATAACTTATCTTTATATCAGTTTGTTCTCTTATTTTACTGTCTTTCTTTTCTTTTCTCTCATCCTCCTCCTCTTTGTTTATACAACTTGAGACTCAAACGCAGTCCATTTGAAATATACGAAGTTACGGCTGTCTCTATTTTCGTTTTGACTGTTGTACTTTCTGCATACAAATATTCTGAAATGTTTGTACTTATTTTTAACAAAAAAATATTCGGACGCTATCATGAAATACGTTTCTAATTCAAATTTAAAAATCACTCGTTTCTGATGAAGGACCGAGCACGGTCTGAAATATAAAATACAATAATAAAAATAAACAAATACTGTCCAAAAAAAGTACATGTTTATGTGTGTTTATATGTGTGTATATGTTTGTGTAAATATATATGTACATGTTTATGTGTGTACATACATATATATATATATATATATATATATATATATATATGTACATGTTTATGTATATGTTTGTGTGTGTATATATATATGTACATGTTTATATATGTGTGTGTGTGTGTACATGTTTATATATGTGTGTGTGTGTACATGTTTATATGCGTGTATATGTTTGCATATATATGTGTGTGTGTACATGTTTATATGTGTGTATATGTTTGTATATATATATATATATATGTGTGTGTACATGTTTATATGCATGTATGTTTGTATATATATGTGCACATGTTTATATGCGTGTATGTTTGTATATATATATGTGTGCATGTTTATATGCGTGTATGTTTGTGTATATATATGTGCACATGTTTATATGCGTGTATGTTTGTATATATATATGTGTACATGTTTATATGCGTGTATGTTTGCATATATATATGTGTACATGTTTATATGCGTGTATGTTTGTATATATATATATATATGTGTACATGTTTATATGCGTGTATGTTTGTATATATATATATATATATATATATGTGTACATGTTTATATGCGTGTATGTTTGTATATATATGTGTACATGTTTATATGCGTGTATGTTTGTATATATATGTGTACATGTTTATATGCGTGTATGTTTGTATATATATATATGTGTACATGTTTATATGCGTGTATGTTTGTATATATATGTGTACATGTTTATATGCGTGTATGTTTGTATATATATGTGTACATGTTTATATGCGTGTATGTTTGTATATATATGTGTACATGTTTATATGCGTGTATGTTTGTATATATATGTGTACATGTTTATATGCGTGTATGTTTGTATATATATATATGTGTACATGTTTATATGCGTGTATGTTTGTATATATATATGTATGTGTACATGTTTATATGCGTGTATGTTTGTATATATATATGTGTACATGTTTATATGTGTGTATGTTTGTATATATATATGTGTACATGTTTATATGCGTGTATGTTTGTATATATATATATGTGTACATGTTTATATGCGTGTATGTTTGTATATATATATATGTGTACATGTTTATATGCGTGTATGTTTGTATATATATATATGTGTACATGTTTATATGCGTGTATATGTTTGTATATATATATATATGTGTACATGTTTATATGCGTGTATATGTTTGTATATATATGTGTACGTGTTTATATGCGTGTATATGTTTGTATATATATATATATATATGTGTACGTGTTTATATGCGTGTATATGTTTGTATATATATATATGTGTCCGTGTTTATATGCGTGTATATGTTTGTATATATATATATATATGTGTACGTGTTTATATGCGTGTATGTTTGTATATATATATATATATGTGTACGTGTTTATATGCGTGTATGTTTGTATATATATATATATATATGTGTACGTGTTTATATGCGTGTATGTTTGTATATATATATATATATGTGTACGTGTTTATATGCGTGTATGTTTGTATATATATATATATATATATGTGTACGTGTTTATATGCGTGTATGTTTGTATATATATGTGTGTGTGTACATGTTTATATGCGTGTATGTTTGTATATATATGTGTGTGTGTACATGTTTATATGCGTGTATGTTTATATATATATATATGTGTACATGTTTATATGCGTGTATGTTTGTATATATATATGTGTACATGTTTATATGCGTGTATGTTTGTATATATATATATGTGTACATGTTTATATGCGTGTATATGTTTGTGTATATATATATATATGTGTACATGTTTATATGCGTGTATATGTTTGTGTATATATGTGTACATGTTTATATGCGTGTATATGTTTGTATATATATGTGTACATGTTTATATGCGTGTATATGTTTGTATATATATGTGTACATGTTTATATGCGTGTATATGTTTGTATATATATATATATATATGTGTACATGTTTATATGCGTGTATATGTTTGTATATATATATATGTGTACATGTTTATATGCATGTATATGTTTGTATATATATATATGTGTACATGTTTATATGCGTGTATATGTTTGTATATATATATATGTGTACATGTTTATATGCGTGTATATGTTTGTATATATATATATGTGTACATGTTTATATGCGTGTATATGTTTGTATATATATATATGTGTACATGTTTATATGCGTGTATATGTTTGTATATATATATATGTGTACATGTTTATATGCGTGTATATGTTTGTATATATATATATATATATGTGTGTGTGTACATGCTTATATGTGGATATGTTTGTGTGTGTATATATATATATATATATGTGTACATGTTTATATGTGGATATGTTTGTGTGTGTATATATATATATGTGTACATGTTTATATGTGGATATGTTTGTGTGTGTATATATATATATATGTGTACATGTTTATATGTGGATATGTTTGTGTGTGTATATATATATATATATATATACATGTTTATATGTGGATATGTTTGTGTGTATATATATATGTGTACATGTTTATATGCGGATATGTTTGAGTGTGTGTATATATATATGTGTACATGTTTATATGCGGATATGTTTGAGTGTGTGTATATATATATGTGTACATGTTTATATGCGGATATGTTTGAGTGTGTGTATATATATATGTGTACATGTTTATATGCGGATATGTTTGTGTGTATATATATATATATGTGTACATGTTTATATGCGGATATGTTTGTGTGTGTATATATATATATATATATATATATATGTGTGTACATGTTTATATGCGGATATGTTTGTGTGTATATATATATATATGTGTACGTGTTTATATGCGGATATGTTTGTGTGTATATATATATATATGTACATGTTTATATGTGGATATGTTTGTGTATATACATATATATGTACATGTTTATATGTGGATATGTTTGTGTGTGTATATATATATATATGTACATGTTTATATGTGGATATGTTTGTGTGTGTATATATATATATGTACATGTTTATATGTGGATATGTTTGGAGATATATATATATATATATACATTTGTGTACATGTTTATGTGTGTGTGTGTATGTTTGTATGTATATATATATATATATGTACATGTTTATATGTGTGTATGCTTGTATATATATGTATATGTTTATGTGTGTTTATATATATATATATGTGTGTACATGTTTATGTGTGTATATGTTTGTATATATATATACATGTTTATGTGTGTATATGTTTGTACCTATATATATATGTGTACATGTTTATGTGTGTATATGTTTGTACATATATATATATATGTGTGTACATGTTTGTGTGTATATGTTTGTATATATATATATATGTGTGTACATGTTTGTGTGTATATGTTTGTATATATATATGTGTGTGTACATGTTTGTGTGTATATGTTTGTGTATATATATATATGTGTGTACATGTTTGTGTGTATATGTTTATATATATATGTGTGTACATATTTGTGTGTATATGTTTGTATATATATATATATATGTGTGTGTACATGTTTGTGTGTATATGTTTGTATATATATATATATATGTGTGTACATGTTTGTGTGTATATTTTTGTATATATATATATATGATTGTGTACATGTTTATGTATGTTTGTGTGTGTGTGTATATATATATATATATATATATATACATGTACATGTTTATGTGTGTTTGTGTGTATATATATATATGTGTGTGTATGTTTATGTGTGTAAATGTTTATATGTGTGTGAATATATATATGTGTGTATATGTTTGTATATATATATATATATATGTGTGTATATATTTGTATATATATGTATGTAAATGTTTATATGTGTGTATATATTTGTATATATATGTATGTAAATGTTTATATGTGTGTATATATTTGTATATATATGTATGTAAATGTTTATATGTGTGTATATATTTGTATATATATGTGTGTAAATGTTTATATGTGTGTATATGTTTGTATATATATGTGTGTAAATGTTTATATGTGTATATGTTTGTATATATATATATGTGTGTGTATATGTTTGTATATATATATATGTGTGTGTATATGTTTGTATATATATATGTGTGTGTATATATTTGTTTATATATATATATGTGTGTGTGTGTATATATATATATAGATATATATGTGTACATGTTTATATGTTTGTATATATATATATAGATATATGTGTACATGTTTATATGTGTGTATATGTTTGTATATATATATAGTTATATATGTGTACATGTTTATATGTGTGTATATGTTTGTATATATATATAGTTATATATGTGTACATGTTTATATGTGTGTATATGTTTGTATATATATATAGTTATATATGTGTACATGTTTATATGTGTGTATGTTTGTATATATATATAGATATATATGTGTACATGTTTATATGTGTGTATATATATTTATATGTGTACATGTTTATATGTGTGTATATATATAGATATATATGTGTAGATGTTTATATGTGTGTATATATATAGATATATATGTGTAGATGTTTATATGTGTGTATATATATAGATATATATGTGTAGATGTTTATATGTGTGTATATATATAGATATATATGTGTACATGTTTATATGTGTGTATATATATAGATATATATGTGTACATGTTTATATGTGTATATATAGATATATATGTGTACATGTTTATATGTGTATATATATATAGATATATATGTGTACATGTTTATATGTGTGTATATATATATAGATATATATGTGTACATGTTTATATGTGTGTATATATATATAGATATATATGTGTACATGTTTATATGTGTGTATATATATATAGATATATATGTGTACATGTTTATATGTGTGTATATATATATATATAGATATATGTGTACATGTTTATATGTGTGTATATATATATATATAGATATATGTGTACATGTTTATATGTGTGTATATATATATATATATATGTGTACATGTTTATATGTGTGTATATATATAGATATATATGTGTCCATGTTTATATGCGTATATATATATATAGATATATATGTGTACATGTTTATATGTGTGTGTATATATATATATAGATATATATGTGTACATGTTTATATGTGTGTGGATATATAGATATATATGTGTACATGTTTATATGTGTGTGTATATATATATATATATATAGATATATATGTGTACATGTTTATATGTGTGTGTATATATATATATATAGATATATATGTGTACATGTTTATATGTGTGTGTATATATATATATATAGATATATATGTGTACATGTTTATATGTGTGTGTATATATATATATATATAGATATATATGTGTACATGTTTATATGTGTGTGTATATATATATAGATATATATGTGTACATGTTTATATGTGTGTATATATATAGATATGTGTACATGTTTATATGTGTGTATATATATAGATATATATGTGTACATGTTTATATGTGTGTATATATATAGATATATATGTGTACATGTTTATGTGTGTATATATATATATAGATATATATGTGTACATGTTTATATGTGTGTATATATATATAGATATATATGTGTACATGTTTATATGTGTGTATATATATATATAGATATATATGTGTACATGTTTATATGTGTGTATATATATATATAGATATATATGTGTACATGTTTATATGTGTGTATATATATATAGATATATGTGTACATGTTTATATGTGTGTATATATATATAGATATATGTGTACATGTTTATATGTGTGTATATATATATAGATATATGTGTACATGTTTATATGTGTGTATATATATATATATATATAGATATATATGTGTACATGTTTATATGTGTGTATATATATATATATATATGTGTACATGTTTATATGTGTGTATATATATATATATATATGTGTACATGTTTATATGTGTATATATATATATAGATATATATGTGTACATGTTTATATGTGTGTATATATATATAGATATATATGTGTGTGTATATATATATATATATATAGATATGTGTACATGTTTATATGTGTGTATATATATATAGATATATATATATATGTTTATATGTGTATATATATATATATATATATGTGTACATGTTTATATGTGTGTATATATATATAGATATATATGTACATATATATGTGTGTATATATAGATATATATGTGTACATGTTTATATGTGTGTATATATAGATATATATGTGTACATGTTTATATGTGTGTATATATATATATATGTGTACATGTTTATATGTGTGTATATATAGATATATATGTACATGTTTATATGTGTGTATATATAGATATATATGTATATACATATATGTGTATATATAGATATATATGTGTACATGTTTATGTGTGTGTACACATATAGATATATATGTGTACATGTTTATATGTGTGTGTATATATATATAGATATATATGTGTACATGTTTATATGTGTGTGTATACATATATATAGATATATATGTGTACATGTTTATATGTGTGTGTGTATATATATAGATATATATGTGTACATGTTTATATGTGTGTGTATATATATATATAGATATATATGTGTACATGTTTATATGTGTGTGTGTATATATATATAGATATATATGTGTACATATATGTGTGTGTATATATATATAGATATATATGTACATGTTTATGTGTGTGTGTATATATATATAGATATATATGTGTACATGTTTATATGTGTGTGTGTATATATATATGCATATATATGTACATGTTTATATGTGTGTGTGTATATATATATATATAGATATATATGTGTACATGTTTATGTGTGTGTGTATATATATATATAGATATATATGTGTACATGTTTATATGTGTGTGTGTGTATATATATAGATATATATGTGTATATGTTTATATGTGTGTGTGTATATATATATATAGATATGTGTATATGTTTATATGTGTGTGTGTGTATATATATATATAGATATATATGTGTACATGTTTATATGTGTGTGTGTGTATATATATATATAGATATATATGTGTGTACATGTTTATATGTGTGTATATGTTTGTATATATATATATATATATATACACACATGTTTATGTATATGTGTATATGTTTGTATATATATATATATATATACACATGTTTATATGTGCTTATGTGTATATGTTTATATATATATATATATATATATATATATATATCTACATGTTTGTATGTGTATATGTTTGTATATATATGTACATGTTTATGTATATCCCAGTCCACCACAGATTGGAGGTCCTTTTCAAGATCAGCTGCGGGATTTACTCTTTGTCATCCTCAGCAAATTTTTTACTGAGGCAGGAGTAAATAGTGGTCTTATTAGCGTAGATGCTTACTTGGTATCTGATTACATCAGGGAGATCGTTGATGATCAGAAAAGGCATAGGACCTAGGATAGAACACGCTGACTGCCCTCCTGCCGAGGGTAAAAGCCTCTCAATGGAGCCACTTGTTGGCCGTGGGTGGTGACCCATAATGTCTGAGGTCGGGATCCTGGTGGTTGAGCAGGTCATGACCCAGATGTAAGGTGGTCCCGACCCTGCAACACACCACTTTGGCCCTTACCTGGGCTAGATGGGTGGTTGAAGAGGCCCGATCCAATCAATCAGCTGGTCATGTCAAGCCCCATCATATATAATCCACCCCAAACCTATAACTCATACTCCTCTTCCCAACCAAAACTAACACCAACCCCAAATATCTGATGGAAGGCGGTGGCTAAGGCTCAATCAATTTGGGAGAGGAAAAGGATCTGACACACCTTGACAGCCAAAAAATATGGACTACAGAAATAAAGGAATACACGTGCTCAAAAACTCCTCCCAAAGCAAGTATACCTTTCACGTAGCCTCAACAGGGCAAGGCAAATGGGTTTCCCCCTTGTCATGTCCCAATCCTGGATTCCATAGTGGGTAGGGAGCATGGATGGCAAACTAAAATAAAAACAATCCATGGCACTCAAAAAATCGTCCAAAAGACCACATGTAGATTCGAATTCTGAATTGGAATACAATAATGAAAATTTTCCATGGTTTATTGCCCTAGAAGCAATAAACAAAAAATCATTAATCGAAATATCTCCATTTAAAATCCAAAAAGCTATATCAAGTACAATCACACCGAAAAATGTAAAAAAAAACCAACTACAAAATGGAATATTATTAGTAGAAGTAGAAAAAAAAAATATGCAGATACATTAATAAAACAAAAAAAATTGCTAGAAATAAAATCCTATCCACACCAAACCTTAAATTTCTCAAAATATGTGGTTAAAAACTAAGAACTCTCCCTATGCACTCTGGAAGAATTAAAAATAGAACTCAAAACTCAAGGTGTTAAAAACATCAAAAGAATAACAATTAAAAAAAATGAAATGGAAATACAAACCAATACCTATATTCTAACGTTCAACTCACCCCAAATTCCGACAACAATTAAAATAGGATATGAAATTATAAAAGTGGAACAGTACTTACCAAACCCTCTGCAATGTTACAGATGCCACAAATATGGCCATCACAAAGACTCCTGTTGCAAGAAACATATTTGGAAAATGCAGTGAAAAAAAATCAAAACATAAAGAAGAGAACTGTCCAAATGATAGCTTATGCTCAAACTGCTTGGGAAAGCACTCTGCCCTTTCAAAACAATGCAACATCTATAAACAGGAAAAAGAAATAATTATAATAAAATACAAAAAAAATATATCCTTCTCAGAAGCACGAAAAGAAGTTAAAAATAACATAAAAGAAAACATAGTAAAAAAGTAAATAAAATAAACAATGAAGATAAAATAACAGATTCAACTTGAATAACAAATTTGTACAAAGAATTAAAAGCTTTTCTAGAAGAATTAAAAACCTTCCTAACTGTGAATTCAATTTAGACTGAAATAAAAATAAAGCTCAACAACCCAAATCAAATGGAATTAACTCAGAAGAAAGCAAAAAACTTTGGAAAGAAAACATAGAACAAAACTCCAATGAACCCTCTTCCCAAACCCAAACCAAGAAAATGAAAAACAAACAAGAAGACAAAAAAAGAAACAATAACAAAACAAGAAAACACGATTAAGATCGAATTCAAAATCAAGAACCAATACATTAAATGAAAACAAATCTGAAGCTTTGGAATTTATGGAAGTAGAAGAGTATGAAAATAAACAAATTCTAAAACAAAATCAAAAATCTGGTCGAAGTACATCACAAGCAATCAAAACCTAAGACAAAGATTCAAAAAAAAACTCGAGCTGGAAATGAAACTGGAGAGGACACGTAATATAGACCCGGAAAGTAACCCTAACCCCCCCCCCCAAATGAAAACACAACTATGGCACATAAGATCATGCAATAGAACTGTTGTGTAATAAAATCTAATTACAACAACCTTCTCATACTTATATCACAACTGCATCCAATTGTCATCTGCTTACAGGAAACTTTTTTTACAAGAAAATGATAACTTAAAAATAAAAAATTACAAACAATACCACTATAATCACAACACAAGACACAGAGCTAATGGAGGAGTGTCAATACTGATTAGGAATGACATACCGCAAAGCAAAATACATATTAAAACTAAACTACAAGCAATAGCAACACAAGTGACACTAGACAAAACCATTACAATTCTTTCCATTTATATACCCCTACAAGAAAATGCAACAGACATAAACAACTTACTGGAACAACTTCATAAACCCAAAATCTTACTAGGAGACTTTAACAGTCATAATTCTATCTGGAATAGCAAAAACCTAGATTCTAAAGGTAAAATATTAGAGGAAATAATAAACAACCATAACCTATGTCTATTAAATCAAAAATCCTCGACCTACCTAAACCCCTTCAATGGATCAGAATCATCAATAGACTTAAGTATATGTGATCCAGAAATTTTTATGGATTAAACATGGAAACCACACAGCGACACATGTGGCCAATCATCTTAGAAAATCAGGAGCCCACCACCGAAGAAAATCAGGAGCCCACCGCCGAAGAAAATCAGGAGCCCACCACTGAAGAAAATGTAGGCCTCACCAAATGGAAACTGAAAAGAGCCAACTGAGATGGTTTCAAAAACAAAAGCAAACAATTACTGATACAGTCAAGACACAGACAACTCGATAGAATACTTCACCAAAACACTAATAACCATAGCCTCAGAAAATATACCAAAAAAACAAAATAATTATAAAAAAATTAAACCCTTGTTTAACAAAAACTGTCAAAAAGCAATCAGAAACCGGGAAGCAGCACTGCAGAAATTCAAAAAGGAACCCACAACCCAAAATTTAATTGAAATGGAAAAACTCAAAGCAATAGCATAAAAAGCTGTAAAAGAAGCCAAAAGGGAATGTTGGAAAAAATATATAAACAGCTTAAACACACATTCCCAAAACCAAAACAATATGGGAAATGATGAGAAAAATAGCTGGAAAAAAATCAAATATCTCCAATAATACATCTTAAAAAGAACAACATTAAAGCAACCTGCAAAAAAGAGATAGCAATCCTACTAGCAGAGACATTTGCAGAAAACTCAAAAACAAATAAAAAATCAAAACCCACAAAAGTATAAACAGAAAAACTTAAATAACCAACTAAATTTCTCATCTAATAATACAAAAGCCTACAACAACTTATTCACCCAAGAAGAACTAATAGAAGCCATAAAAAAAACCCTACAATACAGCAATAGGCCCAGATCAAATCCATTATGAATTTATTAAACAACTACCACAAGAATCACTAAAATATATCCTAAATATTTTTAACAGAATTTGGACAACTGGAAAATTTCCCAAAATATGGAGAGAATTGATAATCATTCCCATCCTCAAAGAGGGGAAACAATCCACAAAGTTACCGCCCGATATCATTAACAAACTGCTTATATAAGACAATGGAGTGAATGGTCAATGCCAGATTAAGTTAGTTTCTAGAAGAAGGAAAACACATATCAATATGGATATAGTAAAGAAAGAAGTACAATAGACCACATAATAAAATTAGAAACGGCCATAAGAGAGTTTAATTTAAATAAACAACATCTAATAGCTATATTCTTTGATATAGAAAAAGCATTTGATAAAACCTGGAAACATGGTACAATGACAGATCTGCATAAACTATGACTAAGTGGCCGACTACCAAATTTTATAAAAGGATTTTTAACAGACTCTTCCAAATAGGTGCCACACTATCTGATTATCAAAAGCAAGAAGAGGAAGTACCACAAGGAGGTGTACTCCCCCCCTCCACACTTTTTAAAATAAAAATAAATGATATAGTTAAAAACATCAAACCTGGAACACACTGTAGCCTTTACACTGATGATTTTACAATATATTACAGATCAAGAAACATCAACACAACAGAAAGACAACTTCAACCAATGCTTACACCAAATTAACAAATGGACACTCGAAAATGGTTTTAAAATATCAAAAACAAAACAAAATGTGTGCACTTCTGCCAATTGAAAAAATCACACAATAACTCAACTCTAAAACTAGAAAATGAAGAAATACCAGGAGTTCAGCAATACAAATTTTTAGGAATAATCTTCAACAACAAACTGACCTCTTAAACCACATATCAATCATCTAAAAAAAAAAAAAATGTTTTAAAGCTCTTCAACTACTGTGAACAGTAGCCCACACAGAATGGGGTGCTAGCAAAGAAATCCTTCTAAAACTTTATGGCAGCATGGTCTATCAATCAACCAGAAAGTCTTATCTTAAAACAATAAACACAATACACCATGAAGGCCTTCGGATAGCTCTTGGAGCCTATCCTACCTCACCTATAGAAAGTCTATATATAGAGGCAAACAAATCCCCATTACAACTAAGAAAGGAAAAACTAGCAACTCGGTACTATCCCTCTAATCCCATACACTTACTTACACCAAATCATAAAGAGGAATTTAATCTTAACACAAACAAAATCAAAACATTAGGAGTCCGAATGGAAAAAATCATCCGAGAAAATAATATATTGTTTAATCAAATACTTAAAACCAACCAAGCATACCACCATGGACAATCAAAAATCCAAATATAATATTAAGTTTAAACAAATTATCAAAATCAAGAACACATCCCACAACATACATTGAAAAATTCTTAAAAATAAGAGAAAAATATAAAAGCTATCAAAGTATTTACACAGACGGCTCAAAAGACGAAGGAAGAACAGGCAGTGCAGCAATAACAAAAGAAACAATTATCAAAAACACTTGCCAAATGAAGCATCAATTTTTAGTGCAGAAGCTTATGCAATAAAACTAGCTCTAAAAATCATATCAAAAAAACAAAAAAGAAAACTATATTATTTTTTCAAACTCACTTTCTGTATTAACATCCCTAAAAGAAAAACTAGAAAACCTATTAATATGAAATCTCCAACACAAACTATCTTCTTCTTCTTCTATGTGCCCTGTCCCTTCAAGACGTAGGCGATCATGGTTCTCCACATCTCCCTATCCCTTGTGGCTCTTAGTATGTTTGAGCCTGTTGCTCCTGGCAACTTTGTGTGTGTGTGTGTGTGTGTATGTTACCTATAGACTCCAAAACTGCTGAACCAATTTTCTTGAAAATTTACACAGTTGTACTATAAGCGTCTGCGAGTGTTCTTAGCTAGGTTTTGTGTCCAGGTACCCCCGATAAATATCGATAATTGAAAAAATCGGGTTATAGAAGGTGTGGTCCGATTTTAATCAAATTTGATACACTCATAGACAAAGACATAAGAAACGATATTCAGAAGTTTCAAGGTTGCAGTTCTTACAATAGTGCAGAAAATTTCATATCAATACCAGGAAATCAAAATTTAACTTGCATCCATTCATTTTTCTTTCAGTCTACAGTTTTGCTTTAACTGGAAACAGCTATTGCTTTTTAGTCTTTTGTGCCAACATCCAAAGAGTCTGAGCTCCAGGACCATGGACTAGTTTTAAAGCCTTCATTACACCCGAGCAACGCCGGGCTATACTGCTAGTATATGTATAAGTAAATGTATACATGTGTATATACATATATATGCACACGCATACATGTAGGTATGCAGGTATACAATCAGAAACAATCACAAGATAAAACAATTTATAAAGAAAAAACAAAAAAATAGCAACAGATCATAAAACCCAACAACCTCCCAACCTTTTATACAGAATAACTAACCTGTATACATAAATAAACAAGGCTTCGGCATAAAATGACCCAAATAGGAGTTGACATGCCGTAAAATCCAATAACCAAACCAACCAGACTCTGTCAAATGCTTTGGAGATATCCAGGGCAACAGCTTTCGCTTTGCCATTTTTATCGAGAGCTTGGTATTCGTATTTGGTGATGGTCGTTAGCATATCAGTGGTAGACCTGGCAAAGTAAAAGCCATTCTGTTTGTCTGAGAATAGGTTGTGGGCTGTGAGATGTTGTACCACTTCAGCATTGATGATAGCATCGAACACTTTGCCATGATTTGGTAGAATGCTGAAAGGGCGATAATTGAGGCTTCTGAGTATTCTCCAGAGTTCTTAAATACAGGAACCACAGAGGAGTACTTGCAGCAGGTGGGAAAGCAAGAAGCACAGAGACAATTACCTCCAAATTATTGTATAACCATTAAAGTGAATGAAAGTTTTGCCATATTTGTTTAATAAATCCCTGTTGATGATAGTAAAAGTTACATAGATAGCTAGTTTATTATATATATGTTGACTGAAGTCGGACATTTAAAAAAAAATGATAATCTGTTTTGTTTTTTTTTGTTTTTTTGTGACCATGTTCTCCAAACTGAATGATCACTGGCAACTGGTAAATTAAGCATGCAATATTTTTGTAAATAGTAATTATCTCCCTTCCATTGAGTATGCATCCGTTATCTCATGAGATAAAGGTGTTGCCCCGGTTTGATCAAAATTCAGTCCTTTGGTAGTGAGACTGGAATGAAGGTACAGACCTGAGTGGTGGCATATAGAGGCCATACTGCCAGTATTATATGGCCCCATTCTGGGTCTTGCTGACTAGATGCAAAGGAATACAGAATTTCTTTAAGATGTTCATAATGATATACAATGATATTTTACACTGGCTCTTTGGTCATTAACTTAAAGTGAAGTAACAGTAAGAACAAGCTTTTCAATAAATTGAAACAAGATTTATAAAAAGAAAAGTAACTTTTTTCTATCCACCTCCCAAGTTTTCACTTTTTAGTAATATACAATAATAGAACATGAAACGCATAGACTATTTTATTTTTATCAAAAACTGTTCTCAATTGATTGACTTTGTTTACTAATTTGTTTTTCTTTTCTTTCTTTTTCTCTTTTTTTTTTTCCCCCCACTGTCAGGAGACCCTACGGCAACAAAGTTGACATTTGGAGCTTGGGTATCATGATTATTGAAATGTTGGAAGGGGAACCCCCCTACCTGTCAGAGAGACCGCTGAAGGCCATTTTCCTTATTGCTAAGTATGGTAAGCCTTCCATTAAGAATGAAGAGAAGCTGTCTTCACAGTTGCGCAACTTTATTTACAAATGTCTCGAGGTGGAGGTCGAGAATCGTGCTAGTGCAACTGAACTGCTGAGACACCCCTTCTTGGAGAATTGCAAGCCCCTCTCCACACTGCGTCCTTTAATCTTGGCTGCCCAAGAAATCCGAAAGAATCCCAAGTGAACATTCATCATCTAGCTCTTTCATGCATATGTGCAAGCACTCCTGATTGTGTATGTGTACATGCACATATTTTATTTACACACGCGCACACACACACACACACACACACACACACACATATATATATATATATATATGTGTGTGTGTGTGTGTGTTATGAACAATATATCTATTATAACACATTAAAGTTTTTCCTTGACCTAATATTTTTAATGTTTTCTTTTTTAGCTGTTATCTTCTTTTTCTTTAAGTTATAAAAACAAAAACACTGATACATTTTTGTGGTAGATTATCAGAGCTTGGGAACTTATTTGGAGATGGTAATTGTTGCCAGTGCTACATAGAAACCTGGTTATATAATCAAACAAGTTTCCTTTCCCAGTCACTAGAATTCCTAGTTCTACTATCAATTAGTGTAACTGACGGTTTTAAACAAACACTTTGTCTTCTTTTCTTTCTTGTAAAGTTAACTTTTATTTTTCTTGCCTATAAACTTGGAATGGTTTTAATAAGTGCATATTTAAATATGGGGCGATCTATGAAAAAAATTAAGAATTGCTAAGAAAGTACCTTGAAACTTCATTGTCTCAGAGCTATTCCAATTTGCACATATCACCCCAAAAACATTAAAAAAAATTTTTTAATTATTAATTATCATCATAGCATGTCTTAGGTTTCTATCTATAAAATGAAATTACTATTAAGCCAACCATGTGGAAGTCTTTTTTTTTTTTTTTTTTTTTTCAGTTTTATTATGCTTCAAATATTTAACATTTACTTCTACTTTAGATATTTTAAAATACAATATAAGAAATAAACAAAACTCTTTTCAGTATTGCAAGACAGGAACTGAGTCTAGCAAGTTGCTGTACTTATTTAACCTTGCCTTAAGCAAAACCGTGGAATGGACACACATGTCAGATGCAATTTCTGACATGTTGCAAGACACACATGAGATTTGCAACATTGAATGTCTTTACATCATAATTTTCTTCAAACTGAACTCTATTAAGAAATCCAGATTGGCTTATTTTCTCTGTTTTATTTGTACAAAATGATATTGTAGTATCTTTTTACAGCAACAATCTATCATTTGCTATCAGCCAACTAGCTAAAAGATTCATATTATTAGGGAAGGTCAGATGTGGTTAATTATCTCAAAGGAACATGAATCTTTCTAATATAAAAACTCATATAATTGACAAATATTGAAATTTACTTTTATGAATATGTAATAAAAAATTTTAAATAATTTTTCTCTAAAAAAATATGTATTTCTAAAATTATTGAAATTTTCTGCTTTAATTTAGGAGAAAAAAGTGAGTACTCATTGCAGTTAATAAATGTTCCTTCTTCAATAATACCTGGCTTAGACATTGTTTGCTTGCTTTCCTGTTAAATTCTATGTTTCTGTATTGATTGCTATTGACAATCTTCTGTCCATCTAATGTGAATTATTCAGAATGGACAGAATTGATTTCAGAATTAAGAGACAAGATTACATTACAGCTTTATTCATGCTTGCTAATATTTTTAATCCTGTTATCAATTGAACTATCAGTTAGAATCGAAATGGGTGACTGCTTAGGAATACCAGGTGCTGTAAGCTTGGATAGGTGGGTGGTATAATGAAAAAATTGTCAGAATTGGAAATGGGAGAAACAAGTTCCAATTCTAGTCAGGTTTTTATATTGACTTACATGCAAATATCCTTGGGAAAGATATGAATTCACCTCTTCTGACTTTCCAAAGCTATGGGTTAATTAGTTGAACTTGTCTCAGTAAATCATTATCTCTAAAATTTCATACAATCTAAGATTTTATACACACACACACACACACACACACACACACACACACATATATATATATATTATAAACACTTATATAACCCTTTCTGACTTAAAATAACTAGCAAAAGGTTGAAAAACTATAAAAACAAACAAATCAAAAATCAATTCAACTATCAGATATTTATTTTTGTTATATTAGACTTTCTATTAAATAGTTGTCATCATCTCTGATTTCATAATTCAAATATATTTGATTATTGAGATATATATTTATATATATATCTCAATAAGGTGTGCATGCTTTTCTAATCTCAACCATTTCAACAAGGAATATTTTAAGAACAAAAAATTATTTCCTAATTCGTTACTGGAATGTCATCCAGGTTTCTGAGTTAAAAACCAGTTTCAATTCCTGCATTAATTACCATTTTAGGAAATATGGCATATTAGATTTTTGTTCTGTTCCTTATTTATAAATATCTGGTTAGGTTAAATGAAGAAATCTAGTTTACATTTCCAGCATATGGGTAATATAGATGAAAGTAATTTCATATATATATATATATATATATATATTTATTTTTTTTTTTTTTTTTTTTATACTAATCATACATATGGTAAAGTCTGTTGTTTATCTGTAGCTATTTTTAAAGTAGCTCAATTGAAGTTGGTTCCTATTTCTTCATTACTGCCTGCAAAGAACACTGATAAATTCAAGTATCCACATGTTGGCATTGTTACTATTCTCTTTAAAAATAAAATTAAAATAAAGTTACAGCTTCCTTTAAAAGTAAAAGAATTTCTTCCATTTTAATTAGTTTTGTATTTTGTCTTAAAAATCTCTTAACGTTAATATTTTTAAGATCTAAGATGGGGGATCATTCCTGCATAATTTTAGAAAAAAAATGACAAATTATCCTGTTGGATGGCTAAAGAACAATTTCAATTCATCACAAAAACTTAATGATTAACTCGGTTTTTACCTTTCTTGGGTTGCCATTTTTTAAATTAGTTTTAAGGTTCTTTTTTTATTAGTTATTTGTGTAACATGTATGGCTATTCATGATTAATGGTAAAAATTCCTTGGGTAGATATAAATTGTGCTCTCTTGAATAATTGACTTGAAAGAAAAAGGATATTGCCGAGCCTTTAGAAAAAACGAGTTCAAGCAAATTGATATGTTTTTAAAAGTACACCAGTTGCATCCATCTATATTTATTTTCTATGAATCTAACAATATTTTCAAGAAATTAATGCAGAAATGCTCATGAAAATGTGAAAAGTTATTTTTAACTGCCTCATAACTTTATGAATTATTTCAAATGTCTACGTTGGAATTTAAGGGAAAAAACTGTTGCGGTATTAATTTGTGCCTTAAGTTAGTTCATGTTTTTCTTTGTACATGAATGTCATAATTTTTAAACGAAGTCAAAAACCATTACAATCCATTTTTCCTTTTCTAAATTTCTTTCTTTTACTGCAACCACATTTCAAAATATGACATTATTTCTAAAAGTTTGATGGAACGTTTCCTTGTTATAAGAATAATATCCTGCATTTTTTTGTCTATAGCTCTCTGAACAAACATCATAATTTACATAACTTTTAAAAAGTTCCTTATTAATTTTATTTTGTCATCAAATTTAGTGATAGAACGTGAATAGTTACTGAAAAAGTTTCAAAAGTTTGTATTTTGTGCACAGTAAAACCTTTTCTTTTCTCTTTCTTCCTCTTTAATATTGAGTATAATATTTTTCATCTCCTCTATTCTTTGTTACAATAACTTAATATTTCTGAAAAAGTATGTTTTAAATATTTCAAGAATTTAATAATTTTCATGAAAATAGATTTTATAGTGCTAAAGGGGATAAGGGGTCCCTTGGACACAAATTTAAAATAAGAATTATGATCTCAGTTGCTATTTTTGTTTGAAAACTTAAGTTAAGGAAATCTACAAAAGAATTCTTTTGACCATATTACCTCTGGCTAAAAAATGATCGGAATCAAAACTTTATAAAAAAAAATAAATAAACCGTAAATAAAAATGGGATGCAGGACATAATTTATAACTTAAATATCCCAAGAAAGAAGTGCTGTTTCTTGAACTTGCATTGGAGAGAATGTCAATTTTGAAAATATTTACTTTTGCAACAAAAGTAAATGATGCTATGCTTTTAACTTTTTTTTTTCTTCCATTCATACTTTTGACTGGAAGAAAAATGAAATGTGCAAAGAATAAAAAGAACGTCTGATCGCAACTTCATTTATTTTTCTTTTTACTAGTTTCTATCATGTTACAAAAATAACGTGTTCTTTTCTGTTGAGTACACAAAGCTAAAAAAAAAAAAAAAGCGTGTATATAATATAATTTCTCTCTGCTTTTTTACTTCTAAGCATTTCATCTGACTAATTTAAGATAAAATAGAAAATCACTCTTTTGAAAACATCATACCTCTGAAAATTTTTTTTCAAGCATGTAGAAACCCTTGAATTTCAATAAAAAAAATTATTAGAAAATGAAATTTTATGTTATTTTTAGTGGGTACATGTGTTTGAATTGCTGTCCCTGTTTTTTATTTTATTCTATTTTATTAAATGATCAAATTGAGAAGTCCCGAAGAGAAATTGTACCTCCAACAGGAATTTACCCTGCCTTCCTTTTTTGTCTCCATGATAGAAACCACTTTTTGAGCTAAAGTGTGCCTCTGTCAGGTCATTGACAGAGATTTGAGTGACAGGGTAAGGGTGGTGTTTTTTTTTTTTTTTTTTTTTTTTTTATCATTTCACCCCAAGCAAGGCAGAAATGCCACTGATGAGGGGGGGGGGGGCTACATAACTGTAAAAAGGTAAATTAGAAAAGAGTGAGGAGTACAAACTAGTTAGGAAAGGAGCAATAGAAAACTGAGAATGCAGGTGCGATGACCGATACATAGGTGGAGAGAAAGGGAAGGATATACGGGGGGTGGAGAGAGAGCTAGAGTCCAGTGGTTAATAGATGAGTATTGACATTGCATTTAAATTTCTGGAGGTTGTAGCCATCAGGAAAGCAAGAATATGGGAGCGAGTTCCACAGGCGGGAAGTGAGAGAGAAGCTGCAGGAGTAGAATTTGGCTAACCTGACTGTGAATGGGTGGGACCCAGTTGCCAGTCTGGTTGCATGAGTAAACACCTGTTGAGGAGGCACCAGTGACTTAAGTTCGTCCGAGCAGAAGCCATGAAAGTATTCATAGAACAGACAGGGAGGCCACATTTCGACGGTGGGGAAGTGGCTGCAGTCGAGCCGCCAGATCAGTACCTATCACATTACAGACTCTCCATTGGAGCCTGTCAAGAACACTGAGGAGAACGGCAGGGGTGCCTGACCATAAATGGCAGCAGTACTCCATGCACGGATGGATGGTTGACTTGTATATATGCAGGATGGATTCAGGCAGAAAAAACATCCTGGATTGACATAGTGACCCAACCTTCTTAGCAGTAGATTTAGCTATGGATTCAATATAGTGGTTCCATTTGAGGTCTGAGAAGAGGGTAAGGCCAAGGAGGCATAGTGTATTACTCTCCGGGAGAATCGCTTGGTCCATGCTTATGGGAGGCAGAAGAGGTTGCCTGTAATGGTTGACAGACAGCAGCTTGGTCTTAGACGAATTGAAGTTGACAAGCCACTTCTTGCCCCAGTTCACCACAGTGTAGATCCCGTTCAAGGTCAGCAGCGAGATTATGTCTGTCTGCCACAACAGGTTTCTTACAGGTGCGGGAGTATATTGTAGTGTCATCTGCATAGATGCCTACTTGAGACTTGATCTCATCTGGGAGGTCTTTGATGAAAATAAGGAAGAGCATCGGGCCCAGGATAAAGCCGTGGGACACCAGCATTCGTGCTGTAGGGTGAAGAGGCACGCCCATTCAAAACGACCTTCATTTTGTGGTTATTTAAAAAAGATTGGATTAGGTCAAGCAGGTGACCCGTAAAACCGTAACCCCGTAGCTTGCATAGGAGGCTAGAGTGCCAAACCCTGTCGAAAGCCTGGGAGATGTCCAGAGCAACAGCGCAAGCCTCGTCAGACTCATCAAGGGCCTGGAGCATGTACTCCGTTACGGTTGTTAGCAAGTTGGGAAAGCAGAAGCCATATTGCCTGTCAGAGAAGAGTTTGTGGGCAGTGAGATGTTGAACTATTTCAGCATTGATTATGGCCTCGAATACTTTCCCGAATACCAGTAGAAGACTGATAGGGCGATAGTTGGATGGGTCCGAGGGTTCACCACAATTCTTAAATACAGGAAAGACTGAAGGGAACTTCCAGCATGCAGGAAACAGAAAGGCAGTAGTTAAACAGTTTAGAGAGGACAGGGGAAAGTTCAGGAGCACACCTCTTAAGGACTATCACCAGGATTCCATCGTCTCCACTCGCCTTATGGGGTCAAGTTTTGAAATTACTCGGGATACTACTATCGGGTTAATATATACGTTGTGCAGTTTGGCCTCAGTTCTAATGGGGAAGTCGGGTGGGTGTACTCCAGACGAGTCAAATGTGGAGTTGGATGAGAATCTGCAGGCAAAGCACTCAGCTTTGTCCGCAGATGACGTGAGAACCTCAAATTCATGGATTAAAGGAGGAATTGAGGATTTCCTATTGTTCAGCACTCATTTGCAGATCCTCCAATAGTCCTTGGAGCCGAACTTGTGGTCAGCTATGCGCTATCACATTCTCTCAGCAAACAACTGTTTGGCATCATTTAGGGTTTGCTTGCACTCATTGCGAGCAGATGTGAACAGGCGCCTATTGTGATCAGATGACTGTCTCCAGAATAGACGGAAGTAATGGTTCCTGTGAGCAATGGCGGCTAAGCAGGCTGGAGAGGAATGAGGTTTTAAGCAATACTTCCTGGTGGGTATGAAGGCATCAATGCCAGCTTTCACCCATGACGAGACCTCAGAGGCACAGTCATCAACTGATAGGTCGAACACTTTTCCCTAAGGGACGTCGCACAGGAAATCGTGAAAGGCATCTCAGTTGGCTTTTTGGTAAAGGTATGAGGTCCTATAGGTAGGGGGCTCCTGGGGGGAGTAAGATTGGAAAGAAATACTGAGAGAGACTACAGCGTGGTCGGAGTTGCCGAGAGGGCAAAGCTGCGAGACTTGACAGGCATCAGGCGCAGAGGTGAAACATATATCTAGTAGTGAGGAATGACCCGAGGGAGTGCTTGGGAAGCGAGTGGCGAAGTCCATCACTTGCGTAAGGGATTGGGAAATAGCGAAGTTCATGGCGTGAATGCCCGCTGGATCAGTAAGGGCATTTTCAAGCCACTCAGAGTGATGGGCATTGAAGTCTCCAAATACAAATATGTGGGTGAATGGGTGATAGGAAATAGCCTTATCTATGGCATCAGCAATGCTATCTAGTAGGGAGCAGTCAGGAGAGGAGGGAGAACGGTAAAGAAAGAATAGGTAACAAACCGAACTGAGGAGAGACAGGTGGAGACATATGTATTGGTGGTCAGTAGATTCAAGTGAAGTCACCCTAGCTATGGGGAGGTGTTTGCTGACGTAGACACCCAGCCCATGCATGTGGATAGTGGAATCCTTCCTTAAGAGGGTAAGATAACCAGGGATGGAGAGGTCAGAAGGAGGGAATAGCTGAGTTGAGGTTAGTTTCGCAGAGCGCAAGGATGTCGGGACTTTTCATGCAGGAACGCTTCTACACTAGGAAAGTTAGTACGAATGCCCCGGATATTAGTGAAAGAAAGGTTAATGGGTTTAGGTGGTTTGAATTTAACTGGCTTAGGGTCGTTTCTGATTTGTTTTGTCATGTTTTTGTTTATAGAAAGGGACCTAGGGTAGAGGATACAGGCAGTCATTATCCCCGATCTGTGCTAGGAGGGAAACTGGCTAGGGCTGCAACAAGGTGTGGCAACAAGGTGTTGCCCACCGAAAGCGCTTGCAGGGACACCTATCCATGCACGACATGCCACTACAAGAACCCCGATATTATACAACTGTTGATCAGAGCAGCCGCTATTGACGCTACGCAGGAGTTAGGGTTCCTAACTACCAGTCGGAAGCAGCAACCAGGATTTATCTATTTAATGAAAGCATGATTCTCGAGACTTCTTTGAATCTATATATCATCTTGCTTCAGTTTCATACCTGAAATTTAAGCAATAGTATGTTTTTGAATGGACTTTTTTATCTAACACTAACAGTATAGCTCGGCGTTGCTCAGGTGTAATGAAAGCTTTAAAACTAATCCATGGCTCTGGAGCTCAGACTCGGCCTAAAGAATATTTGTGAAGTCTAGTGAAAATCGGATAAAAATTATGGATTTGCATAAAGGACATACAAACAAATAAACAGACACACACACAGACATCTTGCCTTTTATATATATATATATAATCAATTTTCTGCACTATTGTAAGAACTACAACCTTGAAACTTCTGAATATTGTTTGTTATGTCTTTGACTATGTATCAAATTTGATTAAAATTGGACCACTCCTTCTATAACCCAATTTTTTTCGATTTTCGATATTTATCGGGGGTACCTCGACACAAAACCTAGCTAAGAACACTCGCAGATGCTTATAGTACGACTGTGTAAATTTTCAAGAAAATCGGTTCAGCCGTTTTGGAGTCTATAGGTAACGGACACGCACACACACGCACACAAAGTTCCATTTATAAATAAGTTTAGGTTATTTCTTACTATAAATGTTTTTAGTGAGTATATGTGCTAGTCATCATCTTTGTTTTTTTACTATTTTTATTTGGCTGAACTGGTAGAGGCACATTTTTGCTTGAAAAGTAGTTACTCTGATGGAAAAAGAGTTGCAGGTTCAATCCCTGTTGGAGATATAATTTTTTTTTTTAGTCAACCATTAAAAAAATAATGCCCAATTTTAGAATAAACCATTTGTGTTTTAGTCGATTATAATAGTTACACAAAAATATATTACTCATTCCTAATAAAAAGTGTTCTCTTTGTTAGTTTTCTATCAATCTCTTTTAAAATTTAACTTAAAACATTGAGATGCGTTTACTTTTTTCTTTTTTGCATGAGTTCAAGCTTGATCATAATGCTTCTCAGACTGCTTCCAACAGTAACAGAGCACAGGAGGAAGGATCTATTCATGGACAGAATGGCATTGGTTTCTGAAGTTCCACAGTATGGATATGAGTTTTTGAAGTTCATTTTGGTAGATGATGTCCATCTGCAATTGACAACATATGAAAACACTAGTCAAACAAAACCCATGTCAGAGAAATGTCTTGGATAATGGGTGTCGGCATTTCAACAATATCGGATGACCTCTAGAGAATTGGCAAGGTGAAGAAAATCCATACATGGGGCTCCAAATGAAATCCATGAAAGTAAGAGTTCAATGTTTATAAGACTGATGCTGTATCTGTAAAATTCAAATGATACATTTCTTGATTGAATAGTAACTTGCAATGAGAAAAGGATCCTTTGTGACAAAAAACCCAACCATTTTCCAATATCCAAAATTGCACCAACAGAAGATTATGGTGACTATTTGCAATTGCTGTTATCCATTATAGATTTATGGAATCTAATGAAAACATCACTGAAGTTTACTGCCAGCAACTGGATAAAATGGCTAGCAAATCAGAAAGTCAAGTTCAAATTCCAGTCAAGATTTGTTACATTTACTTACACACAAATGACCTTGACAAAGATATAGACCCATCTTTACCCCCCAGCTATGGGTTAAATAGCAGTGCGGGCTGAGTTCTCTAACCATAATTGCCAATTAATCTAAACAACTCTGAATGCAAAACCCTTTATGGCCATGGGGACCAAATTAGAGGCATCCCTTTGGCTGGTATAACACCCAAAAGCTTTCCCCTGACAAAGTTGCAGTGATGACATTGCCTGCAGTATGTTGAATATGGTCAATAGTACAACCTAACAGACCAGATTTGTGGCACTGAACTACAACTGTGTCACACAAAAGATCCTTTATGTTGAACAATGAATTAGGCTTAATTATTTCGAGTTAGAAGTAGTGTCTTGTGTCTTCAAATCTTTGCACAACTGAAAACACTATGATGGCTCATCCCAAACGACAGCCCAGTTAGTGTTGACCTCATATGAGACCCAAGAGTCACTAAAGGCAGGTTACTAAATGAGAATTTTTGTAGAGAAGTGCATATGAGGATACATAGGATACATAATGGTTGATCCTCGGCTTGGAAGAGGTTAAGATCATAGTAATTAGAAAAGCATCTTCTTTAGAGCTTGTTCCACAAGGTTACAGTTTTTGGAGAGAAGCTGTCTGAGTGGAAATTCCTCCTTACAAATGGAATACAAGGAATGAGGATGATTTGACTATATATGTAGCAAACAATTTTTTTTTAATCCATTCCAAGCAAGGCAGTAAAGCCACTAAGACACAAGGGGTTACTGATTGTAAAATAATAAGAAAAAGAGAAACATTATTAAAGAGCAAGAACAATAAAAGAAGAATGAAGAAGACTGGTAACAACTGACATTGCATTTAAATCTTTGATGATCAAAGTTGGCTGGGAAGCAAGAACCCAGAAGACAGTTCCACAAGTGAAAAAAATACTGACATGGAAGACATGAGGAATGTAGCTTCTCTGAATATTTGCTATGGAAATAAATGCAGGGTAGCAAGAGATTTATGACACTTGTCTGTTGGGGAAAAGAGTTCCAGGATGTAATATATTTCGTACTTACAAGATTATGTAAACACTTTTGACCTCCATCAAACTTTAAGATTGGAACTTTTTAAAAAAGCAAATTTTACCAGAATTCCTCTAGCATTGTATGTATTCACTTATCTTCAAACAATAATTCTAATATTGGTGAAGTATCAAATTGTTTAGATAAAGTTTTCATATATAATGCATTCTACTTATAAAATGTATGAATTATCAACAAGTATGCAGATTGACAATTTGTGTATAATATTACAAGAAGTTTCAGAGAAAAATGAAATGGAATTAACAACTGACATATTTATTTGTTTGAACATTATTTTTAATTGATATTTGTATTTGAGTAGATATTCTGTTTTTAATTAAATAGTATATATATATATATATATATATATATATATATATATATGCCAGAATATTTGAGAATTTTTTTTTTTAAGAAAATATGTCATTTGGCAGAATTCAAACCGCCAATTCAATTTAAGAGTACCAATTATAAATAATGTTAAAAAAAAATAATGTTCAAATAAATAAGATTTATTAAATTACTTGAGATATGAGTTTAATTTGTTCTACGACTGAGCTCATAACTCAAAAGACTCTTATTTCAATGGGAATATTTTCAATCCGTTCCAGGCCCTTAAAACTTACCCCGATTTTTGCATTTGTGGGTTTCTTACAAGCTAAAAGGCATGAATAAACAAGCAATGTAGTTTACAAACAATAAAAAAGAAAAAACAAATTGTAAAGAAATAAACTGGACTAAACTATGAAGTTCAGATGAGCCATAGGCCAACTGGTAAATTGTGGGGAGAGAGGAACATAGCTAACCTTACAACCACTAACCTTGCCTATCAACTGCTACCCTAGTCTATGGTACCAAAGATTAATTTTATCACTTAATTTTTAACATTTTTAAAACCTTTACATTTTATCCATCACTGTAACTAATTTTTTTTCTTTTTTCTTTTTTAAACTTCACTTTCATCTAAATTAATTTTTGTCATCACTAAATTTTACCTTTTGGGGTGCAATTTTGTTTCAGTTTTTAACTACTGTTCTTTACACTTACTTTCTTCAGACATTGGTGTCACTAAATTTTTTGCAAAATAATGGCAAAAAAGACACAATACAACAAAGATCTCCCAGAGCAAAGTGAACACGTGTACTGTAAGTGGTAATACTCTCAAAGTTTGGTGCTCACCGCACTAAGATGCATAAGTGAATTTCAATTCGTATCAAGACAAAAAAAAATCTGCCAGATTCTGGCTTGTGTCTCAAAAAACTTGTATGTCAGCACACTCTTATCTCAAGGGATTTCTGCATATATATATATTTTATTTTTAATCATTTCACCCCAAGCAAGGTAGTTTTACTGCCACTGTTGTGCAGGGGGTTATATTGGGGAAAGTGATGAGAAAGCGGGGTTAGTTATAGGGTATGTCAGGAGGAGGGTAATAGATGGATGAGAATATCGGTGTAATGGGGGTGGAGTGGATGGAAAAACAAGCTTGAGAGAAAGGATGTGAGTTAGTGAGATAGATGTCTATTGACTTTACATTTAAATTGCTGGAAATTGTAGTTGACAGGGAAGCAAGTATATGGAAGGGAATTCCACAGGCGGGAAGTGTGAGATATGCATATTTGGCAGGAATTTTCCAAAGACCATTATTCTCTGAATTCCTATGCCTAAAATTCTATCAGAAGTGCTGTATCTAAATCTAAATCTAAACCTATTTATAAATGGAACTTTGTATGTGTCTGTGTGTGTGTCTGTTACCTATAGACTCCGAAACGGCTGAACCGATTTTCTTAAATTTACACTGTTGTACTATAAGCGTCTGCGAGTGTTCTTAGCTAGATTTTGTGTCGAGGTACCCCCGATAAATACTGAAAATCGATAATTGAAAAAATTGGGTTATAGAATAAGTGGTCCAATTTTAATCAAATTTGATACACTCAAAGACAAAGACATAAGAAAAGATATTCAGAAGTTTCAAGGTTGCAGTTCTTACAATAGTGCAGAAAATCGATAATATATATATTTATAAAAGGTAAGACGTTTGTGTGTGTTTATCTGTCTGTATATCCTTTATACAGATCCACAATTTTTATCCAATTCTCACCAAACTTCACACAAATATTCTTTAGGCTGAGTCTGAGCTCCAGGACCATGGATTAGTTTTAAAGCTTTCATTACACCTGAGAAACGCCGGGCAATAATTCTAGTACACAAATAAGATGACTGATTTAGTGGGTCAAGTGCCATATGGGATATACACGTGGGTGATCCAGTCTCTTTTGAGTTATGATTAACTAGGCAGATATTTTCCTTGCAGTAAGTTGCCATTTCTTTCTGCAGTAAACTGGTTGCCAACTAAGACTATAGGACCCGGTCTGTTCTGCTATTTGATCCATAGCTGGAAGTGGGAGAAATTAAATCCCAAGAGTATTTGAGTGTAACTGAATGTAACGAACCTAACTGGAACTTGAACTCAACTCTGATTTCTCATTCCAAGTTGTTATCCACTACACCTCATGCACATCCAAACCTACAGCACCTGCTACTGTCAAGTGGTCACCCATCTAGCTAGTGACCAGGTTCCAAGTTTGCTGGTCAAACCTCTACTAGAATATCAAGAGCAGCTAATAAAACCTAAACACATGATGAAAGGGAAATTTATTTTCATTTTATTTCTGAGAATTGACAACAGAAATAATAAACACTATTAGATTGTTGGAATGGTTGACAAACCATTGACTAATTGCCAATTGACTTGAACTTTTTAAAATGGTAATTAATAAGAATATCTTTATAATTGGTTCACATATTTTATTGAGTAAATGTTTATAAACTTAGTTTTAATTATATTAGTTTTTAGAAAGTTGTAAATATAATTATTCTTGTAAATAAACACTCTAATGAATCAATGTTTAATATTTTTGTAAATTCTCAAGAACAAAAAATGTGTATAAATTGGCCTTCATCATGTTTAGATTTTACAATTCTAATTATCACTTTTTATAATGATAAGCATTGTAGTTAAAACAAGAGCAGTGTTAATGGAAAAAACTGCCCTTTTGGCACTCTGCTTTTTTGCAGACACGAACGTCCAAGTTTGCTGAAATTTTTTTATTCACTCACTTATGCCATTTGCCAAAATTCCTGTGCTTTACTTTTATAGTCAGTTAATTGCCACATATGATTTATGCTTGGGCACTCATGTCTTATTTAATTCTTCACTGACTAGGTAAAAGATTTTCCTCTGCAGCAGGTTGCTCTTTCTTTGTGTGGTAGACTGATTGCCAACCAAGGCTGTAGGACCCAGTCTGTCCTGCTATTCAGCTCATTACTAGGAGAAGAGATGGATTCATGCCTTTTCCAAGGATATTTGCATGTAAGTGAATTTAACAAATCTGGTTGTTTACTAATTATCTATGTCACTGCTGAACTGATTGAGTTGACAATATTCACATTTTATTGAGTAAACATTTATAAACTTAGTTTTTAGAAAGTTGTAAATATAATTATTCTTGTAAATAAACAATCTAATGAATAAATAATGTTTAATATTTCTGTAAATTCCCAAGAACAAAAAATGTGTATAAATTGGCCTTCATCACGTTTAGGTTTTACAATTCTATTCATCACTTGTCACTGCGAACGTGCTTGGATATTAATCCAAGCACTTTCTATAACTAGCTTACGGCCATATCACGTTGAATACACTGGTTCTTGCTCGCTCACCGAAGTTAAGCAACATTGAGCCTTGGTCACTACTTAAATGGGTGACTGCAGGTACTGTAAGCGTTTAGTGACAGATGTGAGTTGTGATGCAGTGGATATTGGCTCGGAAAGATAAATTGGTGAGCCGAGTTCGAATTCCAGTTGAATACTCTGCATTCACTTAAGCACTGGTACCCTTGGAAAAGGTATTAATTTGTCCCTTCCCTCCAGTTATGGGTTAAATAACAGGTTAGGACTTTGGGACCCTGCCCTTAAAAACAAATCTCAATGAATCTTGATACTCAAAAAGAAAAAGGTATTACTAGACACAAAAACTTATATAAAAAACAACAATAAATTGTTGAAAGAAAAAGAAGGTATTACCAGCAATAAATAAATAAAATTTAGTTGGCAATAAATGACCCGCCAAGGTTGATATGCCATGAAACAAAAACAACCAACCAACCAACTTTCTATAACTGATTTTCATTTTTAGATACACTTTTATTTTTCAGTTTTATTTCAGTATTTGTGAGTCAATGATAAAAAGAAACTTAGCAGGCTTTTTAACAAGTGTTCAAAATTGTTGAAAACTTATCAAACAATATTCTTTTTAATCTTATTTTCAATGAAAAAAAAAATCCTCTTCCATGCAAAAGTCATGGAAATATTTTCTTTATTTTTCCTTTTCATATGTATACAGAAAGGATATATACTTAAAACGAGAAAAATTTTTAGAATGCGTAATGAGAAAAGAGGATTTGGAAAATTTAACACTCACAGGACATTGAAAAGATGGGAAGGGGAATAGCGAGTAATGTAGTTTATAAGCTTGTGTAAATGGATGGCAGCACAGAAAGGGATAGTACAAAGTAAACATTATTGATTGCTACAAAGTATAGAAAGTTGTGGAGAACTATAATCACCCACATCATGAAGAGACTTGACACATAGATGAAGAAGAAGAATATGGATCCCCTGATGTTCTGCAAGTTTCATTCTTTTAATCATTGATTTTGTTAACTTTTAAATGTCTAGCCACAGTTGTTATTGCTTTCTCTGAATATTTTTCCATTCTTGTATCTATCTCTTTTAAGGGTGTCTACAAATTTTCTACTGAAATGATATCTGGAGAAACTGAGAGCAATTCCATTAAGTTGGTATATTTAAGTCTTTTTGGCAAGGTGGATACTAGACAGCTTTGGAAAATGTGAAGGAACATTGTTTTGCATGAATATACTATGTGACTTGTACTACTCAAAAATAACTTATTCAAGAACTTACGATAATTTTCTGCCTTTATCTTGATACATTCATTTTACTACATATGATACTAGACCCAAATATTACTCCACCTGTCCTCATTTTGCATTCTAAGTCATGTTGCTTAACTATTTCCATGAAGAGTTTAACCTCTTGCTCATCCAATAAGTTCATTTCTAGGGCACATAATGAGGAAAGAGGTTTTAGAAAAAGGAACAGTGGATATCAGCTCAGAACGAGAAATCGGGGAGCCGAGTTCGAATTTCAGTTGAATTCATTGCATTCACTTACGTGCAAATACCCTTGGGAAAGGTACTAATCTGTCTCTTCCTTCCAGTTTTGAGTCAAATAATAGGACAGATTGGGTTCTATAGCCTTGGTCAGCAACCAGTCTACCGCAGAAAGCAATGGCAACTTACTGCGGGATAATCTTCTGCCCAGTCAGTCATGTCTCTTTCGAGACATGATCAACCAAGCATGTTTCACATATGGCACTTAACTGACTGAACACTCACAGGATATATTTGAAGATAAGAGGAAAACAAGTGGATAACCAACCTAATAAGCTTGTGTAAATGGTTGGCAGAACAGGAATGAGGAGAAAAGACAAAATTTACTAAGAGCTACAAAGGACAGAAAATTTTTGAGGACCATAATCACTCTCATCATTATGGGATATGATGCATAGATGAAGAAAAAGAATTTGGGCTCTTTGACGTTCTATAACATTCACCATTCTTTTAATCACTGATTTTAAGTTTTCTACTTTAAATTTTTAAATTACTAGTCGCAGTTATTATTGCTTTCAAGAGGTTTTCTTTCTCTGAATATATTTCCATTTTTGTATCAAGCACTTTTAAAGATGGCCTCCAAGTTTTCTACTGGATCAATGATATCTGAAGAGACTGAGAGCAATTCCATTAACTTGGTATATTTAAGTCTTTTTGGCAAGTTGGGCATTCACTTATGCACAAATACCTTTGCAAAAGGTATTAATCTGTCTTTTCTCTCTCCAGCTATGGGTTAAATAACAGGAGAGATTGGGTTCTATAGCTTTGGTTGGAAAGTAATGGCAATCTACTGCAGGAAAATCTTCTGCCCAGTTAGTCATGTTTCTGTCACGTGATCACCCAAGTGTGTATCACATATTACACTTAATGGACTGGCTGAAGCAATAGACAGCTTTGTAGAATGTGTAGGAACTTTGTTTTGAAGATTAATCTGTAGTTTGTGGTTGTTTTTTGCTTTCTTATTGGTCTCCTCAAGAAATTAAAAACATTTTTTAAAAGGAAAAAAATCTTGAAAATTTTTTCTGCATCCCAAACAAGCACATAGCTTTCAGTTTCATAAAATCTGCAAAACTTTCACTGCCTGCAAAGCATTGACAACAAAAAAAGCAAGATAGGGGGTTGCTAAAACCAATCTTCCAAGTGCTTGCCTTGAAAATCAACATTCCAAAACCTGGCTTTTATCTTAATTTTTCTGCTTTAAATTTGTAACTGCACATAGTATTGCTTCCCAGAGATAATTTTCTTTCTTTGAATATTCTTCCAATCTTGTATCCATCACTTTTAAGGGTGATCTACAAGCTTTCTGCTGGGTTTATATCTGGAGAGACTGGGAGCAATTCCATTAACTTGTTATATTTAAGTTTATTTTTTTTTCTTTTTGGCAAGGTGGGCAATAGACAGCTTTGGAGAGTGTAAAGGAATATTGTTCTGAAGATTTATTTGTATTTCTTTGTTGTTGTTCTGTTTTCTGATTGGTTTCCCCAAGAAATTAAAGAAAAAATTTTAAAAGAAAAAATTTTAAAAGAAAAAAATCTCTGAAAATTCTTTCTTCATCCCAAACAAACAGGTAACTTTCAGTTTCATAAAATTTACAAAACATTTACTGTCTGCAAAACATTGACAGCAAAAAAAAAGCAAGATAGGGATCTAAAACCAATCATCCAAGTGCCTACCTTGAAAATCAGCATTCCAAAACCTGGTTTTTATCTGAGCTCAAACACCACTTACTGTTGGCAGTAGGAGATATGCAACTATTTCATCCACATGGCAAACTCATTTTTTTGTTTAGCAAAATAAATTTGTGTAGCATTATTTTAAATGGAACACAAATTGTTTCTAACAACAAGAGCTTGTTCCTTTAAGATAGTGAAAACGATACAGTGGAGTTTTCTATTCATTGGATATTTACAAACTATTTTCCTTCGAGATAAAATTTATAAATTTCTTCATCTCTCACCTGTGTTAGTCTGAAAAGATCTAGACGATTGGCCATTCAAGATAACTTTCATTTCACAATTTGATAGGAAGGAGTAGATCAGCTCAAAAATGTGTCCAGAGACACTGTAGTTTTTCCTCTTATGGAGAAAACCCTCTATGTCAGACCCTATCAAAAGCTTTTGAGATGTCCAATGTTACAGCCTTGGCATCATTGTTTTTATCTAGAACATGAGAGACTATTTCTGCAATTAATGTTATTGCCTGGGAAAATGGAAGCCATATTGCTTGTCTGAGATGAAAGATGATGAACCAGTTCAGCATTTAATGCCTCTAGGAGTTTGCAAAAAAAAGGTAGAAGGTGAATAGGTCAATAGTTGGAAGGGTCAGAGTTCATATATTGTAATATTATCTGCAAAATCTCTTTGATAATGCCTGGCCCCTGATTCCCACCCACTTTTATAAGCTTCAAAGATTTATGAAACTGATCAGTCTCTGATTTTGATAAGATTTGATTTTCAGCACTTTTCCCTTATGTGTATATGCATTTTCTATGAATATTTTCATAATAATTTTCCTGATGAGCTTTCTGCTTTGGTATCTAGACCTTGTAAATTTAAGGCCAGTATTAGATTGACAGCAAGGTCTCATCATTTTACTGTTGAAATGACTAGATGTAACCATAAGTTCTATGTTAACAGTTTCTTTTCTCACACTTCTTGCTTGCAGAATTCTCTTCTGGCTTGTTGCTTTTGAATCAAAGTTGATCTTTAAATGCAATGTCAATTATTATCTTCTGTTAACTTGATTCCTGTTATTTTATTGTTATCTCTCCTTAATAACATTTACTTTTTCACATATTCTTTCACACTTGGTAACTCCTTGCATCTTAGTGGCTTTATTGCCTTGCTTGGGGGTGAAATGATTATATTTTTACACAAGCACATACACACACACACACACACACACATGAGGGAGTGCAGAAAAATTTCACCTATTTTTAAATCATGGTGAATTTACAATGACAATATAAATGATTCTTCATAAGTAACAACATTTGAGAGAAACAATGTTAAACATTGCTGAAATTTAACAAGATGCATATTTTAAATTATATTTTATATTATTATAAATATTTGATATTAATATTTGATATATATTTAAACAATGTTAAACATTACTGAGAGAAAGTTAACAAGATGAATATTTTAACATGGACTTCAAAATTTATTTTAATAAGTTTGGACCTTGAATAGGTAGTTTTGCTAGCCAGGAATTAATTTCCATTTTTTTAAATTTTTTATAGTAAGGTTCATCCTGTACAAGGCCCTGTAGCCACTCAAGGTAGAGGGTTACTTTAAGAGGTAGTTTCTGTAGATAATGTGGGAGGATGAGATGATGGTTAACCCTAGACTTGAACAGGGTAAGATTATAGTGATCAGAAAAACATCCTCTTTGGTGTCATTTTTCACACATCAGGAAGAAAGTTAACAAATAGAATACTTTAACTCAGATTTCAAAATTTGTTTTAACAAAATTTTGGACATTGAATATGTATGTTATACTTTAATAATCAGTATGAGAGATAGTTTTGGTAGCTAGGAATTAATTTTTTTATTTATAGTAAGGTTTGCTCTGTACAAGGCCCATGGGCAACTTGCGGTAGAGAGTTACCCTAGACTTGAACAGGTTGATTGTAGTGATTAGGGAAACATCCTCTTAAGAGTCTGTTTCACAGAGGAGTGGTTCTCTGAAAGAAGTTGTTTGAGTGAAACTGACTTCTGACAGAATACCAAAGGAATGAGGGTGGTTTTCTACAATATAAGTGGCATAGTGGGTCTTAGTCGTGAAGGTTAGACCCAGTAGAACCAAGTAATGCAATTCATTTGAGGACTTTCCATCATAGTAGTGGTAGTGTAGCAAGAGGCTTGCCATATCCCACCTGTAAAAGAGAGGTTGGAGGGTGGAGAATAATTTGTCACCCAAAAATATTCAGAGACGCTTTTGAACTCTATTGAAACTGGAAAGTGGGGATTTGGCAATTCCCACCCAAATATGGCAACAGGATTCCATATTAGGCCTGATCTGGCTCCAATAAAGGTAAAGGATAGCATAAGGAGTCAAGAACTTACTGGAATGATACAGAAAGCTAACCATTTTTCCTTCATCTTTGATAATAGATTGTATATAAGTGTTCCATTTGAGGTTAGTTGTGAGATTAAGGCCCAATACTCTGTCAAGGCATGGAGCCTCCCCAAAGGGGACATCTATTCATCATAACTGGCCCTAGTTCAGAACCCAATTGGTGATGATGGAAAGTAACTAGTTCAATTTTCAAGCGATTGAATGCAATCAGCCAGTTTTTCTCCCCACTGGGTAGTTAATGGTAGCATTACTGACAAAAGAGGGGATATATATTTTTTTTTTTTATCATATCACCCCAAGCAAGGCGGTAATGCCACTGAAGCACAGGGGGCTACGTAGGAGTGAAAAGATTAGAAAAGAGAAAGCCGGAGACCACATCCTAAACAGGTAACAAGGGATGAGCCTCTTCATCTGTTCAATAGACGTGGGTGGAGTGTGAACCGGGCAATAGTTTAGTTTAGTCTATCTACTCCAATTGAAAAAAAAAAAGAAAAGAGTGAAAAGATTGGAAAAGAGAATATGTGGGTAGTATAATGGATAATGGCTTGGAATGAGAAACTGGATTAATTTGATTGGTGTTCTTTCTTTTTTTTAAAAGTGTTGTTTGAGGGTTATTTGAAGCCATTGCATATTTCAGTTTTGTAGGAGGTCATTTACAGTAACCCGTGTTCCCAATCTGTTTTTCATCTGAGAAATTGGAGAGCAGAGTTTGATTTCTAGTTACATTCACTTACACATAAATACCCTTGATAAAGGTATGAAACCATCTCCCTACTCCAGCTATGGGTTAAATAGTAGAACTTGTAGCTAGAAAATCATTGTTATTCTCAAAAGATTGTTAATATGATATTCACTCTTGAAAAAAAAGAATCATTTTTACAATCCAAAATATGTTTTGGATTAAAGTAATAAAAAAAAAATTTGATAAGCAACAATTCAGTTCAGTTAAGTGCCATATGTGATACACACTTGGGCAAAAGAGACATGACTGACTAGGTAAAAGATTTTCCTACAGTAGGTTGCTATTACTTTCTGTGGTAGACTGGTTGCCAACCAAGGATATAGAATCCAATCTGACTTTCTATTTAACCCATAGCTGGAGGGAGAAGAGATAGATTAACACCTTTCCAAAGTACATTTGCACATAAGAGAATGCAACTTATTCAAGTGGAATTTGAACTCAGATCTCTCATTTCTTGCTAATTTACTCCATCTATAAAGGACAATAAGTTAAAATACAATTGAGTTACTTCTCTTGTCTATTAGCCAGCGTGGTCACTCCCGACTTCACCATGGTGACAAACTGAAACACATATAGAATTTATGGTTCAAATTCAAATTAGTTCTTGCTGTCCTCAAACAGTAAATGAATAAAAGTTATTTTATTATGTGTTAAAATACACTAATTTTTTTGGAATTTTTTCCTCGGAATGCAAGGTTTGCTGTTTTTCATTTTTCGTAAATTTAATTTCGCCATTAGACATTTGAACAAGTATAACAACATGTATTTTGTTATAATGGGGCCTCACATCAGTGAGGGGGGGCCGGTGTGCAAGGGAAACCGTTGAGAGGGAGGCCCCGAAACGGTGCACATTCTCTCCTGATGACCCCAATTAAAATATAAATTCAAAAGGATCAAAAGAAGTTCAATGAAGTCATATGCCGTAGAGAAGTTTGGTGGAAATGTTATTGGTATGAGGAGCATTTTATATTCAGCTCGCTTCAGGTGAGTGTCAATTACTTTCCAGTAATTTCCTTACCCACTAATTTTTTTATCTTCATTCGTCTTTGTTCATCCCAACAACTTCTTTCTTCTCTTCCTCCTAGCATCTCCCACTAATACTCTGCACCGGCATGGACAGCTCTTTGCCTTCTTTGGTGGGTCGTCTGTGCCCACTGCTCTTCAGTGGGCGTAGACAGCTTCTCCTCTCTTAATCTCTCTTCTACAAGAAAAAAACCATCATTTCACATGCACTTTTTTCTTCTCTTTCTGGTTCGAAATTTGAAGACAATGACTTTCTCAGGGCAAAAATCATTAAAAATTGTTAAAATTTTGCAATTTGTTTTTATAGAAACAAATTAGTCAGCTTTATATTTTCTTCCCATCTAGAGTCAGATACAGGACACCTGGCTTTTTGTTAAGTAACCTTTCTCAGGGCAAAAATCATTAAAAATTGTTAAAATTTTGCAATTTGTTTTTGTAGAAACAAATTCAGTCAGTTAAGTGCTATACGTGAAACATGCTTGGGCGATCATGTCTCGAAAGCGACATGACTGACTGGGCAGAACAGTATCCTGCAGTAGGTTGCCATTGCTTTCTGCAGTAGACTGATTGCTGACCAAGGCTATAGAACCCAATCTGTCCTGCTATTTAACCCATAACTGGAAGGAAGAGACGGATTAATACCTTTCCCAAGGGTATTTGCGCGTAAGTGAATGCAATGAATTCAACTGGAATTCGAACTCGGCTCTCCGATTTCTCATTCCGAGCCGATATCCACTGCACCACAAGAAACAAATTAGCTCATATTTTCTTCCCATCTAGAGTCAGATACAGGACACCTGGCTTTTTGTTAAGTAACCTTTTTGCCTCTTAACTGGCATTTAGAATTTTTACCGGGTTTTATCAACCAACTGTCAACACCTCACCTGTTGTACAAATTAGTATTTGTTTTTAGCTGGCCACCTGTTTTGTTCAGAATTTTTATTTTCCTGGAAACGAATTGTCTCATTCTTTATATCTTTAACCTGTTTCATGAGAAGTTTATCACTATATCATTTTGTATATTAAAAAAAAAATTATTGTTAACTATCAGCAATCAAATAAAGTTATAAACTCCTAATGTTGATAGTTATGAGCGTTTATTAGCAATAGTTACTGTTTTTGTTTCCTATGCTCTGTAGGTAGTAAACAGTTGTTCTCAGTGTATGAAAAGAAATCATTTTTGACAGTGCCATTAAACTGATTCTCTCTGTTATGACATGGAGTTAAACTCCAAATTATTTATCCCATTTATTTATATAATTTTCAGTTATTGTTGTGTGGTAATTTCAGTTAAGGATTGCTTCTCATTGAATGGAATGGCTCAACAATATCTATATGGACAGTTTGAAAATGTGGTTATTTATAATCTGTTACTTTTGACAGTGGTAAGATACTTACTCTATATAAGCATCTTATATGAGTGTTGTGGTACAGTGGATATCGGCTCGAAACAAGAAGCCGGAGAGCCGAGTTCGAATTCCAGTTGAATTCATTGTATTCACTTACGCACAAATACCCTTGGGAAAGGTATTAATCTGTCTCTTCCTTCCAGTTATGGGTTAAATAGCAGGACAGATTGGGTTCTATAGTCTTGGTCGGCAACCAGTCTACCGCAGAAAGCAATGGCAACCTACTGTGGGATAATCTTCTGCCCAGTCAGTCATGTCTCTTTCGAGATATGATCGCCCAAGTGTGTATCACGTATGGCACTTAACTGACTGATATAGAATAAATTAAGACAAGTTTAAGTTTATAGGTCTAGTTATCTATTAAGCATTTTAACAGAAGCTCTATTAGCCTAAAAAACACATCAAATCCTTGTAATTTTCTCATATTTTCTCAGTTGTATTTTTATTATTATTAAAACTCTTTTATAGATTTATGCATGACTGGTTAACAGTAACTGGATTTTACTAACTTTATAGATGGTCCTATACTAGGATGAAACAATGAATAAAGGCTATCAAAAATAGTTTTATGCAAAACTTTCAGTATAAAAAGTTTAGAATAAAAACTAGATACATCCTATAATATCTTAGAAAGCTGAAAAACACTTTGAGATTATTAAAAGATTTGATTTATTTATCATTACACTGTCTCAGATGGGCACCTTGACATAGTGTAATGCTTAGCAGGCTTGTCTTGCTAGAACCTGTTACAACTAGTGAGTTCAATCCTCAATACTTTCGGCATTATGCCACATCTAAGCAGTGCTTAGAAAACCAACACTGTGTCTCAGTTAATTTTAACAAGTCACAGACATCTACTTGTATAGCAAAAGCTGGTATCAACATTCTGAATCGGTTACTAAATTCTGGCTCCTTTGAATATCTAATATCAAAAATGTACTTAGAAAGTATTGACAGGTGTTTTATTGGCAATTTTTCTGGGTTTAAATTGTGAAAAGTGCTATATTGTAGTTTATGGCTTGTCAGTAAAACCATATTGTGACCTTCAATGAGGTAGCAGAAATGAATCACTACTAAATAGGTCACTAGTAATCCTCTAAGCTAATGCTTCTCAAGTGGCACACTTAGTTTTTTTTTAATGTGCAAGGAATTAGGGAGCAAGGATTTCCAATTCAACTGGTTGGTTTCAAATTTTGTTTTTTTAAATTTGTCCTATTTTAGGGTCATTTTGATACTATCTGTACTAAACATGGGGACATGTCTTAACAAGTCTTCTCACTATGCCAGGGATTGGTACCATATTTATTCCATATAATCCTTTCTATTATAATAAAGAGAGTTGTGTGTTGATTTGTGTGTGTGTATATATATATATATATATATATATATATCTTTAAAAAGAACAGACGTCATATTATTTAAATCCGAGGAACCTTTCGGCCAACTCTTATCAAGGGTTCACGTTGGCTTTCATTTTAAGGGAATTAAGGAAAAGGACAACGCAAAATAAATTAAATTACTTACAATGCTGGGAGATGATGGAACTCGTTTAAAAATAAATTTATTGAGAAAAAAACACATAAAATGTAAGGGGGGTGTACACATGTAATTCCACAAGAGTGTTTAAAAGTGAAAAAATGTTATACTCACAGACTCACCAGCAATTGTAAGAAGCGTAAAAACTGCTCTTTCTGTCTGCACAGGCTCGGCTGTTGAATTTTCAAGCAAATTGCTTCCAAAATATGTAGATGATGTGTAGACCGAGCGCTGTGCAAGACAGTAAACCAGCTGTCCTCATATGCCGAGGCACACACTTGATTGTCCAAAAGATGTCGGCCAATAGTGGAATCCAGAACAGATTGTGTTGTTCTTATAGGTCTGAGAGAGCCACTGGAACATATATTAGTGGGGACGTGTTGTAAAACCAGCGTTTCCAACCTCAGATTGGTACGTCCTATGTATGCCGCATCACAACAGCATTTAAATTTGTAAACAATGGAACTTTTTCGAAAATAGGACAACCTATCTTTACTGTAGGAAGGAAACACAGGTCTAATCTGAAAAACAACACGTAACTGGACTGCAAAATAACAGGATCGCAATTGGTTATAAAAATAGATGCTCGACATGAAAAGTTCAGTTGGGAAGCAGTTTGTTCAGATTTCGGGCAGAGAGCCACACCGCCACATTTTCTGCCAGCGGCCACCTCCGATTCGGCACATTCTGTCAGATTCTATCAAGAACCTGAAAGAACTTTTCAACGCTAATGGAACTTAGATTCCTGGGAAAAGAAAGATGTTTTTTATATAAAGACATTCTTCGTAGCTCTCCAGGCTTGTCCAACTTCGTTCAATTATTTTATTAATTTTTTTTTTGGTGCCGTAATTTTTTTTCAAACCACACGTGTACACCAGTGTCTGGACTGGCTAAAAGGGACGACTATTAAGATTGCAAGATGAGACCTCTGGGATCTAATCACAACGTGGGACAGTGGTCCGTTGTTGTAAAAGACGTCCTGTAACCCAGCTTTTGTGGCGACATCATCAGACAGGATCATCCCGACCAGCGACAGCGACCAAACCAACCGTACGACCGGGTGGCAGTGTCACAACTGGGATCGTCATGACTGTCAGCGAGAACGAGCGTCACATTAGACAAACCACCAACCAGGCTGAGGCATCACATCTGGTGCTGTTTAGACCAAAATCTGGTCTGAGGGCAGCTAGCAGTCCGCACTGCGGTAATATCACGGAAAAAGGAGCATGAGAGAGAGGATGCAGATTAATGAGATAGGAGATGATTATTGACTTTACATTTAAATTCTTGGAGATTGTAGCTGTCGGGGAAGTAAGTAAATGGAAGGTAATTTCACATGCAGGAAGTGCGAGAAAAGAAGCTGCTGGAGTAGAATTTGTGTTTACATTTATTGGTTTCAAGTAAAAGGGTTGGACCTAGTTGCTAATCTTGTTGCTCGAATAAATTTATATATAAGGGGCACCAGTGAGCTAAGTTCATCTGAGCAGAAGCTGTGAAAGTATTTGTAGAAGAGACACAGGGAAGCCACATTGTGCTGGTGAGAAAGTGACTGTATCATGACTTTGTTTATGCAAAGTTTTAAAAAAAGAACTAATAGGAATGACTATCCCATTATGACCCTGTTGCAACATGCTTTACTGAATGCTACTCTTTCTTTGGTCCATATCTGTTGAGTCCGCTCTGCAACAATCCTGCATCCCCATGTTAAGTTTCAGTATTCACAGGAATATCAGTGAAGAACTGTTGAAGATTACGCTTGACTCCTCTCTCTCCAGGCTATGCTTATGAAAGACTAAAGTCAACTTAATTAACTTCAACAACACTCATTAACAAGTATAACAACCTTTATTTATGGTACTATGATTGATTAAGATCATGAATTTGATCAGGGATTTGAAGAAATTTCTCCATATAAGAATTTCTTAAGCTGAGAGAAAAAAGTTGATTGGCAGAGGCAGTTATGGCCAACAGCCCAGAGTTGTTCAACTATTTAAATTAGGTACCTTCACTCATTTCTGATGCCTAACTTTTAAATTGAATTTTTAAAAATAAAAAATTTTTCTTGAAACTTTTATTTTAGCTTTAATTAAAAGTGAAATGATTAAATTTACTATTTCCAGTAAGCAAAATACTCTGGTACATTTCAAAAAGAAATTATATTGATTGGAATTTAAAATTTTTTCAATTTTTTGGCCATTTTTGAGCAATCGAAACATTTGTAAACAAAAGTTAACTTTCAGTTTTAAAAATCTTGCAAAACTAAAATATACATTTGTGACATGTTATTTTTGAAAATTAGCAAATTTAAAGTTAAATTAATCTGATTTACACAAGTATTACTTGTTTATAGCATAAACTTTAGAATAAAAGTATTTCTTAATTACCAAGGTGCAAACTGGGTTAGGTGCAAATGATTTATGACAGCTAAGTATGGTTGACCAGAATTGACATAATTGTCCAATTTTTTTCTTGTAAGAGGAAGGAACTGTGAAGCAAGTGACCTTTTAATATAACAGAAAATACAAACCAAAAAACTTACTATACACAAAAGAAAAAATTAAAAATTATCTTAAAAATCTATTGGTTCGTTGATTTGGATTAAACTTTTCAATATTCAATTACTAAAAGTAGTCTTCACTTAATAACTTAACCTATCTGCAACAAGGTTTTGTAGAATTATTATAATTAAAAAAGTAAAAAATGAAAACAACTCCTGCAAAAATTTGACATGGTTTCTTTATCCCTCTTTTATAAAATTAGAGGCACTTGCTCAGTCGACCTACTAATGGATGATAAGACTTACCTTAATATGAATCTAACAACCTTATGTAACTTCTGTTGTGATATATTATGGGCCATGATTTCTTACAATGACACCCTTCCGTTTTCATCTCATTTGGAGGACCATAACCCAAACTGACTGTGATTTTGTTGTATTCAATCTTCTTCTTTGCTTACGAACCTTTCACCCAACAGTAAACCCATAGCTGTAAAATCTGGGTGCTTTTCAGATACCTATAAAATCTTCATTGCTTCAGAAACAAAGAGATTCTAATGAGAAAGAGACCTAGAATCAAGTGACTTTCCTTGGAGAGCTCAAGTTCTGGTCACTTCAGGGGCTAATTATAAATGGAGGATAGTGGTAGACTACTCACAAGCAATAAATTGGTATACATTACTGAACACATCCCCCCCTCTTCCTCGAATAGATTATGTAGTTCACAAAGTGGCAACGTATTTGCTACTTCAGTACCTTGGACTTGAAGAGCACATACCACCAAGTACCAATTAAGGATACTAAGAAAAAGTATACCATCTTCGAAGTTGACAGTCATCTATATCAGTTCTGCTTAATATCTCTTGCTGTTACAAACAGAGTGACTTACTTCTAGAGGATAATCAAAAACCTTCTTCTTCTATGTGCCCTGTCCTTTCAGGATGTAGGTGATCATGGTTCTCCACGTCTCCCTATCCCTTGTGGCTCCCAGTATGCTTGCTCATGTTACTCCTGGCAACCCCCGTTCCGTCATCCACCTGGTCAGATCCTGGAGATATGTTATCCGCTACCTTCCTCTGTCTCTCTTTCCTTCTATCTGGCCAGTCAGTATCATGTTCTCCAGGCTTTCCTTCCTCATTGCGTGTCCCAGGAACTTCACTTGTCCCTTCCTGATGCTCAGTATTAATTTCCTTTTCATTGCCATTCTTTCCAACACCTCATCGTTGCTTGCATGCTCAGTCCACAATATCCACAGCATCCTTCTGTAGAATCACATTTCCACTAATTCCAGTTTTGTCCTCATTTTTGATGATATTGTCCAGCATTCACTGCCGTATTGAAGAACTGACATCACATAGCAATCCAGCACTCTTTTCTTTGTTTCTAGTGAAATTTTTCTGTGTGTTAGGACTTTACTCATCTTCTGGAACGCGTCCTTTGCCATGCCAATTCACCTTATCTCTTCCAAAAGACTTTCTGCTAGATTTGCTACATTTTTGAGCTAGTGAGTGAAAGTGCAATTTTTGCTGTTGCGTGGGGAAGGTTGGATTTTGGACCCTGTTGTTGTTACTACAATTGAACTTAGTTTTGACACAAGGATTTTATATTTTTTTTATTTTATTTCTGTTATTCTGTTTTCATTTTTAGTATCTTCTGTACAAATTTTTTATAATAAATCCATACAGCAAAGTAATTGAAGTATTTAGTAATTCCACATCAAATCAAGGATGTGCATTTTTGGTGCAGTGGATATAGACTCGAAACGACAAATCGGGGAGCCGAGTTCAAATTCCAGTTGAACTCCTTGCATTCATTTACGCACAAATACCCTTGGGAAAGGTATTAATCCATCTCTTCCCTCCAGTTATGGGTTAAACAATAGAACAGATTGGGTTCTATAGCCTTAGTCGGCAACCAGTCTACAGCAGAAAGCAATAGCAACCTACTGCGGGATAATGTTCTGCCCAGTCTGTCATGTCTCAAAAGAGACATGATTGCCTAAAGTGTGTATCATGTATGGCACTTAACTGACTGAATTCCACATCATGAACTTTTATAATGAATTCAGAGTATATATTATTACTGTGTCTATTTTAATTATAAATTTGGAAATACATTTATTGAAATCATATATTTATAAAAAATATATAATTATAAAAATATAACAATATTCATTGATATATAATTATAAAAATATAACAATATTCATTGATATATATTTATAAAAATATAACAATATTCATTGATATCATATATTTATAAAAATATAACAATATTCATTGATTTCATATATTTATAAAAAATATAACAATATTCATTGATTTCATATATTTATAAAAAATATAACAATATTCATTGATACCATATATTCAATATTCATTGATATCATATATTTATAAAAATATAACAATATTCATTGATATCATAAATTCAATATTCATTGATATCATATATTTATAAAAATATAACAATATTCATTGATATCATATATTTATAAAAATATAACAATATTCATTGATATCATATATTTATAAAAAATATGACAATATTCATTGATATCATATATTTATAAAAATATAACAATATTCATTGATTTCATATATTTATAAAAAATATAACAATATTCATTGATGCCATATATTCAATATTCATTGATATCATATATTTATAAAAATATAACAATATTCATTCAAATAATTGCTGGTGAAGCATATTGCTTTAAAAAAGCTGGCATGTAGTTCCAGTAGTTGGTGAATTCTTTTAATCTCTAGCTGATTCACCTATCTCTTTAAGGTTAGGTAGTACCTTGATGAAAATTCATGTTAAGATTTGCAGGCATTTTCTGTAGTTGACTGACTACAACGTTGAAAAACTTGTATTTATCTATTTTCAGTAGATACAAACTCAAAGGTTTTTGTATCCATTGAATTCCTGAAATTCAGTAATTCTGACCTGAGTTATGTAGTGTTTTGCCACAAAACCCTGCCTGAGATGCTGAGAATCTTCTTGCAAAACAATTGTGAATACAATGGTCACACAGTATACAAGCGCTCTTAATAAAGTCTTGCTGCAGAGTAACCTCATGGGTGAGTATCTATTCATACCTGTGCAGTAAGGTTCATTTTTATTGGTTGCTAAGTTACATCAAAGCTATGCAACAAATTCCTTACATATATATATATGTGGAAAAGTATTAAGAAAAGAACTATTTCATATTTTATGAAGCATCAAAGTAAAGTTTAAAATCACCCCTGTCCTAACACTTTTGCACATTACCAGCAGTGTGCAAAAGTATTAGGGGTGATTTTCCTAAAAACCTCACTGAAATTCAAATACAGGATGAAAAGTCAAAGTAAGAATTATTTAACTAAAAAAGAAAGAAGGAGGGCTTCAGAATTTGAATTGGCCCCCACAAAGCCATGATCTCAATCCTATTGAACATCTATGGGATATTTTGAATAAAAAAATTGATAAATCTAATGTGAAACCAGATGGCCTAATAATGGAGATCTCAGTAGCGACACCCACAGGAGAATTTATGCAGGAGGCAAAAACAATGAAAAAGGGGTCGGTTTAATACTAAACAAAGAAGTAAAGGAATGCGTTCTTGGATACTGTCAGCTTTCAGAGAGAGTCCTCGTGGTTAAACTGTGGGTAAGGCCCTTCAATATAAATATTATAGTAGTTTACGCGCCGACAACTCAAAGTTCGGAGGACGAAATAGAGACATTCTATTCAATACTGGACAGTGCCAAGGCTCAGTACAAAAGCCAAGAAATTAGGATTATAATGGGGGACTTGAATGCCAAGGTAGGTAAAGATAGGGAAGGAAACACGACCAGCCCCTTTGGACTAGGGGATTGCAACGAATGACGAGAAAAATGGGTCCAATGGTGCTCAGCCAATGACTAGGTAATTACTAACACCTGGTTTCAAGAACACCCACAACGACTATGGACATGGAGAAGCCCAGGAGGAGACATGAAGAACCAAATAGACTACATAACTATAAACAAGAGATTCAGGAACGCAGTGGTCCAATGCAAAACATATCCAGGTGCTGACTGCGGAAGCAACCATGTCCCAGTCATCTGCAAACTAAGGGTGAAACTCCGAAGACTGAAGAAGCCCAGCACATCACCAAGGCTGCAATACGACACACTCGTGAATGACCTCACCCTGCAGAAAGAATACAATAACAGTGTAAGAAAGAAATATGAAGAACAAATTGAAAAAGGGCACTCAAAATGGAATTCACTAAAGGAAGCGATGGTGACCTCAGCGAACAACATAGTCCTAAAGGAAATCAGATGCAGAAGAAAAATGAGTGGATGACCAAAGAGATTCTCCACATGATACAAAGGACACAAAAAATAATGCCAAGACATGGAACAGAGTACAAGAAACTTCACAGCGAGATAAGGAACAAATGCCGACAAGCTAAAGAGGAATGGCTCAACAACAAATGCGCAGGAGTAGAGGGACTGAGCAGGACCAGTAAAGCAGAGATGCATAAAGAGATAAGAGAACTGACAGGACAAAAAACCTGCTCCTCAACAGGATGCATAAAATCCAAGGATGGAACAATCATATTGGAAAAAGAGAAAATACTCCAGCGATGGGAAGAGTATATAAAGGATCTTTTTTGCGACAGGAGAGAACAACCGAGAATACACAAGGAGATGGATGGACTGAAAATATTAAAATCCGAAGTGGAAGCTGCAATAGCCAAAATGAACAGAAACAAAGCAGCTGGTCCAGATGGCATAGTGATAGAGCTGCTGATAGCCTTAGAAGAATATGGCATAGAAAAAATTACCGACATAATAAACAAAATTTATAGCAGTGGAATAATACCAGACGACCTATGCAAGTCGATATTTATAGCATTGCTGAAGAAACCAAGTGCAAACAAGTGTGAACTACACAGAACTATCAGCTTAATGAGTCACATCACAAAACTGATTGTCAGAATCCTGATGAATAGAGCGAGAAGCAAAATCAGGCCAGAGATAGGGCAGGAACAGTGTGGGTTCATCAAAGATACTGGAACAAGGAATGCCATATTCATAATTAGGATGCTCTCTGAAAGGGCAATACAAATGAAGAAAGACTTATACCTATGTTTCATTGACTATGCGAAGGTATTCGACAAGATACGACACAAGGAATTGATGGAGATGCTCAGCAGCCTAGACATTTTCGAGAAAGACATAAGAGTAATCAAGAATCTTTACTGGCAGCAAACGGCCTGCATATGGACAGGTAACTATCTCAGTAGATTTACAAAGATAGAACGAGGCGTAAGACAAGGATGCGTCTTTTCACCAGACTTGTTCAACCTGTACAGTGAGAATATTTTGAGGACCCTAGATGACATGCCAGGATTTGTTATTGGAGGCCACAACTTGAACAACATAAGGTATGCAGATGATACAGTGCTGATTGCAGACACGGAAAGGAAACTACAAGACCTCCTACAGAAGGTAGCGGTGGAGAGTGACAAAAAAGGACTACAAATAAACTTTAAGAAAACTGAATGCATGGTCATCAGCAAAAGGTGCAACTCAAAATACCAAATACAGGTAGGGGATACCAGAATCAAGCAAGTACAAAAATTTAAATACGTAGGAAGTGTTCTAACAGGAGATGGAAAGTGCGACAGAGATCAGAAGGCGAATTGGTATGGCAAAGGACGCATTCCAGAAGCTGAGCAAAGTACTAACATACAGGAAAATTTCACTAGAAACAAAGAAGAGAGTGCTGGACTGCTATGTGATGTCAGTTCTTCAATACAGCAGTGAATGCTGAACAATATCATCGAAAATGAGGACAAAACTGGAAGCAGCAGAAATGTGGTTCTACAGAAGGATGCTGCAGATATCGTGGACTGAGCATGCAAGCAACGATGAGGTGTTGGAAAGAATGGCAACGAAAAGGAAATTAATACTGAGCATCAGGAAGGGACAACTGAAGTTCCTGGGACACGCAATGAGGAAGGAGAGCCTGGAGAACCTAATACTGACTGGCCAGATAGAGGGAAAGAGACAGAGGAAGGCAGCAGATAACATATTTGCAGGGCCTGGTTGGGTGGATGACGAAACGGGGGTTGCCAGGAGTAACAGGAGCAAACATACTAAGAGCCACAAGGGATAAGGAGACGTGGAGAGCCATGATCGCCTACGTCCTGAAGGGACAGGGCACATAGAAGAAGAAGAATGTTACTTCGCAAGACACATTTTGAGAACAAATACAAGCTGCTTGGCAGGAGATACCATTAGATACATTGAAGAAGCTTGTGAGGTCAATGCCTGACAGAATGAATGCTGTGATCAAAGCAGAAGGCTATTATAATAAATATTTAATTTATTTTGTAACAAGTATTTTTTCTTGTTAAAGTATTTGTTGAGTAAATCAAATAAAATTAATTTAATTGTTTATTTTCTGTCAATATGCCTCATAAAAGATAAAATAGTTCTTGTCCTAATACTTTTGCACAGAACTGTATATATTCAAAAGTGCTCTATATCATCCACTGTTCTATAGGGATGGCTGGGGAAAATTTCAGCCCCATCACATTTTGGTGAAACTAAGCAGAAAACTAAATTTGTTTTCATATCCTCAGTCTATGAGAATGCTACCGAGCTGAGCTGTATTATTTGTTTAAAATCATAACTGCTGTTAATTAAACAAAATAAAGCATGAAAATGCATTTCTTTTAAGTATTACCTTCTAAAACTTTTATATAAATCTTATATACAGAGAATGGAAAAGTCTATAGCCTCATTCATAAAACATGCAGGTAAAATGATCAGTTCTCTGTACCAATCCAGTAAGTACCTGACTCCTCGTGCTATCCTCTTCTGTTAGAAGAGCCAGATCAGGCTGAAAATGGAGTCAGTCAGTCAGTTAAGTGACATACATGATACATGCATTGGCGATCATGTCTCTAAAGAGACATGACTGACTGGGCAGAAGATTATTCCGCAGTAGGTTGCCATTACTTTCTGCAGTAGACTGGTTGCCAACCAAGGCTATAGAACTCAATCTGTCCTGTTATTTAATCCATAACTGGAGGGAAGAGATGGATTAATACCTTTCCAAGGGTATTTGCAAAAATACTCTTGGGAAAGGTATTAATCCATCTCTGGAAAATGGAGTGCTGTTGCCATATTTGGGTGTGAGCTGTTCAGACTTCATTTGCCAGTCTCAATAGAGTTCAAAAGTGTTTCTCAGCCCTTGTTGGTAAAGAATTATTTTTCACTCTCTAACCTCTCTCTCTCTCAGGTGGGATGTGACAAGACTTTTACTGTTATATTTCTATTACCATAGAAAGTGGTAAATTTCTTGGTTCTATCAGGTCTAACCTTCATAGTTAGGACCTACTATACTACTTACATAGTAGCAAACCACTCACATTTCCTCCATATTTCAAATCATAAGTTCCACTTAAACAACTTCTTCCTGCAAATTGCTTCCATGTGGAACAGACTCCCAAGAGGATGCTTCCCCAATCATTACAATATTAACCTGTTCAAATCTAGAGTCAACTATTATCTTCCTGTCTTATCCATATAAACTACTCCTTAACATAACTCTCTACCTTGATTGGGCCCTCTGGCCTTGTATTAGGTGAACCCTACTGTAAAAAAAAAAAAAAAAAAAAGAAAGAGAAATACAAGGAAACAGAAAAAAGTGTATTTGAAATTAAAGAAAGGAAAGTGCTTATAGTATGATCTTTTTCTATGTATCATGAATCTTTGGGATGTTAATGATCATGGCTCTCCACAATTTCCTGTCCTACTTTGTAGCTCTTAATAAATTTTGTTATCACTCCTAACCCTTCTTTGCCATCTATTTACTCAAGCTCACTAGTTAGGTTATGTGTTGTTTCCTCTGTCTCTCTTGCCTTCAATCTGTCCTATGAGTATCAAATTTTCCACTTCCTCTTTCCTCATTACATGCCAGAGAGATTTCTTCTTCCTGATAAGTATGAATGTTTTTGTTTCCATTTTTCTAAAACTTCATTGTTATTCATATGTTCAGCCTATGGTATTCTCAGCATCCTTCTGTTGCCTCTTCTTCATCTGTAATGAGACTGTCCAGTATTCACTGCTATATAGAAGGATTGATATAGCATTTTATCAGATCAGATAAAAAAAATATAGAATCAGGAATGTTTAAAACATAAAATGTAATTTATCACCCTAGCACACTTTTTTTTTTTTTTTTTTTTTTTAACCAAATTCACCTTTGCATGGTATTAAAGCCACAAGGGTTTCCTTGGTATAGGAGAATTAGAAAACAGAAACATCATTAAGAAGTGAGAACAACAGGAAAGTAATCAGGAAGACAGTAGGTAATGAAGATCAAAGTTGGTTGGAAAACATGGAGTTGGAAGAGATTTCCACAAGCAAGAAGTGTGAGAAAAGAAACTGTTAGCATAGAACTTACAATTACATCTAGCCAATTCCCCTGTAAAATGATGAGAGATTGTTGCTAATCTAGACAGTCAGTCAGTAAAGTTCCATACATGATACACACTTGAGCAATCATGTCTCAAAAGAGACATGACTGACTGGGCAGAAAATATTCCCACAGTAGGTTGCCATTACTTTCTGTGGTAGATTGGTTGCCAGCCAAGGCTATAGAATCCAATCTTTCCTATTATTTAACTCATAACTGGAGGGAAGAGACAGATTAATACCTTTTCCCAAGGGTATTCGCATGTAAGTGAATGCAAAGAATTCAGCTGGAATTTGAACTTGGCTCCCCGATTTCTCATTCCAAATCAATATCTACTGCACCACAACGCACATCCTAATATATTACTGCCCTTAAATTCATAAAGTAACATAGTGAAGAGTTCATCCAAACAATTACCATGAAAGTTTTTATAGAAAAGGCACAGGGAAGTTACATCACATTGTGGGGAAAGTGACTGAAGCCACGATGCCAGGCCAGGATCAATAATATTGCTGATTTTTCTTTGGAATTTATTAAAAACCTCTTAATATATAACAAGGGCACTGGGTCATATGTGGCAGCAATATTCTAAGCATGGATAAATGGTAGACTTATAGATATATAAGATAGATTTTGAAGAGAAAACTTGTCTTACCTGACAAACTGAACCGATTTTCTTATCAACTTAAAATCTGTCCTCACCCACCTTTTGACATTTAATTTAGACCCCCTCCATCCACCAAATAGTTTATTTCATGGCAGTTTGTCTGATATATATTCTGAACAGAGTGTTTATTGAAGTACGAATCATTACTCAAGCTTTTCTGAGAAATCTTTTGTTGACATTTATCAGCACTATTACAAATAAGTTTTCTTTTATTAAAACAAACATGGTTAAACAATGAATCCCTGCTTTTGCTGTCATTGGTGGATTAAAGTTAAAGTTTAATCAAAGCTTAGTAACCAGGAAGATGTTGCCAAAAAAAAAAAAAATTTCCCATGCACGAAGAAATATAAGGTCAAGAGTCCACTTCAATGTTTATAGCAAGAAAGAAGATAACCCAACTAAAAATCAGATTTTGAGCTGTTAAAAATTGGATCAATATATATGAATTGGATTCAACCCACCCAATCAACAAAAAAACTTCCATTTTGATGGACGAAATTATACCATGAATTAGTATCTTTTACATTCTAAGCTTTGCAAACCAATAAAATAGATACTTCATTTGAATTTTCGGAAATATAATACCTATAAAAAAGACTGGATTATTGACATATGGTTGTCACTTCAGCCGAAGATCAGAGTGCAAATATTGTCACTCTCATCAGCCGTGTTCTTATTTTTGAGTAGAACATGGCATCTTGTCTTCAGGAATGCAGCAAAAGATTCCAGGACACAACCTTCTTATTACACAAAAAAGAGAGAATGTTCTCCCTAGTATCAGTTGGACTCTCCATCATTTCTGCTTAGAATTACAGTTTATTATCTGTGCACTTAGTAAAAAGTGGTACACACACACATTGTGTGTATGGATATTATATACGCATATACATATATATACACACACATGTATACATACACTCACACATATATATACTCACAAAATAATAATAAGTGGTTAATACTAATGGCTGTACATTCCACAGTTAGATATTTACTTTTAAAAAGTGCTCAATACAAAAGTAGAGCATAAATATAAAATAACTAGCAGTTTAGCCTGACTTCACTCAGGTAGTTTAAGGAATAATAAGAATAAAAAACATATGATGAATTTACATAGCAAATATTTACACAACATCCACCCTCATTACTTTTATAGCTATTGATAACAATGTAGAATGTCTCTATTGGATTAGAGGGGGAGGGGCAACATATATAGATTAGATAATATAAAGTGGGGTGATCGATTCTATATTATAATCAATACATAAACTGATCCCTGACTTTGTCGGGTAATAATATATATTTTTCTACCTCTAATTTTGGCTTTCTGAAAAATTTTAAGGTGTCGTTAGCCTTCTAAAATCTTGATCTACATCTGAGTGCAACTCCTGTTGAGATAGACCACAAAATGCAGATGCTAAGTCGAATCTATCAAACAAACAAATACTTACCCAACATCCACCCTCGTCACTTTTATAGATATAGATTATTATTATTATAATAATAGCATACTGCAACTTAAAGTTTCGGTATTTAATATGCCATTATCAGGCAGTGAAATGTGGTTAATTTACTTGGTTATGTGTTTTATATATATATATATATATATATATATATATATATATATATCCGAGTGAATACAGAATGAAGAAAGTATTTTTACAACATCCAAAACATTAATTTAAAACAGTGCTCGATATATAATATATAGAGCTGTGAATATTTATTATAAATTATATTTTAGAACATACATAAAATCAACCATTTTAACTACCCACACCACTTTCTTCAAAATTCTAACAGTCAATACACGAGACTTGTTCCCTTATCACTAACCCCCACCAACATCCCACACACAACTGACCAAATATAAGAAAAGAGGCTTTCCATTCCTATCCACACCACCAGATGAGACATTGAAGTTTCAATGTTGAAACAAATGTAACATTTGTAGTGGATATATATATATATATATAAAAATTATGTACATGTTCTAAAATATAATTTATAATATATATATAGTCATCCACAGACAGATCTGTTTTGCTGTATCACAGCTCATCAGTACGGTTAGACAGCTGATTGCTTTTTACCTAGGATTGAAACCTGACCGAATTGGCCTCAGTCGGCAATTCTACCTCTGAGCTACGGGCACTCGGTAGAAGAAGGCAGACCTTTTAGCATGTATATTATCACTATACATGCCCAATAGCTGAGAGTGTTCTAATTCATTGCTGAATGAACAATGCGTAGATGCCAGAGTAGCTACTGTTTTTCAAAGTCTACCATTCTTCCAGAGTGCTCAATCAGGGTGTGAGAGCGTACATATATATATATATATATATATATATTCCAAGTGAAGAGGACTCAAGGTTTTTTTTATATTTTGAGTGCTCTGGCATTTATTTTATTATAAACAGTGCTCAATATAATGAGTATTATAGAGCTTGATATAATATAATATAAGTATATGGTTATGTCAATTATACATTGCAACATGGAAATTTCTATGTTTTGTGATTAATTCTCATCATCAGGCAATGTTGGTGTTGTTGTGCAGATGATTTACATTTAAATGACAAATACTTTCGATTTACTGTGAATGTATGTGGGTGTTTTTTTTGTTTTTTTGTTTTTTGTGTGTGTGTGTGTGTGGCTAATCAGAATGGAGATTCACTTTGGGGTTTTTCTCCAGGGTCAAACCCCAAAGTGAATCTCCATTCTGATTAGCCACACATACATTCACAGTAAACCGAAAGTATTTGTCATTTAAATGTAAATCATCTGCACAACAACACCAACATTGCCTGATGATGAGAATTAATCTCGAAACATAAAAATTTCCATGTTGCAATGTATAATTGTCATAACCATATATATATATATATATATATATATATATATATATATATATATATATAAGGAGATTTAAAAAAATAAAATCAAACTAAAATAAAGAAGGTCATCAAATGAGATGCATAAAGTGGGGTGGGAAATTTACATTTTAAAAGAATTGAATGTGTGAACTCTTACACAAAATGTATCAATGTTTTGCTAAAGAAGACTAGACTTGTCAAAAGTTTAACCCCAAATAAGACAGTAGCATAGAATATAAATATTTTATATTCTATGCTACTGTCTGATTTCCAGTTTGAACTTTTGACATGTCTAGTCTTCTTCTATAAATATATATATATTACCTCTTGTCATGCACAGGGGCAATAATATTTTGCTGTCATCGTCATATAAAATATGGACTATTATCTTGAATATCAAGCAATTTTAAATGGATATTTTTAATCCAACAATATTTCTTCTTATTGTAAATGTTATTTTTAGTGGGTACATATGTTTTAGTTTACATCCCTGTTTTTACTCTAGACTGAGAAATCTGAAAGCACATTTTTCTTCAGTAGAACATCTTGATCTAGGCCAGCTGATATTAATGCCACTATTTAAGAAAGTAAAAAACAGATGTCAACTCCAAAAAATGTACTCACTAAAAATAGCATTTATATTGATAAAAAATAATAAATTTTAAATATATATATTTGTGTGTGTGTGTCAAAAGATGTCAACCAAAATGACAAGAAACCAACTCGTTATAAAGCAATTAAGCAGACACCCAGTCACACATGTTAAAAGGAAATTAACACAAAATGCAATAAAAAGAAAATCAATTACCTGCAAACAATACAATATTAAAAAGAAATCAACACAACAAAAGTAACCAATGCAATTAACTCTCTGCAGAACCACTTACATACCAAAATATTAAATTGCATGAAGCTCCATATAAATAAGAATAAAAATGAGGGTACAACAGCAGATTGAAAAATAAGCCCTGATGAGAGAGGACATCATAATGGTGCCTTCATAAAGCTTTGACTCTGCTCGGTTAAGTGACAAACTTCTCCATATTCATCATATGTATATATATATATATATATATATATATATATATATATATATACACTGTGTGTGTGTGTGTGTGTGTGTGTGTATATACACACACATACACACACACACACAAATGACAAAGCACTGTAATTAAGCATTTTATTATATTTTTCTTGCATTTGTACAATTTCTTTCTTGGACATAGTGTGTAAGCACTATCCAAATGATCTTTTGATCCAAGCACATTTTGATAATCTATCAGCAATTATCAAGTATGATTATTTTGTTTATCAGAATATGTAGCTTTTTTTTTTATAGCAGTAGGTATGCTTTGATTTATGAACACAGTCAGCACGTTATGGCCAGGTTCCTAAATGATATTATTGAAAGTTGATTTCTTCTTATACACTCTATCTCTAAAAAAGAAAGCAGTTGTATGAATGCAAAACCAGAAAAAAGAGGGATAGCTGTCCAAATACACAATCATATATATGTGTGTGTGTGTGTGTATTTATGTATGATTCTATTTTAACAAGTATTAAATTCAACTGGCAAGGTCTTTTTCTTTAATTTTTTTATTGTATAAGGGTCGGCTGAAAAGTCCATAAACTGATCAAGATGCTTTCATTGAATGTCATCAAATATTACCAAATGAATGTTTATTTTTCAACATAGTCCCCCCCCTTGTGGTCCACACACTTCTTCCATTGGTGTTGCAGTTCTTAGATTCCATTAGTGAAAAAGACATCATCCTGTTGGTTAAAAAATTTTCAACAGCAGTTATCATGTCATCATCACGGTGATACCGGTTACAAGACGAGTGTTTTTTTTTCTGTTAAAAAACAGATGATATTCAGATGAGGCCAAATCAGGAAAATAGAGTGATCAACTAGTTCAAAGCACAACAGCCATTGAAACCAAGGACTTGTGTGCTGGAGCACAATGAAACAAGATACCTTTTATCAGTTTTCCTGAACATTTGGTCTTGATAACCGTTTGCAACTGCTTCAACAAGTTGACATAGTGCTCTCCATTGATGGTGTGGCCCTTTTGAAGATAATCAATAAGTACAATGCCTTTTGCATCACCTACCCTGCAGATTAAATGACTTTGGTCTTCTTTGGAGCAGGTGAGGAGAGGGTTTTTGTCTATGCAGTGAAAACACTGGGTTATAAATGTTTAAGGAAACCAGCTGGATTTGCTTCAAACTGTTAGGGTGGCACCCCTGTGAGTCAATTGACTAATGGACTATTCCTGACGTCACATCCAGTTACCAAGTTATGTATTCCAGGCAGTCAGAGGTAGAGAGTGAAGGAGTAATGGTTGTAACCAGATTTGTTCTGTAGCTGAGCGGAGACACGACTTGGCGTTAACACCAATTGTATTTTTGTTAATACATTATTGTTTTTCACAGTTCCCGATGTCTTTTCATTAGTTATTTCAATAACTTCACAATACAAAACAATGTCAGATTTTGCAGTGATGTGGTCAGCCTGGTGTGCTTTTGATCAGATATCAGAAGACGTTACCTTCACAGAGCAGAAATCTTTGTCTTATCGACTTCATTGTGCAGAATACTCTCAGCTCTGTCACGAGATGTGGTAATAGCACTGGCCACTTGATTTATAGTCAGTCATGTGTCATCCATTATCATATAGTGAATACGATCAATGTTTTCCTCAGTTGTGTCAGTTACAAGACCTACAAACCTTGGATCATCTTCAAAACTCTCTCTTCTTCTCCTAAATTCAGCTGCTCACTTTTGCACTCTTGATAAAGGTGATGCATCATCCTCTAATGAAGCAAGCATATCAGCATGAGTATCTTTGAAGGCTAAATTTTGATGCCAAATCGTTTGTTTTCAAGCAAAGTTGCTAGTAGTTTCTTTTGAAATCTTCTCTGAATCATCAGATTTTAGTTCACCTGGAAAGAAACAATGGAGTTATTAATAATGCAAGTTAAAATTAATGCATAAAAGAGCTTGCAACTCTGTTATCACACCTTTATAAATCTTATATAGGGGAAAAAAGTCCATAATCTGATTCAAGAAAATAAGTTCAAGGAAACAAAAAACTGTGCATTTACATTAAAGAAAGTGCTGGCAACTGAATTTTATCCTATGTACCAGTGTTGTATATCGACAAACAACAAACACGCATATATATAAAAATATGAAGTGATATTTTTATTAATGATGATGAACTGTGTAGCCTAGTGAACAGAGAGTGAGAGAGCGCGCTTCTAAGGTTGACGGGTTGACGGGAGAGTCGTAGTATTTGTTGTGTCTCTCTCCTGCTACTCTGGTCTGTCTGGCTCTCTGTCTGGTGAAATCCGTGCGCCGAGGTCTTTTTATAATCTCCAAACCGGGACTTCCGGCTTTGCCTCGCCCACGCACGCCCACGTAATTCTCAGAGACACCTGTTCTGTTTGCCTCTTGTAGCCATTTCCGCTACTGCCGGAAATAAGGTCAAACAAACATCCGTTCCTTTCAACGACCGGAAACGCCCCCGCTTGCATCAGCTTCCTCGGGTGGGCCCAGATTGTTATATTTCATTCCTCGCCCACCCATTTTCCAAAATGTTCACCTAAGAACATTTTAAGCGCAACACCCTCACTCTCCTCCCCATGCCACACAAGCCCGACAATTGTATAAAACATGTGCATGCCAAAACAACAAACATGTGCATGCCGAAACAAAAAAAACAACAAAAAAAATATATAGGGGAGCCTACATCGGCAACCCAACAATGTTCGTGTCCATCGTGAAAATTGTTTTACCAGCTCAATGTTTCATTGTTCCTTTTTTTTTTTTTTCCTCCCCCTTTTTTTTTTTTTTTTTTTTTTAATATCCATTTTCACAGAATTGGGCAAAGTTCTTAAAAATGTTCATTTTCTTTCTCGACTCTGTCCATAAGAGTAGACTCCTCGATGCATAACCACATGATTATAGGCGGTGATCGCGCCCCAGTTTCCAAACTAACATCGAGTAAATGACCTTTGACCAACACCATGCGTGCTTCTGCTCGAGTTTATTGTTACACATGTAACCTCATTTAATTTAATTTAATTTCAAACATACTATGTTTGAACACAGAAAAAAATGGCCATTATCTGCCGTACATATCATTCATAGTCTGACCGAGAAATGTTCAATAGAAAATGAAGAAAATTACCCTGATTCCAACGTTAATCCGCATGCAATTTACTTGTGGAGGATTAGAGGTTTCATCTATATTAATTTAGTTTAAAAAAATGGACCCGTGACTCGTAGTTCCTTAGTTTGTACAATGCTTTCCATTCCCTGAACTACTTCCTCTGGATTCGAATCCAAGCATATCTGATTTGTTGACATCTCTCTGTTTAACGCAGAGACATTTGAGTGTTGAACACCCATTGACCCCGGAGTACTATTCACAACTGATAACTCAATTTCCTTTCCCGAAGCACTGTTGCTTCTTTTACACTTAAAAATCCGCTTCCTAGCTATTATTCCCAGGATTATTATTACGCCAACCACGCCAGCAATGACTCCTATCGTCAACTTCTTCGAGAGTTCTTCATATCCTTCACTAAATCTTTCCATATCTATCTGTTCCAAGGTATTTACTAGTTTGCGGATAGGAATCTCCTCCATATCGCGCAATTCTACCGGCATGGTGTCCACTGAAAATTGGGAAATTTCTGCGTAATTGGGGACCAAACCACTGAACCAGAGACGTATAATTTACTTTATGCTTATTAATAATTTTCCACGTTTGTATCTTTCTTTTTGTTCCGATCAACTGTGGAATCTGCAGGTCTATCCGTGTCAATATAAAGTTTTCAGAAATTAATATATCTTCAAAAGATATTTCCCAAGTCACATAAATGAAAATTCACAGAGGATGTTGAATTGATGGGAACCTGCCAAAAGCATAATTCACAACCATAGAAATGTAAATCATTTTGTAGTGTACAGTCATTGAAAAGAAATCCAAAAAAAAAACTAACACTGCACAACCCAACGAAAACATTGTTATCAACAAGTTAATCCAATTATCCACTTTAAAGAGTAGAAGAAACTTCCTTTACATGATTTTACATTTCACTTACTCAATAAAAGTAAGATTAAATAAGCAGCACACCAGTAAACTCACTTCACATATATGGTAAAATATTAACAACAAAAATAAATCATTAACTCAGATGTTTTGTACTTACAGATAGGTAAATATCTCAACTCCAATCCTCCCGCCAACCCCAACCTATGCGCTACTCTCTACATGTAGTCCTAAACCCCCTCCGTTCTACCCTTAATGTGTTCGACACATTTCTCAATTCTAGGGTCAGATCGGCAAAAGTATGCATTTTTTTTTTTTCTAACTAGACTTATAAACACGAGCAGAAAACACACACACTATCAAATCAAAGAGTCACCTACCTTGGCTGACGTCGACAATCGTACGGCTGCTATATATTTTCGTCCTGTTGTTTACTATTTTCGTCTTCTATCTGGTAGTTTTAAGTCCGTTGAATTTTCAATCGTTGCCGTGGTAACCAGCTCGTATCTATCTGTTTTGTTGTCTCAAAACAGCAAGTCACTAGCACCAAATAACAGGTCTGTTATGCCTAGAAATGCTGGTTCCAGTTACATCGACAATCACCAATTATTACGTCTCAAAACAGCAACATAGAAATGTATATAAAAATATATCAAGTGATATTTTTATTAATGACTATGAACCGTGTAGCCTAGGGAACAGAGAGCTAGAGAGCGCGCTTCTAATGGGTTGACGGGTTGACGGGGGGGTCGTCGTGTCTGTTGTGTCTCTCTCCTGCTACTCTGGTCTGTCTGGCGAAATCCGTGCGCCGAGGTCTTTTTATAATCTCCAAACCGGGACTTCCGGCTTTGCCTCGCCCACGTAATTCTCAGAGACACCTGTTCTGTTTGCCTCTTGTAGCCATTTCCGCTACTGCCGGAAATAAGGTCAAACAAACATCCGTTCCTTTCAACGACCGGAAACGCCCCCGCTTGCATCAGCTTCCTCGGGTGGGCCCAGATTGTTATATTACACCAGGTCCCTTCTAGAAGTTGGCAATCATGGCTCTCTACAATTTCATGTTTTTTGTAGCTCTTAATCATGAATCAGTCCTTCGAGTTTTTTTTTTAATCATTTCACCCCAAGCAAGGCATTCCACTGCCACTATTGCATAAGGGGTTATATAGGGGAAGGTAAAGAGAAAGAGTGTTTAGATATAGGAAATGTCAGAAGGAGGGTGATAGACGGGTAAGGATACTGAGGCTGAGGGTTGGGTAGATGGGAAGAGTGTTTGAGAGAATGGATGCAAGTTAGTGTGTTAGGAGGTGTCTATTGACCTTACATTTAAACTCCTGGAGGTTGTAACCGTCGGGGAAGCAAGCATGCGGTAGGGAATTCCACAGGCGGGAAGTGCGAGAAAAGAAGCTGTTGGAGTAGAAATTACAATTACATTTTATCGGTTTCATTGTAAAAGAGTGGGACCTAGTTGCTAATCTAGTATCTCGTGCAAATTTGTACCTAAGGGGCACCAGTGATCTAAGTTCATCGGAGCAGAAGCCATGAAAGTATTTATAGAAGAGACACAGGGAAGCCACGTCACGCCGGTAAGAGAGAGACTGCAGCTGGTCTGCCAAGTCGGTATTGATCACATTACAGACTCTCCGTTGTATTTTGTCAAGAACCCCAAGGAGAATAGCAGGGGTACCCAACCAGATGTGGCAGCAGTACTCAATGCACGAGCGGATGGTAGAATTATATATGTGCAGGATAGATTCAGACGGAAAAAACTTCCGGGCCCTGCACAGGGAACCGACTTTCATAGCAGCAGATTTAGCAATGGATTCGATATAGTCATTCCACTTGAGGTCCACTGAAAGTGTGAGACCAAGGTGGCCCAGTGTTTTACTCTCTGGGAGGCAAGCCTGGTCCATGCTAATGGGAGGTAGGTGCGATTGTCTATGATGGTTAATTGATAGCAGCTTCGTTTTAGAAGCATTAAAATTTACGAGCCATTTCTTACACCAGTCCACTACAGATTGGAGGTCCTTTTCAAGCTCGGCTGAAGCCTTCTTTCATCATTATGCTCCCAAGAAATTTCAACTGCTTCTTCTGATAAGTATATTTGTTTCCATTTTCTTCAGAATCTTTCTGTAAAACCACATTAAAGGCATGAACTTTGAATAGTTTATCCATAATTTTGCTCCCAATGTGTAACAACTTGGAAAATACAATAAAAAATTAAACAGACATTGTTGATTGAATTTGTTTAAATGAATTCTGCCTAAATATGCATTATAAATATTAGTAAGATGTAGAATGATATCTAAACAGAGACAAAGTGGAAAAGCTTTACATTTTGCCTCTTTAGAGTAGTTATCTTTAGGCTGCAATGAAAGATAAACACGCATAAGAAATAAACCCTATTTCCAACACAATTACATACTCATATACATATTAAAACATGCCCAAACTTTATTTTCTACCCAATACCAGACAATATTATAAACATGCTAAAAAGATTCCACAAAACACACCATTTAAATCAAAGTATTTGTTGGTTAGAAATCAACATCATCATGTGAACTATATGACCAGAAATTTTGCAAAATAAATCGACTAACAAGGTTTGAGGACATAGCGAAATCTAATGATTCCATGGTAATGTCAAATAGATCCTCAGATTTGCTTTTTTTCACTGTTCATTATTGTGGATGAATGCAAATTGTTTGGAATTCATATTTTGTACATTACAGCATATAATGATATCAATATTGAGGACATATGATTGTACAGGGATGATGGTTTTATGGTTGTAAAAAATTCTAATAATATTAAAGCTAACAGAATTAGAAAATTAATATATAAAGAATTGAAAAATCTCAACCTTAAGGTTACTTTTGAAACCAATCTCAAAAACGTAGACTTCCTAGATGTAGCACTTGAACTAGTTGATAACACTTACTCACCTTACTTAAAACCTAAGGCCAATCCTATAAACCAGGGGTTTTCAAACTTTTTGACTTACCGACCCCTTCATTCGACAACAGCTTATGACAAAGTAAACACTGTGGTCTGTTAGCATTAGATACACTTTCAATGAATCGAAATTGAATATATTCTACATCATACTTTCTTAATTAGTTTTTTTGAACAATCTCTTCTGTCTCTATAGCGGATTCTGTGTTGATTTCATTATGAGGTTTCCGTTTTAAAATCTATCCATGGGTGACACTTGCACCCTGAAAAAAAAGTAAATCTGAACATCAAGCTCTTGCATGTGTAAAATAATTTTTTGTATAAATAATGTTGATATGTAATGGGCAATAGTGCAAGCTTTTGTCATTTGATAACATTAATAAGTAAAAATAAATATCCAGACATTGAAAATTTATACTTTGAATTTCACGTGATGAGTTAATCCACGGAACCCCTATCTTATACTTGCGGACCTCCTGTGGTCCGCGGACCACAGTTTGAAAACTCCTGCTATAAACAACCATCCTAAATCTAATCACCCCTTGTCAGTCATCAAATACATACCCAATCAAAATACAGTCATCAAATACATACCCAATCAAAATACAGTCATCAAATACATACCCAATCAAAATACAGTCATCAAATACATACCTATCAAAAGCAGAATTAGTAACAACTCCTTTAGTGAAGTTATCTTTTATAAACACAACAAATTTTATGACACTGCTCTAAAAAACAGTGGCTACAAATGTCCTGACAGTAAATACAACAAACACAATAATAATAACAATAATAATAGAAACAGAAAACTCATTTGGTGTACATCTCAATTTAACCAAATGATTAGTAGTAAGTTAGGCCATAAATTCCTGGAATTAGTTGAAAAGCACTTCCCTAAAAATAATCCCCTCAGCAAAATCTTGAACAGAAATGCTCTTAAATTAAGTTATAGCTGTATGGATAACCATAATAGAATTTGAAGCTAATATAAAAAACTAGGTAATCAACAACATCCTAAAAAGTTAAAAATAATAATACTAATACTTGCAATTGTTGAAAACTGATTGAGTGTCCATTAAAAAAAGAAATGTCTAACTGACTCCATTTACATTAAAATTTACTTCAGGAATAAAAAGAAAATCCATCAAGTGAATTGTTAATAAAATAAAAATTATATCTAAAGAAAAGAAAAAAGAAAAATAATTCATAAAGGAAAAATTAAAATAAAATAAGGGAAAAATTAAAACTAAAATTTAGATAAAATAAATTTAATTAAAAGTAAATTCAAGTGGGCTTCAACAATTTTCTTTTATATATTATGAATAAATTTGTATTAATTATTCAATAAGATACTCCTTTACATTAGAAATAACACTTAAGTGTTGATAGCTGCTTTAATTTATTTTTAACTTGAATTTATTTTACTTTATCTAAATTTTAATATTAATTTTTTCCTTATTTTATTCAATTTTTAACATAAATTATCTTTATGTCATCAAAAATCAGGCCGTTTTATTTTGAAACTGTTTAAAAAAATTTGAAGAAATTCAACAAAGCCTGCAAAGCTTGCTATCCTTCAATTTTATCTTTTTCAATGTATCTGTCTATCTCTCCACACCCCACTGGTATATGTATGCTATTGTCTTCAAATCCATTGTACCTTCTTCCTTTCTCTTTCTTTATTTCTTTTTTCCTTTTTCTTCTCTATTCTTTCTTTTTTTTCTTCCTCCTTTCCTTTCCTTTTCTTTTCACTATATATTTTCTTTTCTTGCCTGAAGATAGATATTTTCCAAACGATTTCTCAAACAATTTGGGCCAGTGAAAATTATAATGTACTGTTTGACTATATATATATATATATAAAACAGAATTTCTACTCAAATATGAGTATCAATTAATAAAAATGTTAAAAAGTTTATATATATATATATATATATGCAGGTGTGTACATTTATGTATTTATATGTATGTATATATGTACACATATGTGCATTTATATATATATATATATATATATATGTATGTATATGTATATATATATTGTGTATATATGTATGTATGTATATACGTCAGTGATGGTGGATGTTATTGTGTTACCATCTTGGTGACCTCTTTGAAGATGGCTCATGTGAGCTGAAAGCTTAGAAACAAATTAATAAAAAATTATCCAAATGTTAGAGAATTTTTGTCTTTATTTTCAATTGAAATTAAAACCAAAATATGATGTTTAGAACGGCTCATGATTAAACATAATAGACATTCATTGTCTCTTGTATTTAACAGTATGTTTAGAAAATTATTTGCTGCCTCGATACACTAAATGTATATACTTGTATATACATATATATACCTATATAGATATCTATATATGTGTGTGTATATGTATGTATACATATGTATATATGTATCTGTATGTATATATATATGCATATGTATATGTGTGTATATGTATGTATACATATGTATATATGTATCTATATATATATATATGCATATGTATATGTGTGTATATGTATGTATACATATGAATATATATGTGAGTGCATATATAAATATCTGCATAAAAAAAATCATTGATCTCTGTTCAAATTTGATTGTAAAGAATATTATCAATTTCAAGGGAACGGTTTATGACTACATTGGAATTTGCCACTGTATACTCAGATTTAATGAAGGAAAAATGTAGCATTATAAAGAACAGTGGATGAAGAATAACTCTAGAGAAAATTTTGATATTACTATGGTATTGCTGGACTACAATCTCGTTGGATTATTTATTCTATATAATCTTTCTTTTGAAAGGATATTTGTGCGTGGGTGAATGTAATGAATTCAGATGAAATTCAAGCTTGGTTCTCCAATTTCTCATTTTGAACTGACAACCACTAACCTAATCATATACTCTCAATTAATTTTTATAGACTTTCAATGGAAAGTTCATGATGACTAATGCAGTAGTGACCATTCACCTATTTTTTTAAATATATGCAAGCCTATACCAGAACAAAGGAATCTAAAATGGCAATTATACACAAAGCTAACTGGTTGAAATTCAACAACCTTTGCTAATCCCAGATCAGTATGGAAATTCTCAATGAATCAGAACCAATAGTCTCCTTTACAAACATACTAACACAAATTGCAAGATAAACAATATCCAAATCTTCCTTTAAACCACAAAACAAATCAAACCTCTATTTTATAACAGAATGCAGAGAATCAGTTAAAAGCAAGAAAAAAATGCTAAGATATTCTTACACAACCCAACCACAATCAAAAACATGCTGTATATGACAAAACTATTTCTCCAGACTAAACACAAAATCCCAATAAATAAAACATGTGAAATATTAAGGGAAATTAATGGAAAAACTTCACAACATTGACTTCAAACGATAAAGAAGAATTCAATATTCTCTTTACTATGACAGAACAAAAATACTCCATAAACAAAAGTAAAAACTCTACAACTGGTCCAGATAAAATTAATTACTAATTTCTAAAACACCTACCAGAAAAGTCTATTTAATATTCTCCAAATCTTCAATGATATATGGCATTGAAACTCATTTCCAAAATTGTGGTTTGAGTTTTTCATCGTTTCAATTCCTAAACCCAACAAAAGCCATTCCAACCGAACAAACTACTGACCCATTGCACTAACAAGTTGCATTTGCAAGATGATGGAGAAAATGGTAAATGCTTGACTAATGTGGTACCTAGAGAGAAACTATCTCTTATCTAGCTAATAAAGTGAATTCTGTAAAAACCAAGGAACCAATGATAAACTTTTTACAGCCAGAATCCTTTATTTGTGATGACTTTGTTCAATATATCAATATTTTTCAATTTTAAAAAGTCTATGATACCACATGGAAGTATGGTATCCTATGCACAAGATGGGAATGAAAGGAAGAATGACTATATTCATTCAAAACTTCCTATCAAAATGAACATTCAAAGAATGAAATGGAATTACAACATCAGACAAACGATCAGGAGGCAAGAGTAGCTCAAGGTAGTATTTTATTAGTTACATTATTTATTTTCGAAATAAATAGTACTATTAAAACCATTAATACAGGAATTGAAAAATGTCAATATGTAGATGATTTCTCAATATCATACTAATCACCAAACATGCCTTCCTTTGAAAAATATGTAAAAATATGCTTAAAAGAGAGAAATAAACAAATAAAAATGGATCCATTTCTCTAAAACAAAAAAATGTTTGTATGCCTTTCTACAAAAAATGAGCCTACCACCTTGATCCATAATTAAAATTAAATGGATATTTAATTCCCATAGTCTAATAGATAAAATATCTAGAAATTATACTAGATAGCAAACTTAATTTCAAGGTACACATTGATTACTTTAAACAAAAATGAGAAAAGGCTTTGAAGATTCTAAAAGTAATATCAAAACTGAATTGGAGTGTCAACCAAAAAGTAATGCTCAGTTTATATAGCTTACACATCAGATCAAAATTAGACTATGAATGCATTATTTACTGTACCACATGTAAATTAAATCCTATCTTAAAAAACTACAAACCATACAAAATCAAGGATAGATATTAAGTCTCAGAGCCTTCCAGACCTCACTCATGCAAAGTCTCTATATAGAAGCTACCTATATCTTTGAAATGGGAAACATTATCTCTCCAATATGCACTAAAACTACAATCCAAGCCAAATAATTTAGTATACCAAAAAAAAAAACATATGAACCTCAATATATCCAGTTCTATATAAATAAATCAACAGCCATCCCTTCACTTGGACTTTGAATTAATGAAGCACTATAACAAATAAACAACAATCTTGATAATGTAACAGCAGTCACAATAAATAAGGTAGCTCTAGGGACAATCTTCAAACCTCACAGAGACCTAACATTGACTCACACACACACACACACACGCACACACAAAAAAAAAAGATCAATCAACAAAAGTATGTTGGTTAGTTGTTTTGTTTTTATGGCATATCAATCTCGGTGGTTCATTTGTTGTTTTCGTTTTTGGCAGGTGGGAGGTACTATTTGCTCATAGCTGGTACCTTGACAGGTGCTATCACCCCAGGTCAGGGTAGACCTGGGAACATCAGTAATGTTGTATTTTATTGTCATTCACAGGACACATTATTTTTATAAAAACAAAATTACACAACACATCAAAAGAAAATGGTAAGCAATTTGGGACATGTTCCCAAAAATAAACTATATGAAGATCAGTTGACGATAAGAAAGGAGAATATAGAGCCATTGGCTGACCGTAGACAAGATATAGTGCTCAACAGAATCAAAATTGGATACACTCACCTTACATGCACATACACTTGCTCAAGGCAGAAACTACACCTCAGTGTACCCACTGCAACCATTTTCTTACCATCAGGCACATTTTTATAGAATGCAAGAAGCAAAAAAAAAAAATATGTACCAACTATTACCAAGCACAAAATCTTAACATGCTCTTCAAAAATGTATATACCGAAGAAAATAAAATACTTCCAACTTCTATAGAAAAATAGCAGTATAGCCTGGCGTTGCTCGGGTGTAATGAAAACTTTAAAACTAATCCATGGTCCTGGAGCTCAGACTCTATGGACGTTGGCACAAAAGACTAAAAAGCAATAGTTGTTTCCAGTTAAAGCAAAACTGTAGACTGAAAAAAAAATGAATGGATGTAAGTCAAATTTTGATTTCCTGGTATCGATATCAAATAAGTTTTTTCGTCATAAACTGAATTTTGAAGGCTAAATAAGTCCTCTGAGTAAAGGGTATCATGGCTGAGACCGAGAACTGCAATTATACCTACTTAGAGCCAAACCTGAAGCAAAAACTAAAATAAAAAGACTTAAAAAAATACAGACATACAGGCAGATAAACAGACACACACACAAACATCTTGCCTTTTATATGTTTATATTATGAATTTTCTGCACTATTGTGAGAACTGCAACCTTGAAACTTCTGAATATCATTTCTTATGTCTTTGTCTATGAGTGTATCAAATTTGATTAAAATTGGACCACTCCTTCTATAACCTGATTTTATCGATTATCGATTTTTGATATTTATCACGGGTACCTCGACACAGAATCTAGCTAAGAACACTTGCAGATGCTTATAGTACAACTGTGTAAATTTTCAAGAAAATCGGTTCAGCCGTATTGGAGTCTATAGGTAACGGATACACACACACACACACACACATACACACAAAGTTTCATTTATAAATAAGTTTAGATAGAGCTTAAACTTTGAACCATACAACTTGTTTTAAAAGACTCTCGAAACTATAAAACTTGTGATATTTGAAATCAATTTTCAAATTTTAAAAAATCTCACAACCACTTGAAACATTTTGAAACATTCCTGAATAAAAAATCTAGTTTTAGCATTATATAATCCACAGGAGTTGATATGCTTGTAAAATCAATAATCAATCCTGCATCCCTCCCTCCCTCAATGCATACTGAAAGAAACATGTGTTGGTAAAATAAATAAATCATCTCCAACAATAACAGCTGGGACAATCAGGGAATCTTCTCTGACAATTTTTTTTTAACTGTAGCTGTAGTGACATTGGCAAATTAATATGCCTAATTTGCATAAGTGCAAGAGAGAGCCTATATAACTCATCACTGAGAAGAAGTGACAAGCTCAGTGACCAATGAGTGCTAAACTTCACATTACAACAATAGTGTCACCAATAGGATCCCCTTTGTCTCTAGAAGATCTAGGTTTTGCAGATGCATGGATTCAGAATTTTTCTGCCAGTGTGAGAAGTAAAACGCTGAAAGACAAGGAAAAGGAAGGCGAAAATGAAATTACGGATTTAATTTTGCCTACAGTGGAGTGCGAAACGATAATAAAAGTCTCCACCATGGCATATTCCACAAACTTGGAAAACCTGACTTTTGAAAAAATAAGTCAGATTATAAATAGAAATATGAGACCCAAGAAAAGACTGGTAGTGGCGGAAAGAACGAAACTCATGTCATTGATACAAGAAATTAACAAACCAATTATAAATTATCTACACCATCTACGAAAGGCGAGTAGATATTGCAAATTTGAAAAACTCGGAAAAGACAGACAAACTATTGAAGAGGACTTGATTCAATTGAGGTTAATTGAAGGTATGTGCAATGCATCACACTGATATAAAATATTGGAACAACTACAAATAGGAAATATGTCTTTAAACACATGCATTGACTTTATACAGCAACAAGAATTAATACAGGAATACAACCATCATAAAAGCCAACCCAGCAAACAAATATCTGCTGAGACATACATGGTAAAAAAGATAAGAAAATGTTTGTATTGTGGATGTAATCATGAAATAAAAAAAGAAAAATGCCCAGCATTTGTAAAAACCTGCAAAAATTGCTTAAAAAAACTCACTTTCAAGCAGTATGCAAAGCAAAAAAGAAAAATGTTGAAAGAGTGGATGAAAACAAAACTGATATGGATGTCTTTACATTAAAAAATAAGAATATAGAAAAAATTGAACAAAAAAAAGACATTATATTAAAGGTTAAAATTAACGACTACAAATTAGATATGCAAATGGATACTGGGAGTGCTGTAACGCTGATACCAAGAAATTTTTGGGAACACATTGGAAAGCCACCCTTACGAAAGAGCAGTTTACAACTATGCCAATTTGATGGCTCAGTCATAAAAACTTTAGGATACTTTGAAGGTTCCTTGGAGTTAGAAGGTAAATTTGAAGTAATTCCTATAATTGTCACAAGTTATAAAAAGAACCACAGACTTCTTGGAAACGACATGTATAACATAAATTCTACTAAAGTAATTAAGGAGATAAAAATGAAAAACCGGAAAATTAAAAAAACTATAAAGCGAGTTTAAAATTAAAAGAGAATGTCTCTCCTTCTTATTATGAGGCACAAATGGTACCAGTACATTTGTTGCCATTAGTAGTAACAAAACTACAAAAATTAATAGAACATGACCTTCTTGAACATGTTCCCCCTGGGGGTAGCAAGTGGGCATTACCAATTGTAGTGGGTGAGGAAGACAGATGGTGATTTACGTATTTGTTGAGATTACAAAATAGGTGTAAACCCTAAAATCTGTTTGGATTTGTATCCCATACCGAAAGTTGTAGCTGCATTACATGAACTGGCAGGAATGAGCATTTTTTCAAGAATAGATTTAAAAATGGCATACCACCAAATACCGATAGACGATAACAATAGGCCAATAGGGTTACTAAGATGGAAAAGGATGCCATATGAAATAAAAACTGAAAGCGCCATATTTCAAAGGGCCATCGAACAAGATGATTTATGCATAGGAGCCACTGAAGAAATGGAATTAAAAAAGAAAACCGTCGTAATCTTGAATAGATTAGAAAATGCTGAAATGGCAATAAAAGAAAAAAAAGCGTAAGCAATTGTAGTAACCTATTTTTTTTAGGTTATTCCATTTCAAAAGAAAGTATATCACCAGATAAGCCGTGATAGAGAAAATACTAAAAATTGCTATACCTACAAATAAAAAAGAACTGGTGTCTTTTTGGGGATTGGTAAATTTTTACAGGCAATATTTACCAAAATACACAAACTTGACTAAACCATTTGCGAATTTAAGAAAAAAGAATGTTGAATTTATGTGGTCAGAGGAACAACAAAAAAGCATTTGACAGAGTAAAAATAATTATGGCAAGGAAACCAGTAGTGAAAATATTTGAAAAAAAGAAATAAAAAAAAGGACACGTTAACCACAGATGCAAGCGAACATTCAATATAGGCAATATTATCACAAAATGGACTTATCTAGGTCTCCCCGAGAAAGAAACACGGGGGAGAGAGAGAGAGAAGTAGAGCAAAGTAATGAAACTATCATGAGAAGTACAAGAACTACTAGAGGTATAAAACCTATACGTTTCAGGAAGATGTAGTGACACTGGCAAATTAATATGCCTAATTTGCATAAGTGCAAGAGAGCATATATAACTCATCAGTGAGAAGAAGTGACAAGCTTAGTGACCAATGAGTGCTAAACTTCACATCACAACAATAGCTTTTTCTGAGGACCAATTACTTAAAGACTTAAACTCTGCTAAAGACTATTTTGACTCTTTTTTGACTCATGTACATATAATTGTAAATAAAAATAACTCTTTTAACAGACATATCCATACTTTCTTTCTTTTTATTTTATTATAGTTTAGAATTCGTTTGAATTTTTAATATAAAAATACCTGGATGACAGAATGTTCTACCTACACATACACACATATATATAAATATACATACACACACACATCTATCTATATTTCACCTCATACCAAATTTTGGGGCTATTTCTATCTCGGATGTTATCATCGGCTCTCTCCTCTTAGCTCTTTCTTTCTCTCCTGTCTTCCGCTTTGTTTTTTATTTTCTCTATAGTTTCTCTGTGTTCTTTTCATTTTCTGTATCCCGTTCTTTATTTCCTATGTATCTCTCTTTCCTTTTTGTTTCCCCCTTTTTCCAATTTCCTTTTTTGTTTTCCCATCTTTTCTATCCTCTTTACCTCATACAAAAAAAAAAATTTACAAAAATAAAGGGTAAGTGAGATTTTTTAATCTTCTTTTTCAAAAATAACGTTTAGTACCATTTATATAAACTACCTGATGAGACATTGTTTTTGATGTTGAAACAAAACGTACACTTTTGTAGTAGATTATAATTTGTACATATTCTAAACTATAACTTATAATAAATATTCATAGCTTTATTTCTATATTGAGCACTGTTTTAAATTAATATTTAGAACGTTGTTAATACTTTCTTCATTTTTTATTCACTTGGATATATATATATATATATATATATATAGTAGATTAATGAAAGAAAACCTAAAATCATAACATGATGAGAAATATGTTAAAATTGGAATGATGAAATTTTATTTTATTTATAATTTGATTCTGTAATATTGGTTTGTGTGCTGCAGCCCCTTTGAAAAGTACCTGAAAACTATAGCACAGGTTGACCTAAGACTTGAGTGAACTTGGGTAGATGGAACAGTTTTGCCAATAGTTGTGTGAGTACAAAGTCATAAGTCATCGTGTCCAAGAGCTCGAGTGTACTGGTCTTGTTTAGACTGTTGTGCATGCCAGATGTTGTGCTCTCTCTCCAAGAAACTGTAACTAAGGTTCACTCAGCACAGTTACAGCTTTACTCTATGGGTAGGGAACAAATGCAAATATACCTGAGCAGATGTCTGTGTTACAAGGACTGGCTTGCCACCCTAACAGATAGGAATACTTGGAATCAAACAGCCAGTCATTATATATATATATATATATATATATATATATATAATCATATCGCCACAAGCAATGCATTTTACTGCCACTGTTTTGCAGGGGGTTGCATAGGAGGAAAATTATGAGAAAGAGTGACAGGTTATAGGGGGTGTCAGGAAGTGGGTAAGAGAAGGATGAGAATACTGATGAGAGTGGAGTGGATGAAGAAGGGAGCATGAGAGAGAGGATGCAAGTTAGTGAGATAGGAGATGAGTATTGACTTTACATTTAAATTCTTGGAGATTGTAGCTGATTTTGACCAGGGTACAGTATGTGTCTAAGTCAAACTCAGGTAGTAGATAATCTGATGAAATTTTTAAAGTCTGCAGCCAATTTGTGAGACTGGAACACACTAAGATTTAAATGGTGACACATGCTACAGTAATGTTCAGTGTGATGAAAAAGTGTCCAATACAATCTAGTGTCATATCACAGATGTACATGTTTTCTTTTTCAATTTATACCATCTGAGTTGGGTTTGGCTATAGGCCTTTCAGGATCATTTTAGAGAACTGCTATGCATATTGAATGTGATATGGTGATGGTACTTTGATATTGGTGTAATGCTATGTTATTAACATTGGACAAGAATAAGAAAATTTTGTATGTTAATATTGGTGTCTTTTTATATATTGACATTGGTGTCCTTTTTTATATGAAGTTTTTTGTATATTAATCTTGAAGTCACTTTTTACAGAGTTCCTCATAAAAAATCATGAAATTTTAGATTTACTATATGATGAAAAATAATATATAAAAAAACATTTTAGTTTAACCACCACATCTAACATTTGTGTTTTTGTTCCATTTTAAGCTACTAAATTTTTATCATTTGTTTGTTTTAAATAAATGTAACAAAAATTCCAACAATTAAATACATGTACCAAATTTCCTGATTTTTGTGAGGCACCCTGTGTATTAATATTGGTGTCCTTTTGTATATTAAAGTGTTTCTTAAAATTTGGTGTGATATGACAAAGATCCACATGTTTTTTGTTTAATTAATGCCATTTGAGAAGGATTTGGCCTTTGAGAGTCTGGATGATAATTTTGGAGAATTGCTATGCATATCAGATGTGATATGTGACTGATATTACTGAAAGGTTATGTTACTATCATATGAGGAGAAAGAGACATTTGTGTATCATTATGAGGATTTTATGTATTAATATCAGTCTCAGTTGTATATTATTATGAAGCCTTTCTATGCATTAATATTGAAGTTCATTTGCATATTAATATAGGACATCTGCACATTAATATTGGAGTTCCTGTGTATATTAATATGAAGTCCTTTTGTGCATTAATATTGAAGTTCTATTGTATGATATTATCAGAGTCCTTTTGTGCATTAATATGAAGTCATTTTGTACATTAATATCGGAGTCCATTTGTATATTAATATTATTAATATACAAGTAGTTGTGTGAGTACAAAGTCATAAGTCATCGTGTCCAAGAGCTTGAGTTTACTGGTCTTGTTTAGACTGTTGAGCATGCCAGATGATGTGCTCTCTCTCCAAGAAACTATAACGAAGGTCCATTTGTGCATTGATATAGGAGTCCTTTTGCATATTAATAGTGGATCCTTCTCTGTATTAGCATTTGTGCATGAATATTGAAGTCTTTTTTATATTATTATTATATTATACAGTATAACCCGGATATAAGAGAAACATGGATAAAATAAAGATTTTCTCTGGTCCCAAATTAGAGTCTCTGGTAATGTATATAAAATAGACCAAACCTGGATATAAGATAAATTTTATCTGGTCCCGACAACTCTCTTATATCAGGGTTGCACTGTAACTGGAGTTATTTTGTGCATTAATATTGGATGTGATATGTGACTGCAATGCTAGTGAAAGGTTTGTTACTCACATATGAGGAGAAAAAGAGATATTTGAATATCAGTATGGATTTTTTGTGTATTAATATCAGTCTCATTTGTATATTAATATGGAGCCTCTCTATGCATTAATATTTGAATCCATTTGGATATTATTGTGGAGCTTTATTGCATATTAATATAGAACATTTGTATATTATTATTGGAGTCATTTGTGAATCAATATTGCAGGACATTCATATAAAAATATTGCAGTCCTTTTGTATATTAATATTAGTGTCCATCTGTGCATTAATATTAGAGTTCTTTTGTGCATTAATATTGAAGACATTTTTATATTATTATTATTGCAATCATTTTGTGCATTAATATTGGAGTCCTTTTTTGTATTGATACTGGAGTTCTTTTGTATATTAATATTGGTATCCATTTGTACATTTGTATTGGGGTCATTTTGTGCATTACTATTGGAAATGTTTTGTATATTAATATTAGTATCCATTTGTACATTAATATTGGAGTGCTTTTGCATATTAATATTACAGATTACAGTCTGTTTGTATATTAAAATTGGTATAACACATCACTCAATATTGGCATTATTAGTAAAACAACTTTTAGGCAAAAATCAACTTTATTCATCAACATAGTCTTCTTCTAGGGTGATTCCAACACTTCTCTATCAATCTGATGCCATTTTTGTAGAACAATTTGTCTTTGGTCCCAAAATACAACTCAGTTTCCGATATCACTTCTTCATTGGAGCCAAATCTCTTTCCCCTAGAGTATTCTTTTGAGGTCTGCAAACAGCCAGTGGTTGCTGGGGACCAGATCTGGAGACTAGGGTGGATATAGAATCAATTTGAAGTGCAGTTCATGTAGTTTTGCTATCATTGTGATTGACTTGTGACATGGTACATTGACTTATTGAAAGATCACTTTGTTCTTTTTCATTTGTGGCCACTTTTTGGAAATTTCTTTCTTCAAATACACCACTTATGCTACATAATATTTGCTATTGATGGTTTTTCTTTTCTCAAGATAATTGATGAACAAAATACCTTGTGCATCCCAAAATACAGAGGCCAAAACCTTGCCTGCTGATGTTGTTGTCTTTGGTTGCTTTGGCAGCTCTCACCAACTTCTATCCACTCAGCTGACTGCCAATTTGACTCTGGAGTGAAGTGGTGGATCCATGTTTCATCCATTGTCATATATTTTTGCAAAAACTCTTTCTTGTTGCGTTGAAACAGTTGCAAAAATTACTCTAAATTGTTAACGTGTTGTTGTTTTTGATTGACTGTGAGCAAATGCAGCAACCACTTTGAACACAGCTTTCTCATTGACAAATGTTCATACAAAATGGTGAATACACTGCCTTCTGATATGTTCAACATCTCTGCTTTCTCATGCAACTTTAATTTACGATCAGCCAAAACGCATTTGTGGATTTTTTTAGTGTTTTCTGGGACACATGCTGATTTTGGGTGAACTGAGCGTTCAGCATCATTTGTGTCTGTACAACCATGTTTAAAGTCAGCATTCAACCTTTTAACCATTGTTTCTGAAAGAGAAGAGTCTGAATAACACTTATCAAGCCATTGCTTTGCTTAAATAGTATTTTTCCCCATCAGAAAGCAATGCTTTATTAACACATGAAATTCAGATTTTTCCATTGTTTTGAAACTTAGCAACAGTAGCTTCACTTAAATAACTGCAATTTTCTAAACTAATAATCTGATTGGGCCCAAATTTTATCACATGCCATTTGAAGGTTAGTACTTTATAAAAATCTTATGGGATTTTATTAGGGGTGCTATCTATGTGTCAGGCCTGGTACTTATTAAGTGATGTGTTACATTTGTTCATTAATATGCGTGTCCATTTATGCAGTAATATTGGAATGTTTTTGTATATTAATATTAAGTCCTTTTCTGCATTATGATTAGAGATTTTTTATACATTAATTTTGCAGTTCTGTTGTGTATTAATATTGGAGTCATTTTGTGCATTAATATTCGTAACCATTTTTGCATTTATATTAGAGTCTTTTTCTGCATTAATATTGTAGTCCTTTTGTGTATTAATATGAAATGCTTTTGTGCATTAATATTGGAATCCTTTTCTGCATTAGTATTGAAGTCCTTTTGTATATTAATTTTGAAGTCTTTTTTTGCATTAATATTGATAACTATTTGTGCATTAATATTAGAATCCTTTTGTGCATTAATAATGATTTTCTTTTGCATATTAATATTAGAGTCCATCTGTGCATTAAAATTAGAGTTCTTTTGCATATTAATATTGGAATTCTTTTGTCATTACCATTGCAGTTCTTTTGTGTATTAATGTGGAATCTTTTTGTGCATTAATATTGTAGTCCTTTAATTCATTAATATTAGTGTCCTTTTGTATATTAATATTGGTGTCCATTTGTGCATATATTATAGGAGTTGTTTTGTGCATTAATATTTGAGTCTACACTATTTACATTATTTGGACTATTGTCCTCATCTTCATTGCCATTTCCTCAAAGTTTCAGCCGTATTATGCTCTAGCTTTCTTTAGGTGCTAGGAATTTCAAGCCAAACCTTTTATTATATCACTGGGATATATCATTCTCATTCCATGTGCAAAGCTGCTTCTGATAGTTATGAGTTATCTCCCTTTAACATGACTCTGTAAGTTACTTATTCACCACTGTAGCCTGGTGCATTAATACTGAAATCCTGGTATTGAACACACAACTCTTTGGATCAAATCACTGGAACTAACCAACACCTATATCCATGTGTCCTTGATGATAACAGCAAGTGAATTTCTGGGACTTATAAATAATAATGTTTCAGTGACCTATTTTTATGATATTGCAATTTTTGATCTTAATGGTATTCTCTAGTATTTTTTTTTATTGCAATTTTTTGACACTAATGATTTTCTCTGGTACTCCGTATTACTGGTTCCAATATTGTGTTCATCTCTATGCTTGGTCGGCTTAAAAGATTTTTGAAGCCTAGCATATGCGCTGATTCCTTAAGTTTACGTAGTTTCCAGGGATGGTCTCTATCTATTATTTCAACTTCATCCCATAGGGTGCAGTGACCCTCTTTCTCTCTTCATATGTGGTCAGCTATGCCTGATTTTTTTATCTCCCCTTGTGTTATGATCTTGCGATCGATGTTCTTGTAGCCTTACCTTAAGGGGGTGGTCTGTTTCTCCTTTATATTTCTTTCCACAGCTACAAGGAATGGTGTAAACACAGTCCTTAGTCATGTCCTCCTCTTTTGGGAGTCTTACTTGGGAGAGGTACCTGTGAAGTGTAGAACCACTTCTGAAGATCATCTTGATGTTATATGGACCACAGATTCTTTGTATTTTCTTCGATAACTCCTTCACATAGAGTAGACAGACTGAGGCTGTTTTCTGAGAGTTGTTATCCTCATGCACCCTCCCTTCCACATTTGTTGGAGTTGTTGTCATGTACCCTGGATAATTGTTACATTGTAGGGTACTTCTTATACTGACCATTTCCTGTTCATATGTCTCTGGGTCGCTGCTTATGACTTTTGCTTGATACAGTGGATGATCCCTTTCTTTACATTGTATGGGTGATGGGAGATGAAGTTGAGTTATTATCTGGTGAATGTTGACTTGCAGTATACAGATGTCTTGAAACCCTTCGCTGTTCGAGCTATTAGCAAATCCAGGAATGCCATATTGTTGTCTTTCTCTTTTTTCATAGTGAACTATATCGATGATCTTATGTAAGTTCACATGGTCCATTAGTGTCTGAACCTCTTACTGGTGTGGTCAGAGTATGAAGGTGTCATCAATGTATCTCAGTCGTAGAGCTGACATTAGAGCTGTGGATTCTCATACCATCTCTTCAAAGTATTCTATATATATGTTAGCCGGTGATGGTGATAATGGTGAGCCTATTGCTAAGCATTCATCCAGTTGATATATGATCCCAGTCCAATGTGTGTTGTTTGTGTGCAGAAAGTCAGCATCTCCATCAGGTTATCTAGTGGAATACTGGTACGTTTTCTGAGGGATGAGTCCAAAGTTAGGGTGTCCCTGATTACTGATAGTGCCTCCATTGTGGATACCTTGGTGAACAGACTCACCACATCCAGGGTCACCATCTGGTTACATTGGATGGTAGCATCTTTGATAAGTTCTATGAAGTGGGCAGAGTTTTGAACATATGATGGTGACTTTCCTATCAGTGGGTCAATTATATCTACAAGGAAGTGACTTAGTGGCACACTGAGCCTAGGCTGCTAATAATCGGCCTGAGTGGAATACCATCTTTGTGAATCTTAGGTAGACTATACATGTGAGGTAGCTTGCTGTAATATTGAGACAACTGTCTGTATGTCTTAGGCTGGAAGTGATCCTTCTTCGTGATTAGGATCTGCAACAGCTGTCATTTCATTTTCAACATAGGGTCTTTCTTTACTTTGCTATAGCTACCACTTCTAATGAGGTCTTCCAGTTTCTACTCAGTTTTGTCCATCACTACAGTTACATTGCCTTTGTTAGCTGGGTTAATGAGATAACTCATGATTACCAGAAGTGGCTTTGCACAATGAATGAGAATGATATATCCCAGTGATTGTAATAAAGAGTTCAGTTCAAAATTCTTAGCACCTGAAGAAGGCCACAGCATACAACGGCCATAATGCTGTGGAAATGGCAACAAAGATGAAGAAAATAGTCTGAATAATGTAAATAGTGTAGATACTAACTCATCTCAGAAATATAGATAAATTTGAGTCCTTTTGTATATTTATATGATGTCATTGTATGCATTATTAACGAAGTCATTTTCATATTAATGTAATGTGCCTTTGTATATTAATATTGGTACCTTTTTGTGCATTAATATTGAAATCTTTTTATGCAATAATATTGTTGACCCTTTTGGGATTAATATGGGAGTCCTTTTGTGCATTAATATTTGTAACCATTTGTACATTAAAATTGGAGTCTCTTTTTGCATTAATATTGAAGTCCTTTTGTAAATTACATATTGGTGTACTTTTGTATACTGATATGAAATCCTTTTTTGTATTAATATTGGAGTCCTTTTGCATATTAATTTTGAAATCCTCTTGTGCATTAAAACTGGTGACCATTAGTTCATTAAAATTGGCATCATTTTATATATCAGAATTGTTCATTAAAATTAGCATTATTATATTATATATTAAAATTTTATTCATTAAAATTGGCATCATTTTATACATTAGAATTGTTGGAATCCTTTTGTATATTAATATTGTAGTTCTTTTGTGAGTTATGGAGTCTTTGTGTAAATTAATATGAAATCCTTTTTTGCATTAAAATTGTAGTTCTTTCGTACATTACTGTTAGAGTCCCATTGCATATTAATATTAGAATCCTTTTATATATTAATATTGCTGTACATTTGTGTGTTAAGATTGGTGTCCATGTGTACATTCATTTTGGAATTGTTTTGTTCATTAATATTGGAACCTTATTGTGTGTTAGTATGAAGTTCCTTTGTACATTATGATTGGAGTCCTTTCATATATTTATATTGCAGTTCTTTTGTGCATTAATATTGTAGTCTTTTTATGCATTGATATTATTAACCCTTTGTGCATTAATATTATAGTCTTTTTATGCATTTACATTATTGACCCTTTGTGCATTAATATTGGAGTCCTTTTGTGCATTAATATTGTATTCTTTTTATGCATTAACATTATTAACCCTTTGTGCATTAATATTATAGTCTTTTTATGCATTTACATTATTGACCCTTTGTGCATTAATATTGGAGTCCTTTTGTGCATTAATATTGTATTCTTTTTATGCATTAATATTATTAACCCTTTGTGCATTAACATTGGTGTTCTTTTGTATATTTATATTGGTGTCCATTTATGCATTAGTATTGAAGTCCTTTTGCATCTTAACATTGGTGTCCTTTTGTGTATTAAAATTTATTAATTAATATTAATTATATTAATATATATTATAATATAAATTATAATATTATATTAATATTAATTATGGTGTCCTCTTTTATATTAATATTTGTGTCCTTTTGTACATGAAAATTTCAGTATGTTTGTGCATTAATGTTGGAGTCCTTATTTTGGACCTTATGCATATTTTGATCTCTGTATGTGATCATTTATAGTCAGTTAGTTAAGTGCCATACATGATACACGCTTTGGGTAATCATGTCTCGAAAGAGACATAACTGACTGGGCAGAAGTTTATCCCACAGTAGGTTGCCATTGCTTTCTGTGCTAGACTGGTTGCCAACCAAGGCTACAGAACCCAATCAGTCCTATTATTTAACCCATAACTGGTGGAAAGAGTCAGATTAATACCTTTCCCAAGGGTATTTGTGCATAAGTGAATGCGAGGAATTCAACTGGAATTTGAACTCAGCTCCCTGATTTGTCGTTCCGAGTCAATATCCACTGCACCACAACGCACATTTATAGTAATCCCCTTAAATTATATATATGTTTAATATTAGGTGTTGTGATTTTATTTCTGTCAGTGTGTATGTGTATGAGACAAAATGAAGTGTAAGTTGTAATTTTTATACTATGAAACAATAAATTAATTCTTCATCAAAATTACTATTTAAAATTCTGCCAAGCTTAATTAACCTATGACTGATAAGAACAAAGCTGAAATCTCAAAATGGTCTTTTATTCCTGAAAATAAACTTAATTGATTATAATATTATAAATGATTTATAGAGATTATTTTTATCCTATAAATGTCTAAGCTGTTCTTAGATAATTATATGTAAAACAAAATTCGTTGTTTTTACACTTGAGTGAAGTTACTATTGGTGTATAGCTAAAACAAATATGCTTGACACAAACGTTATAAAAAAAATGATATACTCTATAAGAAAACAATGTCAACAAAACACAGTTTCTAAATTTAATAACTAGACAGCAAATCAAATTCATCTGTTAAATTTACTGTCTAAATAATGGCTAGTTACCTCTTAAAATTGGTACTTTTCTTATTTTAATGGGATTTTTAAATTGTTTTTTTGTAATATTACTGACATAGATTTTAATTTGGTTTGGCTTGTTTCACAAAATATTTAATACTTAAATATTTAAACAGTCTAAAATTTTTATTTTAAATAGTAAGACTGCTGTTATAGTCATTTTTTGTTTTTCGTTATATTTTGAAACCATCTTCAGAGATGTAAGTTGTGTTAACAAAAATAACCGCAAAACTGTGTTGCTAAAAATCACTGTAAATTTTCTTCTTGCTTCAAATGTAATGGTTGACAAATTGCTTAGCATTCATTTGAATGTGAAAATTATCCATAATGAATTTTTTTTATTAATTGGCAGCTCAAGGTTTTTAATGGACATTGCTACGAGGATCTGTAGTTTGCTTTTGTTGTTTTCTTGATGTAGGATAGTTGTATTGTAGATCATTATTTTTTTATATTGTGAATGTAGACAGGAATGTTGTAGATGTCTAGAAATGGATGAATGGTCAGACATGTGTAATGTAAGAATTCTTGTTAATGTAGTTGTTGTAAATCCAATATATATATTGTTTTTTGTCGAAGATACATTCTCCCAAGGAACATTTGAATTGATATATAATGTTGGTTTTACGGAATACATCAGTTGGTGGAGAGGAATTATTATGGATAATTAAATTAGTAGTATTGTATTTTTTATAATATATTATTAATTTTAATTTTTTTATTAGGATCCACAGGAGATATATTAGTACGAATGAGGGTTTTTATGAATTTTTCATCTTGTTTGTAGTTATTGTGCATCTGGTTGCATTAAAAGAGTTTGATATGCTTAGGGTCTTTTCTGTTTGATGTGTATTGAGGTTTTTGAAATATCATCTTAATATGATACATATGAATATTTGCAATTTATTTAATCTGACATACCTATATATATATATATATATATATTAGTCATCCACATACAAACCCGTTTTGCTGTATCACAGCTCATCAGTATGGCTAGACATATCCACTTGCTTCTGGCCGGGATCGAAACTCGACCAATTTGGTGTCAGTCGGAGTCTCTATTCCTTAAGCCATCGGCGCATGGCATCAGAGAAGGGAAATTTTAACGTCTTGTATATAAGCAGTGTATAGAATATATATAATTATATATATATATATATATATATTTTTTTTTTTCAAAATGTTTCATATTTCTTTGTCATCCATTAGGTTGTAATGAACTGTTTTCTTATTACTTTTTATCATTATAACTTTATTTATATTATTTCTGCAGTTGGAATCATAGTCATTGTAAACGCCATGAACCTTTTATTAGCTGAGTAGTATGTGCCTTTCCATGGTGACATATGGTTTTAAATTCAACATTGTCTTTTTCCTAGACTGAGATTGGTCTGCACTACTATTTAATTCATAGCTGAACAGATTTTTATTTTACCTTAGGGTATTTGCACAAAAATGAATGTAATGAAACTCAACTGGAATGTGAACTTGGCTCTCCAATTTCTTCTGAGCTGCTATTCATTACAGTACACACCTGCACATCCTAAACACCACCCACACATGGATATGCTGGTGGTATACTGAATAGCAACTCGAAATCAGAGAGTCAAGTTCAATATTCTAGATGAGTTTGTAATATTTCACTTACATGCAAATACCCTTGGGAGGAACATGAATCTATTTCACCCACCCCCAGCTACATATTAAGTAATAGTCCAGACTAGGCTCATCAAACCTCATTCAAAAATGAATGATTTTAGCCCTGGTGAAACATATACTATACAGCTAATGAAGGATCATAGAGCTTACAATGACTTTATGATCCTGACTGCAGTCAGCCTTCTGAATATTATTTTATTTAATATTTATATTAGTTTAATTCTAAGAGATTACACACTAATCTTTTTAAATTGATTACAGAATATATTGCATGAGGGTTGAAATTTAGCGGAAACAACAACAATAATAATAATAATGGATAAAAATAGTAATCCTGTCTTAATTGTAAATCCGATTCATTTAATAAGGTCAAATTGACAGCTGATCTCAAGAGTGACCCAAAATTTGTGTTGTTAACTGGCACAAGAAAATGCTTGTTAATTTGAATGCTTCCAAAATGAAACTGGTTTCTTTTAATCAGCTTTTTTGTTTTCTATTAAGCATGGCTGATGTTAAACTCTATATTCATAAGTCTACCATTCATCTGTGCATTGAATATTACTGTCACATCTGATCTGGTACTGCTGATATATATTCTCGAAAAACTTCAAAGAAGAATCTGCAATATTATCAGTACTGACTTAGCATCTCAGCTTCAGTCACTTTTGCACAGCCATAATGTAGCTTCTCTGTGCATTTTTTATAAACATTTTCATGGCAATTGTTTTGATGTGCTTTCCTTTTTGGTATCTCAACTTTATGAATTTGAGTGCAGAATTAGATTAGCTTCTAGGTTTCATTATATTACATTTGAAATGACTAGATGTAACCATAAGTTCTATGCTAACAGTTTCTTTTCTTGTGGAACTCTCTTCTAGCTTTTTGCTTTACAGTCAACTTTGATCTTTAAAAATTTAAATGCAATGTTAATTGTTATCTTCTGTTTTCTTAAATCTTGTTCTTTCATTGTTCTCTCTCCTTAATAATGTTTTTTCCTCATATTCTCTCAAACTCAGTAACTCATTGAATCATAGTGGCTTTATTGCCTTGCTTTGACTAAAATTATTAAAATAGATATTTTTAAAAAATTTTTTTAGAAAATTTCCAGTTTCTTGGTTACATGCATAGCAGAATTTATTTCTGTCATTTTTTTCAAATTTAATTACAGAAATCACTTTTTTTTAATGAATTTGAGATTCAGGGTTATGTAGCAATTAAAGTTTTAGTTCTAGTGCATACTTTGGAAAAGACATGAATCCACTCCTCCCTTCACACTGTAACATCATCAATAGCATACTATCTTGTAACTCTCCTTATCTGCCTCTGTAGGATTAGAATTGGGGTGTCTGATTTCATCTTACTGATGGTCACACAATATAACATGCAAAAGCAAGGTCACAGGGGTGTATCTACAAAAAATTGCACTTATGGCAAGCACTGAAATTGAACCCCTGCTTAAATATGAAACCCATTTTTTTTTAGATAATTTTATGGGTGAAAGGTTTGCTCGTGTGCATGGCACTGAAATTGACTCGTTTGCATGGCAGTAAAATTGGCTCAAAAATTTTGTTAAACTTTATTTTGTTAATTATCAAATTAGGGCATTACATGAAAATTACAATGGCTCCTTCTTTGCTTTCACTGATGCAAAATTGATGAGGTCAGAGCCATGTTTTTCAGTTTCTTCTCTCTCTACACTCAGCAGAGAAAGACCACAGAGTCTGCCTTGAACCATGGAAGCTTTCAAATGCAAAAATACTAGTTTTAACTTGTTGAATGATCTCTTTCAGCTGGTGATGGAAACTGTGATGGCTAGCATTATCTGAATAATAACACAAAAGATTGGGGAAGACGCCCTCATCTCCATACTGAACAATAAATTCGAGTTTTTGATATATTCATGTTGATCAAAATTGATATGAACATTCTGCAATCAAAAATTTCTTCATGTAGCTGCTGTCCATCAACATAAGAATTGTACAATTCTCCCAAATTTTTGCACTTTTTTAGGTTGTTACTGTCAATAGCAGTAAGATAGTCTCTTGAGATTGAGGAGGAATCAGTGCCATGCAAATGAGCAAACCTTTTACTCATTTCTCTGCAAAGATGGTTGTGTATTTCCTTCATGACTCTCTCCATTTCCTCCTTGGCTGTTGATCTAGCATCTCTTGAAATCTCATCATCTATTTGTTTCTTTCATCTTCAATGTATTTCAACTTCAATATTCCATTTTTGACAGAGATCAAGTCCTTCTTCAAGTGACTTACTGACCAACATTTCTCTTTAATTATCAAAATGATCTTGGAGGGCTTTCAAATCCAGGGCAGCAGTGTGGAAGTTTATGCCTGCAGCCTCTTTTGAATACTGTCAATATGAATGTGTAGTTTGTTTTAAAACCATAACTCAACCTGTGGTTGTCTATCTGCACTGGATAAGAAATTAATTAAAATCAACACTTTTTCACTTTTACAAAAGTTCACAAGTGTGAAATCCTGGTTTTCTCCAAATAAAAAAAGGATTGACCATCTGCTTAAAGAAAAAGTCAAAACCAGATTTTGCAAGTAGGTGTTAAAAAGATTTTTTAGCATGTAAGTGTAAAAAGTCATTGGGAGCCAGGAGACAAACATCTAAAATGTAATTCATCTTCAATCAACTGGACATTGTTCTCTTTCTCTTTCTCCTTATCTCTTTCAACAATTACTACTGCCAGCAGTTTCTTTGACTCTCAATACCCTTAACTCAACTTTATCATTGAACATGAACTCTACCCTTAACTTCTTATTAATGTTTCTAATTGAACATTAACTCCTACAACTTATGTTATTCCTCCTTCTAATAAATTTCTATTTTAACATTTAATATGTATATTTTATTATTCTACTCTTCTACACTAATCCACACATTCCAACCTGCTGACAAACAACTTTCTGATGAAAACCTTCTGATAATAATTCTGATGATTATAACTCTGCATAAAACTTGTAAGCTGTAGGGAGTTCGGTTAAGTCTGACACAAGGCCGAACAAAAGAAAAATTAACCAGCTCCCTATACTACAGCATCACTTTTTGTTTCACCTGTCTCTTTCTCAATGTCTACCATGTCCAAGAGAACTTGAAGTACCTCCTCAAGGTATTTGTTGATGGGTTTCACTGTTTCTGTTCTAGCACTCCAGCTGGTTTCAATAACAACCACTGTCACAATGTTTTTGAGTTTTTCTCAGAATTGTGCTGAATGAGAGAAGAACACGTACAAACTTTTGATGGTTCCTAAAAAATGTGATCTTCATTGTATTCTACTTGGCTGAATGTCAGTCAGTTAAGTGCCATACGTGATACACGCTCAAAAGAGACATGACTGACTGGGCAGAAGATTATCCCGCAGTAGGTTGCCATTGCTTTCTGCGGTAAACTGGTTGCCGACCAAGGCTATAGAACCCAATCTGTCCTGCTATTTAACCTATAACTGGAAGGAAGAGACGGATTAATATCTTTCCCAAGGGTATTGCACGTAAGTGAATACAATGGATTCAACTGGAATTCGAACTCGGCTCCCCAGTTTCTTGTTCCGAGCCGATATCCACTGGCTGCATGTACACCCACCAAATTGAGGGAGTAATTGTTGCAATTCATAATCATTGCCAAGTTATTTTTCTCACCTATTCTTTGATTAACACCACTTCTGCGTCCAGCCATCACATCAGTGGTGTCATAGTGTTATAGCTCCATTTCATGCCTTTTCTAACTGTTTTAAGCTGTCTTCAACAAAACTCTGAGTATCCCTCTGGTTAAAACCAAGGAAGGACTCTCTAACATGGACTATTTTCCTCTAAAAATCAACTTCCACATAGCTCACTACTTTTAACATCTGCTTTCAGTGTACCTGGTCAGGAGTCAAGTGGAACATGAGATCATAGTACTTGGCTTTATGAACGCTACTCAGTAAACTCTAGCAAACAGTGGATGCTATCATGTGGATGAATTCATTTTGTACACCCAGTTAAAGATAAGATGTGGATTTAGGATGACTTTTCACATGAGTGAGGTATTAAGATAACCAGTAGTTTCAGTAAGCTAAGAAAATTTTCCATATTGAAGTCATCGTCTAACTAAAGTAGCTCTCTATATCCTCTTAAAGCTAGGTTCTGAGTTACAAAGAATTTTATACAGAGAAGAATTCTCTTCAAGATATCATGCCACATTTGCTTTTCCTTCTTAATTTGTGATTGGAGTCCTGCATCAATAACAATATACAGTAATCCTTCAGGCATAATTACAGAAGAAAATATTTGTATAATTTTCTTATAGATTAGATTTGTGAGCCCATAATGAAATCATTTTGTCTGAGCAAAAAATGCATGTTTTTAACAATAAATAAAAGGTGCATCTATTTTTTAAATTTTAATGATAACAACAATAATAGTTTCTTCAAACTTTCCTGTTTATGCGTATTACAAATCTTTTGTAAAATTACTTCAAGAAATGTATTTTAAAAATGTCTTTTTTAGGACATTCCCATATGGGAATATAAGATGCTAAAAGCTTAATAAAAATCTCTTAGTAGTGCTCCCTTTAAGTGGTACTCAGGGCATGTGCACTATCTGCTATGCTCAGGACCAGATTTAGGCCTTAAGAGGCCTCTGGGTTAATGTGAGACCCCGTATGTGTTTATTAAAAAAAAAAGATTGAGCAAAGTAGACAAAAATATGCAAAACTAAAAAAAAAGGTACATTAAAAATATATATGTATATAAAAAATGATACATCAAAATCTAAAAGATGCTCCTTCATGAGGCCCCATCAAATTTAAAAGATCCACTCCAACTGAGGGGCCCAAATACTCTCTAAAATATAAATTATTTCAAATTAGTTCAAAGGATCCCCATTAAATTTGAAAATAAACAATTTTTCTCTGCTCTTATGTCCTTTTTTTTTTAATCACGTTCCACTTGAATCTCTACATTCATGATTATCTCATTATTTTAAGAATTGACTCTGCAAACAGGTGTCAGCTAGCACTGAAACTGAAATGAAGACTTTGGATCACCAGGCTGCAGCCCATATGTAAATTCGTCATTGGCACAGGAGTTAACTTTTGTGCAGGAAGTATAGTAAACTTTTCTATTTACCTTAGATAAGAGAACTTGCTCGGTACCGAGATCCCCAACCTTGCGGTAGTACTTTCCTCATTGCATTTAATAGAGGAAGAAGGGTCGATGCATCGTTGTCAGCGCAATAGTGGTCGCGGAAACTGGGCAACATTATAATGATTATTGTTTTTTTGGTGCATACATATGTATTAAAAAGCGCTTCTCACGTTAAAACGACCTTGTGTCATATCCTGCATTGGCCAGTTAAACATACCTGGCTATATTCTCGATTCGCCACTGCGGAGTCTCCATTTTTCTATTTTTTCGGTACACAATTTAAAGACAAACTTGTTTTGTTTTTTTTAAATATGAAAATATGTGTAAGTTTTTTCGATAAATTGCACTGGATTTGAATTCAGCACACACTTTTGCACTGATATAATGCTACTTTGGATAAATTTGAAGGGGAATAGCAACGGTAGTACTTCGGAAATTTTACCACTTTTTCTAACGAAACGAATGCATCAGTTTATTAAATTTTTATTGACAACTACTCTTGCACAAAAGAAATAAATAAAAAACAACTTTTTTTAAAAATTAATTTTTCCTAAATATTTTTATTTATTTATTTTACTTTTTCATCTAGCAATAAAAAGTAAAATTAAAATAAAACATTTCCTTTGGCGTCTATTTTTTCCAGGCAAATATTTCTAAAATGCTTATTTTCTCTCATGCCGAAGTCTTCTTACCTTTACTTGTGCAAAATAAAAATGTAGGCATGCAATAATAAATTAGAAAGAAAAAAACAAAAAAAAAAAAAAAAACTGAATCGAATCATTGATTAAATTTAAAATAGCATAATCATTTTAACAATTAATGCATGATAATGAAATATTATGAATGATGTTATTGTTAATGTTAATGAACTGTTAATGTTATTGAATATAAACCAATTAATATTAATTAACATCATTAAATTAATTTAAAAATTACCATGAAATATATTTTATGGAAGTTTAAAAGATTAAATGACATTTCATTCAATGAATTAAATTCAGTTCACTTCTCATACGCACATAAGAAAGCATTTTTTATAACACATTTTTAGTTTTTTGCTGAAATACAAAACATTTTTTCACAAGAAGTCTCACGCAACTTTTATTTGCATTGTTGCGCTATTGAGCCACGTTACTCGTAACTGCAGAAAGCCGGCATTTAAAGGCTAAAGCTAAAGGAGAGAATAATGTTGATAGAGAGAGAGAGGAGGATCAATGAGATAAAAAAAATTGATGCTGAAAGAAAAATCGAGATGAATGGGGATAAAGAGATGATAATGACGAATGAATAGGGAGAAAATAAAAAGATTCGAAGAAATTATAACAGAAATTTATTAACTGTGTAGCTAAAAAAAGCAAAATTTAGGATGAGTTAAAGTTTAAAAACTCTTTAAGTACAAGATAGAAAACTAAAAAAGGCATAGTGAAAGTTGAGATGGGGTGGTAAAAGCAAGAAATAAGACATGGCATGAAGTTCAGAATATGGGAAAAAAGAAGAGAAGGAAAGACAAGAAAGAACAAAAAATGAATAGGCTGGGAAATAAAGTAAAAAAGAATAAATTATATAGAAGATGTTAGTACGCAATAAAAAATAACGTAGTGGTAAGATAGGAGTGAACCAAGGGAAGGCAAAATTAAAAATATGAAGGAGAAGAACTCAAGACAAAAGTCTGAAAACAGAGAGAAGAAAAAACAAACAAACAATGGGAAGTGATATTGACAGAAAAAACAAAAAGGGAGAAAGCATAACTTATAACGAGAGGGGGATTGAGTGACGAGCGAGTCGGAACTCTATAAAACGGTTAGTGGGCGGGAAGCGACCGTTAGATGATGGTTTTGGATGGACGTCTTGTTGTGATAAATAGTAGTTTTTTTTTGTTTTTTTTTTTTAAAATAGTATTATTAGCAAGCGGGTTTCGCAGAGCATTGCGACTCATTAGCGAGTTCGAACCTTACTAGGTGCCCCAGTGCAAAGCTAAGTAAATAATTAGCTGATGATTTCAAATTAATTAACCCAGGAAAGAATGAACGAAACGGACTTTTGCTTTTCTGATATTCCCCAAAACCTCCTTTTTTTTGCTGAAAGATTAGCACAAACTCAACACATTTACGGAGGGTACAATTATTACAAACGTCAACAAATAGAAACAATACGTTCCTTTATTTTTATTTATTAATTTTCAACGTGTTATTTTTAGAATGGAGAGAGAAAAAGAAAGTTAAAGGGAGATACCTGTTTAATTCAAAACACAAAAAATAAATCTCTAGAGAGAAAGTCTCTTTTTTTTAATTTTTATAAACATTTCTTAAAACCTAGAAACAGTGAAAAATTCAAACGAAGACTAAGAGACCACAATCTTTCGTCAGTCATATGGTAACTTGAAGTGAGATTTTTTTTTTTAAATAACGGCGAAATGAACATTTAAGATTCGCTATTCATTTCCGAATCTTTGCTCTTTTTTTTTTTTTTTTAGCATCACTTTCTCTAGTTTTCTCTTCGTGAAAAGAATTTCCAATTCTCTTCCCTAAAAAGTGGAAACTGATAAAATAAATAATAAAAAAAAATCAGTTGGGAATCCCAACAGAATCCAAACCGATTTTTTTTCTGAAAAAAGTGTATTAAAAAAAAATATTGGGGAGAAATCCTTTCGCTTGACAAGCTGATTGTGAAATAATCTAGGCTAATATTTGCATGCAATACGTTTTTTTTCTTACAAGCCTTGAGCAGACTCAAGTTCTACAAAAAATTGTAAAACGGCGTGCAGTTATAATTGGAGTCGGACTATGTTGTGTTGTACACATAATTTTGTTTGATTTTAATGAAGAAAACATATTGCAACACATCAGTTAAAAAAAAAAAAAGCTAACGTTTAACTGTAAACTTTACACTATATAGTGAAACGTGAAGTGACTACACAGACAAGATATTTTTCAGCTTTATTACTGCAACTCTGAAATTATAAAAGAAGGTCCTTGTAATATTGTGATACATTTCGGTTATCTACTAGAAGGCCTTCGATTACGTACTGCAACAATTTGAAGTAAGTTTTAAAAAAAAACTTAATTAAAAAAGAATTCTTTTAAAAATCTAAATCAGCATGGAAAAGGAAATGCTACACGACTTGGAAAAATATCCGCAGACCTTCCTTTAGCCGAAGTCAAGACTTTTTAATTTTTCGGTAAGTGACCAACGTTTTAAACATTTAGAAAAACTATTTTTTACTTATTAACTTAACACGCATTTTTTTTTTTTTTAACTGCTTCAATGTTTTGTTTTCAAGTGGAATTTTACGTTACCATCTAAAAGAACTCAAACACGTTTTCTTTTCCATAATTTTTTGATGAGTTTTAAAACTTAAATTTAATTTTTTTTGTTATTTCTTTAAATTTTTATTCTGCACTTATTTATTTTTAAAGTATTTTTTGTGAATCATTTGTTTTCAATCATTCATGGTAACATGTTTCTACGCTCTAACCGAACAAAATGTTTTGCATCTCTTTTTTTCTTCATTAATTTATTATTTCATTAAAGAGCCAGCTTATGGCAAATCAAAACAAATTATTTTTTAAATTTCTTTCGATTTCAATGCTAACAGACATCTGCTTGAGCAGTTAATTGATAATGATGATGATAACCATAAAACTACAGAATCAACTAAGTGGCTTTTTTTTTTTAATATTTAGTGTCCAGCACATGTAACACTTACCCCCCCATCATTGAATGAAAAAATAGTGTCAATAACAAACAAAAAACAGAATTCGTTAATAAAGTCATTTCTCGATATTTAAAGATAACACATGTTGTCAAGATTAAAAAAAAAATGATGTTCTACGAGTAAAAGTTTTTTGTACTTGTTAAAAAAAAAAAGGTAATTGTTTTAGTTTTTTTTATTTAACTCTTTAATTAAAAACTTAATTTTAAGTTGACTTTTTTTTTGCTGCACAAGAATTATTTAGTAAACAATCTGTTTTTAATTTTGAAAATATTCCTATTTTATTATTTAGGCAATTTTTCTTCGGCTTTATACCTAAGCTTTGTTTTATAAAACAAAAACTTCAATGTTAATTTGGATTTTGATAAAATAATTTTTATTTTTTTTTTTGTATGTGAGAAGACAACTTCAGTTTTGCTTACGGTACAAGACTAACCAGGAATTAAAGAAAGTAAAAAGAAAAAAGTGCATATAAGCTTTTTTTTGCTGTAAGTGTAAACGTGGCAAAAATACATCTAAAAAAAAAAATCCTTTCTTTACGCAACGTGCACTCTCTTAAAAAAAACAAAACTCATTACTTCTGTTGCCAAAAAAAACAAAAAAAAAACAGCAATAACAATAATACTAAACCATAAAATTAAAAAAAAGTAAAAGTATTCTATTACATTTCATTTGTACATTAAGAATCATAGTACTAACTCCTACTTAAAAAAACAAAAATCTTCAGTTTCATATTTTTAGATATTGTCACATTTATTGTTTCTAGTTGAAATTCTGCGGTTTCCCCGCCTCTTACACGTCATATTTGCGATCTTATCACCTGCTCCAGGCCCGATTTGCTTTCCTGCCTCATACCCGAACACATCTCTCAGTGCCTCAGGTAGCCTGCCAGTCAGCCAACCACTGGGTAATAAATGGCTCAAGTGACCAGTCCTCTTTCACCTAACAGAAACCACGGACATGAGTCCGTAGGTAAACGTTGTTCAGACAGGCTCCAACAATCTGGATTTGAAGGCTTAACGTAAGTACCCATTTTAAATTTGTATACAATTTGTTTTCTCTAGTAAAGAACGTGTATCCCAGTTCCCTTTGCAGTTTAAGTACTAGTCAACCAACAGTCAACACTTTAAGTGTTCACCAGTTAGGCTATTTATTTTTAAAAGGGTAAGTTGTGCACAACTTTCATATTTAAAAAAAAGTTTGTCAGATAGAAGATCTCATATTCTGCAACCCATGATGGCTTTTAAGATGTTTATGGGTAAATCTTTTGCCTAAACGTGTATCACATATGGCACTTAACTGACTGATTCATGAAATAACTTTGGATGTGAATATCTTCAAACTTTATTATAAACAAATTTACATATATATATATATACACACACACACACACACACACAATTTGCCTAGGACTCATGCCCATAGTTTCTGCTAGGTAAAAGATGACTGGTCATTTGAGCCATTTATCCCCCAGTAAGAGAATTGGCTGAGCCCACTTTCCAAAATATAATTGAACATAACATCTTGGTCATGATGCTTTTCTGTATATGTGTAATATATATAAAAAAATCATGCACACATGTAATAAATACCAGTGATGTCTAATAAGCTAAATGTTTTGTAAGTATATCAAGTTTGTTGGTTGTCCCCACTATCATGGCCCTATTTAATAATCATGTGCTGATAATATACACTAAGTTACTCTTATTTGTTTTGTATGTAGATACCGTAAGACTTTGATTACTTATATACATTTGAGTGAATGTGATGAACAAGGGAAATTTTAAGACCTTTTTTTTTTCTTTTTTTTTTTTTTTAACCTTGTATTTTTTAATATTCAGTTTATCTAATGTCCTTACAGGGTTTTTGTTTTCCTGGGGACTGAGAGTGTAGATTTTCTTGGGATTGGCCAAAAGCATTTGGGGTAATAATCACTGAACAGTTCTTTCAGTCCCCATAAAAGAAAAACAATAAGAACATTAGAAAAACTGAGTAAATGAACTGGTAAAAATTTTCTTTGTCACATTCACTGAAAATTTCCACACACACACACACACACATATATATATATATATATATATATATATATAGTAATGCTCAATATTGAATACATAGAAATACCTGAGACAATGTTAATAGGTAATTTTTTGTGTGTGTGTAAAGGTGTATTTTACTATAAATGTTATTTTCAGTCAGGACATGTCAAGTTTCTATCTCTGTTTTTATTTTAAAAAAAGGTTCTTTTTTTAATTAGGCTGGCATTAGTGAAATCAAAGTTATGTCCCACATCTTTTTGATGTAAAATGAGTTAGAATATCTGTCTAAACGCAAGTCTCTCTTGTGTTTGTAGAGGGGGGCTTTTATTTAGACCGTGTGATGTCTCCCTCATGTACACGTTTTTGCACTGTAGACATTTAATAAATCCTGGCATTTCAAAAGGTGTTTAGTATGTTTTTCTTCCTGATTATATCACCAATAGTCTTGGAGGTGGTGGTAATGATACTGGTAATAGAGATGGCTAATTCATTTGGGATTTCAGTTGAATGGTTTTTGAAAAGCAGGATTATGAAAGTTTTGTAATTTTATTGGAAATGTTTTTTTTTTGTGGGGGGGCTTTGTGGATTTTAGAAACTCATTTTTGAGTCTCATGTATTTTATTAAATAAGCAGAGAAAATTTGTTGACATTTAACATTTGTGCCTGCAAAATAAGTGTCAAAAGGATGGTTATTCCCTTGACACTGTTATTACTTTTGACTCCCTTGGCAATGTTTATTTCCAAGATTATAAAAATAATTGAACCCAGTACAATGCAATATTTATTATTTACTATTTTATGATGAAATAAATTTGAAAAGAAATCTTTATTTAAAAATTTATAAAAAATTACAAAATTATCCAAATATGTAAGAAGTGATTCTCTCAACCTATTTTCTTGAATTTGAAGCAAGAGCAAATGAAAGAAAGGCTTGGAAATCGCATTTTTTTTCCAATTTATTAGTTACTTGTCGTTAGTTTACTTCAAATATTTTTTGTTCGGACGTTTTTATAAATTTATGAATTAAAAAATTCTTTTCATATTCATTTCTTTATAAAATGGTAAAAAAATAAATATTTCATTGTAGTTGTATCACATTTTTGCAATCTTGTAAATATAAAATTGTTCTTGTAAAGAAGCAATCTAAAAAATAAATGTTTAATATATTTGTCAATTCTTAAGGATAAAGAGAATTTATAAATCCACTTTCTTATGCTTGGGTTTTAAAATTTTTATCATTACTTTTTAAAACAACAAACATTGCTGAGGAATTTAAGTGTTTAGTTATAGCAATGTCAAGGGAATAACTCTTTTTTTTTTTCCTCAGGCAAAAACTTTTTACAGTACCAATTTTCAGAAATTTCTTGATCTTCAGTGTATATAAATAATTCTAATTTCTAAATTTTCTCCATTTTTTTTTTCTTTTTTTTTTTTTTTTAAGAATGTTAGAGAATACTTTTTATACAATGTTTTTTCCTCTTGCATATTATTTTCCTCTGAATTGTTTATGTACCTGCATTAGAGCAGCTATTTATATGACACTTAAATTATATTAGGTTTTACAAATTTCTACTAAAAGAGAAATACATTAAAACAACTTCAAACTATTTCAATATCTAATTGCGAAGCCTACAAAATACACAGAAAAAATACAAAAATACACAGATGATAATAATTCTAACAACCATAATAAAAATAGGCACATAATCTTACAGACTCCATTAACGCCACCATTGAAAATAACTTAATTATCCAACCTTAACCTAAAGTTCATCAACACCATCTCAAAAACAATGAGATATAGTTAGCACAAAATGAGATAGCAACAACAGGTCAGAGGAAGGAATATTTACGAGAATAGATTGTACAAAATGCCTAATGTACGTCAGTGAAACAGCCAAAAAACCTCAAATGATTTTATGAGCATTGCCGAGATATGCTGCATAACAACACTTTAAACACACTAAAAATTGACTGTAATACATCTGATCCCAATTTCAACTTAATAAATGCTAGTTTGATTAAGAAAGAAAAGGATACCCTATGAATAAAATGCTGTGCTAATTCTCACAAACTTAACACCAGGACCATACATGCTATCACAAAAAAAAATAGCAGAATGCAATGTACGAGAAAACACGAGCTCTACTTGAAGTGGGCTGGATTTTAAATTAACATATCTATTTATACACAAGATACTATATATGCTAATTTTTTTTTTTCATAGAATGAAACAATAGTCAGTTTTTATGTTTAGACTTGTTAATTTTAACAACTCCAAAATTAAATTGTACTCTTTTTCTGATCTTAAAGAAACTTTTTGGCCTTCCAGCAGCATGACCTCCAGAACAACTTACGGCACCTTTTAGGTCTTGCATTTTACACTGGTATGAAGTGAAAAGATTATATTGAATCGATTATTAAGTCTGCTGCTAGGAAAGTTTGTTTGCTATGTCGTGCCAGTCCAATTTTCTTGCCAGAATTGATCTTGCATATTTATAAGTCTACTATTCATCAATATGAAAACTGTGAGCATCAACATGGTGTCATGGGAGAGTGTAGCAGTCAACTGAACCAAATGGAGAGGAATCCTGGCCCAACAACTCAAATCAAGGAAGGAGCAACACAAGTCGCCATGGGGAGGCGGGCTTGCAGAAAGCAAAATGACAGCTCCAACAGACCCAAAACAAAGCATATATGCAGCCTCTGCAACAAAGACTGTCACTCCTGCATCAGTTTCTACAGTCACACACCAATGCTACTCATGGTCAACCCTGACCGATGGGAGCCTACTACTATTCATCCATACATTAAATATTGTTACCTGGTGCTTTTATGTATTTAGAGATTCTTGAAAAAAATCCAAGAAATTTTTAACACTATCAATCCTGACCTGGCATCTCAGCTTCAGTCACTTTCGCACCACTATAACATAGCTCTCTTGTTTGTCTATAAATAATTTAATTGCAATTGTTCTGATGAGCTTTCTTCTTTGGTACCTTGGCTTCATGAATTTAAGCAGTTCTAGATTGGCAGCTAGGTTTTATAATTTCATTCTTGAAATTGCTAGTTGTAACTGTAAGTTCTATTCTAATAGTTTCTTCTCTTGCACTTCTCACTTGTGGAACTGTCTTTTGGCTTCTTGCTTTCCTGCCAACTACAATCTTAAAAAATTTACATGCAATATCAATCATCCTTGTCTGTTTCCTTAAAACCTGTTTTTGTTATTCTCCTGTTTCTTTTGCTCTCATTAACCCTTTGTATCTTTTATTAGATTGTTTGTGGGTGAAATGACTTAAAAAATGATTTGTTATGGGACAGCAGTTGTCAGTTATTGAAATAGTGTGAGGAAGAAATCCAAATATATGTACAAATTGATTTAAGTAAATGTATGAGTTACGTTTATAAATCTAAACTTATTTATAAATGGAACTTTATGTGTGTGTATTCGTTACCTATAGACTTCAAAACGGCTGAACCGATTTTCTTGAAAATTTACACAGTTGTACTATAAGCGTCTGCGAGTGTTCTTAGCTAGGTTTTGTGTTGGTACCCCCCGATAAATACCAAAAATCGATAATCGAAAAAATCAGGTTATAGAAGGAGTGGTCTGATTTTAATCAAATTTGATACTCACAGACAAAGATATAAGAAATGATATTCAGAAGTTTCAAGGTTGCAGTTCTTACAATAGTGCAGAAAATCGATTATTTTTATATATATATATATATATATATATATATATATATATATCTCGATACCAGGAAATCAAAATTTGACTTACATCCATTCATTTTTCTTTCCATCTATGGTTTCGCTTTAACTGGAAACAACTATTGCTTTTTAGTCTTTCGGGCCAACGTCCAAAGAGTCTGAGCTCCAGGACCATGGATTAGTTTTAAAGCTTTCATTACACTCGAGCAACGCTGGGCTATACTGCTAGTGTAATATACAAAACAATATTTTCAGAATTATTACAAGTTTGCTATTTATTGTTTCTGTATAATAATTTGTCTCAAACTTGTAATCAATTTGTCATGGTGTAGTAATTAACAAACTGTCCTTTATGAGCTGGTATAAGTTTTGTTATAAACAATGAAAAGAGTGCTGAACTGTTACGCAATAAGTCCTGGAAATATGATTAAATGCTGAACAATTTTCTCACAGATGTATAGACTCGAGGTTAAAGAAAATTTGGTTCTACAGAAGGATGTTGAGAATACCATGGATAGAGCATGTGGGCAATAAAGAAGTTAAGGAAAATGGAAATATTTGAAGGGATGCTTAGACTTAAAATCAGGAAATGATCAGGAAATTTTACATAATGGGGAAGGTAAAAACGGACAAAGGAAAGCAGTGACCGACCTAACTAGCTCCTGTAAATGGTTGGAAGAACAGGGATTAGGAGAGATAGCAAAAAAATAAACCTTAGTAAGAGCTACAGAGGATACGAAGTTGTGGAAAACTATGATCATCAATGAAGGGACCCTTCACGTAAAAGTTAATTCTTCATTAAATGCTCAATTAAATTTAGCCTTGTACCAAATCAATCTAAAAGTAGTAAGTATTAGTTTATTAGATTTTTTTTTTTTTTTTTTGTATTGAAGTTTAAAAAATGTCTCATTTTGGGTTGGGATTTCTCTAGATAAAAATAAAGATTCCATGTGCTAATTGAATAGTCTGGAATTGTGAATTGATTTTCATGTAGCAGATAGTAAATTTATTAGAACTGAAGCTATTATCATAGCTATTAGCAAATACACGCTGCAATGGGTAAATTGTTGCCATTTTTTTATTTTTCATTTTGATTATGCACTTTGTTTTTGAGTTTGTTGATTGAACAGTATAGTAGTGTCTGTTGGACACCATCTATGAAAAAAGAGCCCTATGATGCAATTCACTTCACCAGAAATTTGGAAATGCCATGCAGTACTGATTTGTATTTGGACTGGAAGCTCCAATACAAACCTTTCAGAGTGTTTATGTGTCAATCTTATGACTGTGCAGAAGATTTGAAAAGAGTTAGAGGAATCTAATGGTGATTATGAAGGTGTTTGGAGTGATCACTAGTGATGATGTTATGCCTGTATTCATCTTTCTACAAGTCCTAAGACTCAACACTGAGACCTGCATCAAGTGCTTTGAGAAGGTAGTGCTACCCTGGTTTAAGAGGGTGGTTGCTGGAAGACTGTCGAGGAACAAGACTCTGTACCATGCTGCACAAACAGGAAAACCCAGTCATGGCTGTTAGACAATTTTTGTGGCCACAACACTCTTTACATCTAACCACCTAACTTCCCTGACTTGCAATCCTTTTGATTTTTATGTTTGGTGTGCAGATAAGTGAGGTATATTTTGTACTACCATTTGTTGTGTAAAACCAGTTTTATTGGGACATCATTGACTTAATCCTTACAACTTGAATATTGAAGCTATAAATATAATGGGAAATTTAGATAAATTTTAAGTTTTCATTGTAGTCCTAGAGATTGAAAATTAATTGAATATCTCTATTATATTGTATTATTTTAAAATGTTCTTTGGTAAATTTAACATAAGGCAAGCTTAATTACTGTGTATGGTATTAAATTGATTTCTAGGTTGTTTACAAAATAAATCAATTGAGATCTAGCCAATAAAATTACTTATTTGCATAACTTGCATACTGCAGATTTTTTTAAGTATACCAATATAATGAATTTTTTTTTTTTTACTAAAAAAAAAGTTTTGGTCAAAAAACTTACTATACTTGAACATGCATAAATCCTGTTATGCTTCAGTGAAAAATTATAAAAAAAATACTTTAGCCTCCACCCAGTGAGTGATAAAATACAGCTTAATGTTAATTTTGTTTTCTACTCTAATATTACTTACTGTTTGTTATCTTAAATGGATTTTGCTTTATATTATTTTTTTCTTTGGGTTTTATCAAAATCTGTTCTATGATCTGAATTGAAATAAATTCATATTTCATCTACTGATAAGGTTATCTCTTGCTCAAAAAACACATTCTACCTTGATCCTTCCTACTGACAATTTGTTCTCTTGTAACCATACATGGTATATAACAATACCAATAACGCTCATACAGTTGTTTGGTTTCTGTCTTTGAATTAGTTGTTGTCATCCAACATATGAGACTAGACTGACAACTTTATCCAATCCTTTGTCTTTGTGTTAATGATGTGTTTTAAAATGTTCACATCACCATTTCATATTGTATATGATAAAGGCTTTTGTAATAACTGTTGGCTTGAATTTAGATACTTAACATATCACTCAATAAATCCTGGGCCTAACTAATAAAACATTTAGGCAAAATTCTAGGGGGATACACTGATTCCATCTTCTCTAACAATTTGATGCCTTTTTTATGTAGAATGAAAATTTGTCTTTGGCCTCAAAATATGCTTCAGTTTCTGATATCACTTCTTCATTGGAGTCAAATCTCTTTCCCTGGAGCATTTTTTTTGAGGTCTACAAATAGGTAGTAATTGCTAGGGGCCAGATCTGAAGAATAGGGTGGATGTGGAAGCAATTTGAAGTGCAATTCATGTATTTTTGCCATCATTGCAATCGACTTATGACAAGGCGCATTCTCTTGGTGAAAGATCACTTTTTCTTAATTTGTAACAGTTTCTTGGCCATTTTTTTTTTCCTTCAAACACAACAATAATGCTATGTAATATTTGCTATTGATGATTTTTTCCTTTGTCAAGATAATCGATGAACAAAATACCTTGTGCATCCCAAGATATGGAGGCCAAATTCTTGCCTGCTGATGTTTGCATCTTTGGTTGCTTTGGACGACTTTCACTTGCTGCTGTCCACTCAGCTGACTGTCAATTTGACTCTGCAATGAAGTAATGGATCCATATTTTATCCATTGTCACATATTTATGCAAAATCTTCTCCTTGTTGTACTGAAACAGGTGCAAACAATGCTCTTAATTGTTGACATGTTGTTTTTGATCAACTATGAGCAAACGCGGCACCTACACAGCTTTCTCATTGACAAATGTTCATGCAAAATGGTGAATACACTTCCTTCTGCTATGTTTAACACCTATGTTATCTCATGCAACTTCAATTTATGATTAGCCAAAACAAGTTTGTGGGTTTTTTGGTGTCTTCTGAGAAAACTGCCGATATCATTTGTGTCTGTACAACTGCGTTTAGTCAGCATATCATCTCTTAACAGTTGTTTCTGACAGCAGTCCGAATAATACTTATCAAGCCATTGCTTTGCTTTGAACAGTATTTTTTCCCATAAGAAAGCAATACTTTATCTACACATGAAATTCAGGTTTTATCATTGTTTTGAAAATTTGCAATTTGTAACCTCACTTAAATAATTGTAATTTGTAAACTAATAATCCGATTGGGCCTAAATTTTGTCACTTGCCTTTTGATGGTTAGTAGGTCATAAAAGTTGGTTAGTAGGTTATATTTCTTTCAGAAATATAAACAAATAAAGAACAAAACTTATGTTGCCATCTCAAATCCAATATTTTCTTAGAAAAGATACTGCACTTTCTTTCTTTTTTTTTTTAAGACAATAAACAAGTTAAAAGTACTCTCAGATGCCTATTTGAATTATTGGTTCTGAAAACATTAGTGCATATAAATGGGTCTGTACTTCATTCATAAGTCACTGCAGTTTTAATTCTTCCTAAATGGTATTAAAATATTTCTCACCTGTTTTATCTTGGGTTGATGAAATCTTTGCATATTTAAAAAGTTGACTAAAAAACTGTGTTGTGTATAGTTCTACAATTTTTAAAAATTTTTTTCTGAAAGAAATTTAAATTGAAATGTTAATCTTTCTAATAAAAACATTTGATTGATATCAAGAGCTTTCCAAGTAAGTTACTGACCCTGATTCCTGCAAAAATGTTCTGAAGTTTTAGTAACACTTGATTAATCTAAGTTTTTTTTTTTTTTAAATTTAAAGATTTAAATTTTTATACCAAACCAACTCTTTCCTGCTAACTTTAGTAATTCTAATGTATTATGTTTTGCATTTCTTTGTGTGTAGTGGTAGTCATGCCACAGCTCTCTGTATCCTTTGTGACGATAGGATTTTCTCATTCTTACCTCTCCAGTTATTCTCTATTAATTTGCATACAACACTACACTTCCCTGAACTGGAGGGGTCATACACCCTTGTTTTTTTTCTTACCACTCCTGATTATTTTTGTATTGTATTGTCCTTCTTATCTTGTTTTCTCTTTAATGGTGATCTTGGTCTCTATTCATTTTTTTAAAAATATTCGTCTGTCTTTTCATTCTCACTTTGTTTCCTGCTCTGTTCCACTTTTGCAACTTTCTGCCTCTTCTTGTTCCTGATCTTCCATTTCCACATAATTCAGTTCAATTGGAGTAGATAGACTAAACTATCGCCTGGTTCACACTCCACCCACATCTATTGAATAGGTGAAGAGGCTCATCCCTTATTTCCTGTTTAGGATGCGGTTTCTGGTTTTCTCTTTTCCCATCTTTTCACTCTTTTATTTTTTTATTCTTTCAATTGGAGTAGATAGACTAAACTTTCGCCCGGTTCACACTCCACCCACATCTATTGAATAGGTGAAGAGGCTCATCCCTTGTTTTCTCTTTTCCAATCTTTTCACTTCTTTTATTTTTTTTTTTTCCAATTGGAGTAGATAGACTAAACTATCGCCCGGTTCACACTCCACCCACATCTATTGAACAGGTGAAGAGGCTCATGATGTGGTTTCCGGCTTTCTATTTTCCATTCTTTTTACCCTTACGTAGCCCCCTGCGCATCAGTGGCGTTATCGCCTTGCTTGGGGTGATATGATTAAAATAAAAAAATAAAAAATTTCTGCTTCTGAACTGATCTGCATGTGCCAGTATATGTTGTCCACTTTTCTCAAGTATAGCCGTGTTGTGTTTTTGTATTAGGAAATTTGCTTCTTCTGGACTTGCCTTTGTTCTTTCTAAACCATACCTTTTTCTTTTGTTGCAAAGGACATAGTTATGGGGGCTCTGATTTGTCTTCTCATTAATGCCGAAGGGCTCAGTTTCCTTTTTACATATGAAACTGATTTGTAACTAAGGAGCAATTTTGGTAAATATGCTTCTATGTTTTCATTAAGTGGTCAGAATGCTTTTAATTCCATTTTCACTGACTACCATTCTTTCTGCAATGCCATTAGATTTTGGGTGATATGGTGGTGTCTTGTATGGGATGTATTCAATTTGTTTTGACCATGCACATAAGTTCTCATTGCCAAATTTGGCTGCATTATCAGTGATTATTGTCTGGGGTACTCCATTCCTTGAGTATATTTCTTTATTGTGGTGGCTTTTTTGTATTTTACTGACATCTTCTGGCCATTCTGAATACGAGTCCACTAATACTAAGAATTATTTCCCTATTTCTGATACGTGCATGATCCATGTGGACACTAACCCATGGCTCTGCTTCCTTGGGTCTTGAGTGAATTTCTGCTTGCTTGAAGTTTTTTTTTTTTTTTTCGCACATTTTGGGCACTTAACGTATTCCTGTATGTCTTTTGAATATCCTCACCACCAATCTTGTATCTTTAGTCTTCTTTGCATTGCTGTTATGCCACAATGTACCTTTTTAATACATTCCTTCTCTGTATTTTGTGGAGCTGCTACATCTCCATTGCATAGTATTCCATTTTCTCTGGTTAGTTTGTGTTTTGTTTCCTTGAAGGGTCACTCTGTCATTGAACAATTGCTCCGTATATTATTTTTTATTCTCTCTACTATTATGCTTACTATTTGGTCTTGCTTTGTTTCTGTTTTGAGTCCATTTAGAGGAAGAACGTCCATTTTTACCCAGTATATTATTTTATTTTCAGTATTTTATTTTCTTGTTTCATTCTTGAACTGCAATCTTTTGATAAAGAATCTACATGAGGAATAGTGTTCCCTCTTATGTATACTATGTCAAAATTAAATGCCATGATTTTTATTGCCCATCTTAAAATCCTTGATGTGACTTTTGGCAGTTCTTTTCTTCTCCAGTTAAATATGAATTTTAATGGTTTGTGGTCCAATTTTAATAAGAAATTTTTTCTTATGAAAAAAAGTTTGGTGTGCTTTCAATGCTCCATACAATTGCTAGCACTTCTTTTTCAATATTTAAGTCATTAGTTTCTGCTAATGTTAATCTTCTTGATATGTACATAATTGGGTGTTCTTCTTGTGATAAAACAATAGCAATCACCTTTTCATTTGCATCAGTGGTTAATGTTATTTCTTTTTGTAGATCAAAAACTTATATTGGTTTGCTTCTCAAAATATTCTTTTAGTGTTTGAAAGTGATAGTTTGTTTTTGTGTCTAGTCAAATTCTTTGTGTTTTTTTTCCTGTAATCTTGCAAATGGTTCTATTATGTTGCTATTTTTTGGTATGTATTTACTATAAAAATTTACCTGCACCAAAAACAATTCTAATTCTTTTTTATTTGTTGGAGCTGCTATTTCTGTTATTTTCTTGGTTTGTCTATCATCGGGTGATATGCCTTCTTTTGATATTGGATATCCTAAATATATCTTTCTACAGTCAAAATTACATTTCATTTATCTTTGTTTATGGTCAAGTTTGCCTTTTTTTTTTTTTTTTTTTTTTTTTTTTTTTTTTTTTTAATCTCACTAAAATTTGCTGTTTTATATTTCTTCTTCCTACACTTCTGTCGTTCTGGTATATTACATTTTTTATTTTTCCTAATAAGACTCTTTCAATTGCTTTAAAATATGGCTGGAAGTCTATCCCAAACAGTAGACAAGTCCATCTTAATAGGGGTGTTTGTTGTGGTTATTTCCTTGAATTTCTTAATTTTTTTTATAAAATTGTATGCTGACTTGAGATCCATTTTTACTAACTCATGGCTCTTTTGATATTTGGTAAAGGAAACAAGTCTGAACATATCTGGTGATTGACCCCTTGTCTTATAATCCCTATATATCCTTAAATCTTTGTCAGGTTTCTTTATTGTTACTATTGGTGACACCCAATTACTACGACTTTGAGTTACTCTTTCTAGTATGTCTTGTATCATTTTGTTTTATTTGGCTACTACCAAAGGTAGGATATGAATTGGAACTTTTCTTGACTCTATATACTTTGGGTGATAGTTTTCCTTTAGTCAAATGCTTGCTTTATAGACTTTCAATAATTCTATTTCATTTCCTTCTGCTTCCATGGAATTGATTTGTCTTGCTATATCTACTTTTAATACACCAGTTCCTAATAATCTGTGACCTCTTTCACATGCTACAACTGTAATAAAAATTATTTCAAAATGCTGTTTTTTTTTTTTAATTTAGGTTATCCTGATTTTATCTGGAAATTGTTTGGTATCAATGCAACTTCACTGCCTGTATCAATTTGCATGTTAAATTCTTGGCCATTTATCCTTATTTTTTTCTCTAACTTTTTTTGTGTATTCTTTGTAAATATTTCAGCTTTTTGTATTTGCATACATTTTGAAAGTGATCACTTTTTTTTTTAAATTTGAGCATTTTTTCCGCAATATCTACAGTTGATTATGGATTTGGTTGTACTTGTCCTGTGTGTCTTAAATTCTTCTTTTGGTTGATTCAATTCTCTAATCAACTCTAATTGTTGCAAAAACTCTCTCTTCCAAACTCATTCTGCTACTTTGTAGACAATCTAGAATTTTTCACTTGTTGTTTTCATCTTTGTATGCCTTCAATTAACCTAATTAATTCATATTCTCCCAATTTTTGAAATTCACAGTACTCTGCTTGTTCTTTCAATCTATGTCCGTATTGTATAATGGACTCTTTTGATGCCTGTCTTGCTTCTAAAAACTTGGTTCTTTCAGTGATTACCAATTTTTTTTTCATGATTTCTTTGAATGTCATTTCTTATAATTTGCTCAGGTATCACATTGTTAAAATTTTTTCACAGCTTTGCACCCAACTGTAATAATAAATAAATCAGTTCTCATTTTCTCCTCTATCAGTTTTTGTCTTTTTAATTTTTTTGTTCTTGTAAATGCAGCGAAAGTTCTTATCCTATGTTTCTCTGTGTCCTGGGTCATCCAGTGAATTTAAGGATCCTATGTTTTGCATTTTTTTGTGTGCAGTTGTAGTCATAGCACAACTCTCAGTGTCTTTTGTGATGACAGGGTTTTCTCTTTCTTATCTCTCCAGTGATTTTCTATTTATACTTGCTTATTAATTTGTATATGATGCCTCATAATGAAAACTATGTAAATCTGATGGCCGTAAATAACAGTTGACTTTAGAAAAGATTTTGAAGACCTCCTTTTCAGTTTACTTTGGTTACAGATCATTAAACTTGACAGCGTATGCATTAATGTAAAAAGTGGGGTTCAGTGACTCTTTTGAAGCATTTTTTTATTTATTTGTGATTATTTTGAGGCTATAGAAATATAGTAAAGCCCAAAGGGGGCAATCTTTTCTAACTAAAGATTTATTCTTGAACAGATAATTATAGATTCAGTAAATCTTTTATATAAAACTATAGTTGAAAAATTGTTGTAAACCAGCATTTGTATGGAGGTCTCTACTATAAGATCATAAAAAAGTGTAAAAAAATTTTTTTTGTACTGTTTAAAAAAAAATCAAATTATTGGGTGTATTTGGCCAGCAATTTTTTTTCATTCATGCATTAAAAACCAGAAAGGTTTATTTATTTTTTACTAGCAGTATAGCCCGGTGTAATGAAAGCTTTAAAACTAATCTATGGTCCAGGAGCTCAGACTCAACTTAAAGAATATTTGTGTGAAGTTTGGTGAGAATCAGATAAAAATTGTTGATTTGTATAAAGGACATACAGATAAACAGACAGACACACAAACATCTTGCCTTATATATATATAATCAATTTTTTGCGCTATTGTAAGAACTGCAACCTTGAAACTTCTGAATATCGTTTCTTATGTCTTTGTCAATGAGTGTATCAAATTTGATTAAAATCAGACCACTCCTTCTATAACCCGACTTTTTCGATTATCAATTTTGATATTTATTGGGGGTACCTCGACACAAATCCTAGCTAAGAACACTCGCAGACGTTCATAGTACAACAGTGTAAATTTTCAAGAAAATCAGTTCTGCCGTTTCAGAGTCTATAGGTAACGGATACACACACACAGTTTCATTTATAAATAAGTTTTGATTTATCCTTTACAATGGAACGTTTTGATCATTTTTTTTTTAACAACATAATGATAATCAAAATTTCTTGATCAGTTTCATGCAGTAACCCAATAGACAGGCAGATAAAGTAATATTTTATATTTAAGCTCTTTTGACTTTGGCATTGAGCCCTAGTTTGTGTTCTATTTTTAAGCTTTAGCTTATATTTTTTTTTTTTTTTTTTAAATCTTGTTACTATTCTGCATGCCATATTCCCCCTTTTTAAAAAGGGTTTAAATATCTCTCAGGTCTTGAAAAATTAAGGTATCTGTTTATTCAGATGCCATAGATTACCAGTATTTGTGTGCAGTTTTATGTCTCGAGATAGTCATTCAGATAGAAAAATCTCAGACAAGGTTTACTAAGGAACTTTCTACTTAACAAAATCTGTTACCAGCTACCACTGCTTACCCTTTAAAAAAAGTCTGAACCAAATGTCGTAGAGAACAACCTGTTGCACTGTTTACAACAATTTGTATTTATTATTTTTGTCTATGCTTAAAAATTATTTAGCTTTAATCTTTTAAGGTTTTCTCTTATTCACCCCCACCTCACTCCCAATATTGCCAGGTGTATAAAAAAAATCAGAAGTAAATTGAACAAACTGAGATTTATGCTGATTAACTCTTATATTCCTGATATAAAGTAAGGAATGCAAGAGCTAATCAGTATAAAGCATTACAGGTGTTTTCTCTTGTCTATGAATAGAAATAATCATGTCTGTCCACCCCTGATGTGTTGTTTTTTTATTTTTTTTATTTCCAGAGATAAGCACTTCAGATCATGAATATAATTTTTTGTTGAATGAATTTTAAAAGGTGGAAGCCATTTTACTATATAAATTCATTGTAAATTTATCTCCCTATGCCCCCCCCCCTCCCCAAATATACTCTTACCATATAAAGTATTTTTTGTTTTGGGTTATGTTACATGCTTATATGTAAAATTTCAAATTTTAAAACCGCCACAAAATATGAATTTAAACAGTTTTCTGACTTACCTAATTGATAGAAATTTGGAGACAGTGAAACAGTTTGAGAATAACATTTTCTTAGAAGTGTGTTTCTGTAGAATGCCCTTTTTGCTTTTCTTTAAACAAAAGCATAATAGAGGTTGCGATGGGTGACTTGTTGTCAATATATTTTTTATTTTGTGCGTGCACACTGTCTGGTTTTTGCCAACTGCTCAGTAGAGTCAGTTGAGCACCATCTGTGAAAAAAAGATCACCATGATGCAATTCACTTTGCGAGAGATTTGGAAACAGCATACTGTACTGCTTGACATTTGTGCCCAAAGCTTCAATCTCAGAGTGTTTGGATATCAATCTGAGGACAATGCAGATGATTTGAAAGTCAACATCATGGTGTTTGGAGTGATCATTGGTGATGTTATGCCTCCATTTATCCTCCCACAGAGCCTCAGACTCAACATGGAGGCCTACATCAAATATCTTTGCGGTAGTGCTGCCCTTGTTGAAGAGGGTATCTGCTGGAGGACTCTTGTCTGGCAACAGGACTCTGCACAATGCCGCACAAGCAGAACCTAGTCATAGTTGTCAAATAACTTCTGTGACCACATTACCACCTTACATCTGGTAAATTGCAACACTGCAACCTCTTTGATTATGTGTTGGGTGATTTGAGTGAGAGGCCAACTTTCTATGATCCAAAAATCAGTTTGAAATTCACAAGCTATTAACTGAGGAACACTAAAGGATACAACTGCCAGAATTGTATTACTAACTGACAAAAAAGATAAAACTTAGTCTGACTAAATAGATGTATAATGATAATTTAACTGTCAATCATGTGGTAACTCATGGCTGGCAGTTTTTATTCTGATTAAAGTTATCTTGTGCCAATAATGAGTTTATTTACAGTAATATTTTTAATATGAAAAAATGTTATGATTTCAGCTGAAGCTATAAATCAACTTAATTTTTTTATTACCTAAGTGGTATTTGAAGTCAGATTTCATAATTGACCTCTTGCAGTCAATGTGCTAATACATTTCATTAATATTTTCAACTGAAATGGAGAGCAGGTCTTAAGTGAAATTAAATTTTAGTATTTCATAACTGTTACAATTACCATAAAAAAATGTAGAAAATTGGATGCTTCTTGATTAACTAATTAAGATAATTCTTCTGTATGGCATTGGAGGAGTAATGGATAGCCACTCTGATTGAGGAATTAGAAAACTGAGTATCAATTCCAGTCAAGCTCATTGCATTCATTTATATGCTAATACCCTTGGGAAAAGATATGAATCCATCTCTTCCCAGATATGGGTAAATAGCAGGGCAGACTGGTCCCTATAGCTTTTGTTGGCAACCAGTCTCAGAAGGAAAACTCTGAATTCAAACCACCTACTGCTGCCTTGTAAGTCTTTCCTCTTTAACTTTTGAAAGGATGAACAGGGTAACCTCAACATCCCTACTGGAAAGGGAACTAGCAAGCCATTGTACTACTTTGCCTTGAATGTCACCATGAGCCACAATTGTGAAATGGGAGTGGTGACCACGGTGGCGGAAAATGTGCGAACTGAAGAGATGACGACCAGGCAATCTCTTCATAGATGAAGATATTTGAAGCAATAGAAATATAGTTCTACTGAAAAATACTGAGAATACCATGGACCGAGCATGTGAGCAATGAGTTTTAAAGAAAATTGAAACAAAGGACATTTATGCTTAACATCAGGACGGGAGTTGAAATTTCTAGGGCACATAATGAGGAAAGAGGGCTTAGAAAATTCGATACTCACAAGACAGGAAAACATTGCATAGCCTACCCAGAGAGCTTGTATGACAGAACAGGATTTATGAGAGATAACAGACAATTTATTAAGAGCCACAAAGGATAAGAAATTGTGGAGAGCTATTATCCCAACATACTGAAAGGACATGGCACATAGAAATAGAACAGACGCTAGACTGAAGAAGTCTAATTGTATATTAATTGTAGTTAAAGTAAAAAAAAAAAAAAATCAGTGTTCACAATTGTTTCACCAATGAAGATTTGTTTGAAATATTTTTTTTCTTTTTTTAAATAAAATCATTTGATCAGTAAACATGTTAAATATAAGTTTTTTAAATTGTCTGATATATTTACTGTTTTGTCAGGTTCTCATCCAAGTTTAAATCTCTTTATATATTATACGGATGTGCGTTGTGGTGCAGTGGATATCAACTCAGAACAACAAATCGGATTTTGAATTCCTTGCATTCACTTACGTGCAAATACCCTTGGGAAAGGTATTAATCTGTCTCTTCCCTCCAGTTATGGGTTAAATAACAATACATATTGGGTTCTATAGCCTTGTTTGGCAACCAGTCTACCACAGAAAGTAATGGCAACCTACTGTGGGATGATAATCTGCCCAGTCAGTCATGTCTCGAAAGAGACATGATCGCCTAAAGTGCGTATCATGTATGGCACTTAACTGACTGACTGACTGATATATTATACACATACATACTTCTGATTGGTATTGTGTTCATTTCTACACCTTAACAGAAATTGGAAAAATAAATTAAGTGAGAGATAAGAAAAAGCAGGGAGTGAGGGAGTGGCTTTTTGCCTAGTTGTTTTTTTTTCTTCTACTTTTTTGAAAATGAACAAAGGCAATTTAAAACGCACACCCACAGTGTTGCAAAATTCATTTTTTTTTAAGTTTTAAAACTACAACATTTGACGTGTGTTGTGGTACAGTGGATATCAGCTCGGAAGGACAAATTGGGGAACTGAGTTTGAATTCCAGTTGAATTCCTTGCATTCACTTATGCATAAATACTCTTGAGAAAGGTATTAATTTGTCTCTTCCCTCCAGTTATGGGTTAAATAACAGGACAGATTGGGTTCAATAACCTTGGCTGACAACCAGTCTACTGCAGAAAGCAATGGCTACTGCAGGATAATCTTCTGCCCAGTCAGTCATGTCTCTTTTAAGACATGATTGCCCAAATTATATATCATGTATGGCACTCAACTGACTGAACTGAGGGAGTGGCTTGTTGCCTAGATTTTTTTTTCTTTTACCTCTTTGAAAATGAACAAAGGCAATTTAAAACACATCCACAGTCTTGCAAAATTCATTTTAAGTTTTAAAACAACTACATTCTTTTAAGCAAAATAACTAAGAAATATTTAACTAAATTTGAAAAGGTATTATTTATTGGGAAAGTATTTTTTTTCTTTTGATCACTATCTTGATTTTTGATGCATTGATGCTGTATCACTCTTAGACAGATTGTCATTGATTTGTGTCTGAACTATCTATTAGTTTTAGAAAATTTGTGGTAGTGATTTTTATTGGTGTAGTCTGTCGTCTCCTTTTTGCCAAACTTATTGAGCCTCAGATGATCTGTGAAATATTATGGAAAAAAACAAAAACCTGCACAATGAAAATCATCACAGTTCATCAGAAAGTAAGTTTGGATTCAGGAAATCAACAGTGATTTGCTCAAAAACCTTGCCAACAAACAATGCCTTTCAGATTTAAAGCAATGATCAAAAACACATTTTTTCCTGATAACTATAGCTTTTTATAATTTTAGAAAAAATATGTATTAACCTATCTAACAAGTTTTTGCATACAATAGTGTAGTATTTCTAAACTGGAAAAAACTAATTATGATTTTAGGGTGGGTTCTCCAAATGTTTGTTAGGTATTTGGGTGAAATTTTTTTTAATTTTATTTATTTACTTATTCATTTTTTATAATACAAAACTTGCATAGGAACTTACATACTGTGTTATGTGCATATAATATTTGTATATAACACTCTTAACTACATTATTCTTGCATTGTTGTTAAGAGTGGAAAAGGTCTGTGAAGAGTGATTTTTAAAAAATGTTTTATTTTTTTTATGCCATTTTAAATTAAATATTTTCATTCTTGTGTCTTTTCAGTATGTATGCTATCTCGGTCCTCTATAATTCCATTTTCTTTTTAATATATGCAAACTGGATTAACATCAATGTCCTTTTGGAAAGATAGTGGTTCTCTAGTTTTTAATTAAAACCAGTCCTAGACTGGTTGCTAACCAAGGCTAAAGGATATAGTTTGCTATGTAATCTCATAGCTGGTGAGGGATAGTGAAGTGATAGATTCAATAAATTTTTATCTTGCATACTTATACTTCTAAGCTTAACTATCTCTCAGCCATATATATATATGTATATATATATAAGATTACTACACAGAAAAAGCTCTAAGTCTGAAAGAACTGACTTTAAATCCAAGTGCCTAAAGTCTTTAACAGGAAGATAAACTTACTGTGATAACGCATAAGCCTGTGGCCCATTGGACCCAAATTGTTCTTGCATACCAGAATAATTGATGGTCATTAAAAGCAAACTGTTAGAATTGAAGCTATACTTGTTGCCTAATTGTTTTGTTATGAATGTAAACTTACAATGAAACAAAAGTTATTTTCTCAAGTTGAGAAATAAACAATTCATATGAACTTGATGCTTTTATTTCTCAAATCCTACAAAGAGAAAAATATAGTGATTCTAACTGCTCATTGCTTAGTGACTCTCACTGTCTTATTCACATTTTTTTCCATCTACATTTATGTTATAAACTTAAACGAAGTACAACTGGCTCTTAAGGAATTAAAAATTTTCATAGATTTTGACATCATTCTGGGGCATTTTGGTTTTTCTTTTCCTCCAAATCCATGAATTTATTTGTTAATGCTAAATATTGAAAAAACACTAAAAATTCACTAATTTTTATCTATAATGTTGAATGTGTCAATTATTCAACTTTTTTAAACTCAAGATATTAACAATTGCTGCAAGTTCTTGTTGATTTAAGCTGTCATGATCTATTATGACATGTCTCTAATATGTATTTATATAAATTGTATCTATTTTCTAGTTCAATTGTCCATTTACAGTGCATATTCTACATAATTAGGTTACAACAAATTTTCTGTTTTTATATGAATACTACCTTATGAAAATTGAGATGTGGTAGTGTGTGTGTGTGTGGGGGGGGGGGTATATAATAGATGCAGCAGGGCATCACACAAGTCCCTTCCACCAGTTCTGCCTGCAAGTTTAACATGTACTGTATTTCAGTAATGCACCAGTTGTATCAACTAGAGGTGCTGATTTTGTAAAGCTTTTGGAAACAATCTCATAACCTTCATATAAAATTAAATTGTAATACTTAGTTTTTAATGATAGGGCAACTTTAATTGCCTTAATATATTAAGACTTTTCAACAATTTGTTTAAGAGATAAAGGATTTAACAACCAAAATCTCTTAAGGGCTTATATCGTTAATTCCTGACCACTGAAAAAGAATTTTATTTTTTCTTTATTTTTAGTGTGTATAATACAAACTGAGTGCTTGAACAAATTCCACCCTTAAATATTAATTTTCCAAACCGTTTTTATTTCATTCATTCATAGCTTATCAAATCATGCTGAAAACATTGGTTCTTATTCTATCATCAAAGTTAAGCAGCACTGAGCCTGATCAGTACTCAGATGGAAGACCACTTGAGAACACTAGATACTGTAAGCAACCTCCTACAATCTGAAATGTTTTGGTTTTAAATAACTCACATTCTTGATAAACCATAAATACAAAAAAAAGTGACTTGATCAGCATTCACTAATAACTCTTTAAAGGGTATTACTTGCTTGTACTCGATATGTGGTGAATGTGTGTCAATACAAATGAAAAAAGCCTGAGTGTCAAAACAAGTTACATCTGTGTTTAACATTACCAGTGCAGCAGCTTGTTTAGATATGGGCCTCTTTGCAATTTGTTTAAATCTGGGTCTTTTTCACCTGTTTCCTATTAATAAAAGTGACTGGAAAACCAGCAGTGAGGGATTGGCAAGACTGTCTTGTGAAGTTTTAGGCTTTTTGTTCCTAAAGTTAATCTTGCCATATCTGGTCTGTTTCATAACACATCAGATCGCACCACTAATAAAAAAAAAAAAGTCATATGATTATGATGTACTAACCTTCAAATGGCATATGACAAAGTTTGGGCCCAATCGGATTATTAGTTTACAAATTACAGTTATTTAAGTGAAGCTACTGTTACAAATTTTCAAAACAAGGGAAAAATCTGAATTTTCTGTGTTGATAAAGCATTGCTTTCTGATGGGTGGGGAAAAATACTGTTCAAACAAAGCAGTGGTTTGATAAGTGATATTTGAACTCTACTCTGTCAGAAACAAGTTAAGAGGTTGTATGCTGACTTTAAACATGGTCGTACAGACACAAATGATACTGAACACTCAGGTTGCCCAAAATCGGCAGTTATGGAAAACCAAAAAAATCCACAAACCGTTTGGTCAATCATAAATTGAAGTTGCGTGAGATAACATAGCAGAAGGCAGTGTATTCATTTTGCATGAACATTTGTCAATGAGAAAGCTGTGTTCAAAGTGGGTGCTACTTTGCTCACAGTTGATCAAAAACAACAATACATCGACGAGTCAGAGCGTTGTTTGGAACTGTTTCAATGTAACAAGGAGTTTTTGCGTAAATATGTGACAAGTGATGAAACATCATTTCACTCCATAGTCAAATCGGCAGTCAGCTGATTGGACGGCATTCACTTGTTGCTGTTCAAAGTGACCAAATACGCAAACGTAAGCAAAGTTTTAGTCCCTGTATTTTGGGATGCAAAAGGTATTTTGTTCAATGATTACCTTGAGAAAGAAAGACAACATCAATAGCGAATATTATATGGTATCAATGTTGTGTTTTGAAGGAAGAAATTGCCAAAAAATGAACTTTCACCAAGACAACGCATTGCCACAAGTTGATTGCAATGATGGCAAAACTATGTGAATTACACTTCAAATTGCTTCTGCAGGGCCAGATCTGGAGAATAGGGTAGACCCTATTCTCCAGATCTGGCCCTCAGTGTGACTACTTGCTGTTTGCAGACTTCAAAAGAATGCTTCAGGGAAAGAGATTTGACTCCAATGAAGTGATATCAGAAACTGAGGCATATTTTGAGGCTAAAAACAAATCATTCTACAAAAAAGGCATCGAATTGTTAGAGAAGCATTGGAATCAGTGTATCACCCTAGAAGGAGATTATGTTGATAAGTAAAGTCAAATTTTGTCTAAAGGTTGTTGTTTTATTAGTTAGGCCCGGAATTTATTGAGTTATGTGTTATGTTCAAACTTTGTTTTCGTCTACAACTCAACAACCGCCACCCTCATTTTTTTTTTTTTCATCTTCTTTTCTTACCTTTTAAGTTTTTGATCACTGACAAATGACCTTGCTCACTGAATGTTTTACTGTTTTTGGATTAACAAGATGCTCTATATACCTATTAATTTGTTTATTTAACTGCCTTTAGACAATCAATATTTGTTTGCACTCATGTTCATACATTTAATCCATTAAACAAACATTTTTTTCACTGTAATTACATGAGCATTACTTTATCACTTTGATCATAAAGCATTGTCACAATTAATATAGATAAGCTCTTATAAATGTAGATTTTTTTACAATTTATTTACCCTTTTCAACTGCTTTTGTATATTGTTTATATTGTTGATTCTTTTTTAATCTTTTCATAGTATACAGTTTTTATATTTGAAATGTCTGCAAAAATGAGAATTTAATATATATAGTAAATGTCATTGCTCCCTGTTTACAGGTGAAAAAGAACAAGAATTACTGTTTCAATTGTCAGTGAGTTATTTTATCTCTGCTGCTTCAATTGTTGCTTCTAGGAAAAAGTTGTTAGGCCAAAGAATACAATGCATGTGTTTAAACTTATTAGCCAACAATGAAGACAGACCTTCCTTGTCCTCAAAATTATATGGAATAATGAAAATATTTGAATATAATTTTTTTAAGAGGAAAATGAAAAACAGAATATTTTATCTAGTATTTATGATTGGGAGTGTAAGCAAACCATTAGATATACAATTCTGCTTACTATTACTGTAACTTAATACAATTACTCTCAGAAAAAGCATTCAACTGGAACCTTTGTTCCCTCTAAAATCAATTTGATATTACTTGTATGTCATGTTATGTTTTATCTATAGTATATATGTGGGTGGTTTAAGTTCTCAGTCTGACCAAGAAGCTCTTCTAAAAAAAAAAATATTTTGATCTTAGTGGTTTGCTCCACACACCTGAAAAATTTTCAGCTCCATCATGTGTATTTGTCACTTATCATCCACATATCCTCCTTTTTTCTTCTAATGACAGGACCATTTATGAACTAGGCAATCATGGTTCTCTAAATATTGTTTCTTTATTTACGACTTCTTAGGAAAGAGTTTTCCATTTCCTTTCCCAATTTGAATTTATAGAAGTACTTTTAGACTGGCTTCAGAGTTCAGTCTACCCTACTATTTCACCTAATGTCAATAATTGTCTTGTCTTGTTCTTTTATTGTTCTTTCTCCTTAATTCTCTAAACCTTTGCATCTTAGTTTCTTTTACTGTTTTGCTTGTGGTGGAACGATTAAAAAAAAAAAATAGCAAGGAGTAAAAATGGATTTGGATTCATATTTTTCCTAAGGGTATTAATGTGAATACTATGCCAGAACTTTAATTTGGCTTGCTAGTTCTATTTAACATCAAGAGACAGCTGGGACATGTAACGAGGAAGGAGAATTTAATACTCACAGGACAGATAAAAGGCAAGAGAGACTGGGGGGGGTGGAAGCAGCTCGAGACCTACTTGATAGGCCTGAGCAAATGGATGGTGAAGTGAGGTTTGGGAAAGATACCAAGAAGAAAAATATTGAGTGACATGAGACAGAGCCAAGTGGAAGTTCATGATCACCTACGTCCTGAAGGAGTTCTACTTCTACAAGTATTATTCTTAAAGATTAAAGTATATTTGGAAATGCATGATAATTAGTCATGTCATCATACTTTTCTGTTTCAACCTTAAAGATGATTATTGATTAATCTCATAAAAATTCAACTTTTTTGCATATTAAAAAAAAGGAATAGGGGTAAATTTTTGATTTGTTCCTTGAAGGCCTTTACTCCTTCAAATCTTTTCAAAACATCCTTATTTCCGTGTAAATGCTGAACTCAAATCAATAATTGTTTATTGACGAAACCTACCTTTTTTTTCAAGTTAACGACCAGAAAGATATCAAACTTGTCGCTGTTTATCACACCCCGTAACCATGCTTCAAAACATGTTATTCATTGCTGAATGACTTCACGTGTAGTTTGCCGATTTTCCAGCCTTTTTACTTCCTTTTTGCAATTACTACGTGGAAATTGAGTTCTGAAACCAAACAAATCGCAGAGTAATTGCTCAAAAGGAAGTAAATAGGCCGAAATAAGTATCCTATGCCTCAAGTCATTCAGCGGTGAATCAGATATGAGAATGGTGGTAAGGGGTGAGATATAGTCCAGATTTTTTTCTGGTTGATAACATGAAAAAAGGTAGGTTTCTTCAGTAAACAATTATCGATTTGAGTTCAGCACATACATTTGCATGGAATTAAGGATGTTTTGGAAAGATTTAACGTGGTAAAGGCCTTCGGGGGATGAATTAAATTTACCGGAATAGGTATGGAATGTTGAGTAGGTGAAAATTTGGCTTTGTAAAACATTCAATTTATCCACAAAGTGGGGGGGGGGGTAAGAAGTAGATAAAGTATAAATCCAAAATTTTTATATTCCAGAAATTGTTGAGGTGATTTTTTTAATTAAAAAAAAAAAAAGTGTATATATATATATATATATATATATATATATATATGTGTTCATTTAATTTTTTTTTTTTTTTTTTTTTTTTTGAAGACTGTTTTTGCATGACAAAGATTTCTTAATAATTCTGACTCACTCAAACGATCATGCTGAATAATTACTTGAACTAACTTTTGTTAATGCCTGCCAAGTGGATGTGGTATTTTACAGAAAAATGCTTGGAACAATCTGTGTGTGTGTTATTTGAAGAGTATTAAATTTCTTATAACTTAACGACTATCCATGTTTAAAAGATGAAGCTTTGCAGATTAATAATTTGATATTTGTTTTAAATACTGTAAATTTTTTCTTTCTACAAATTATAAGTTAATGAAATTTTATTAAGTTTATATCTACTCAATAAAGATATAATTTTCACTAAAGTTTTTGTTTTTACAAACTGATTAATAGAAAATAATTTTGATAATGGTTGCTATTAATTGAATTGGTTTGTTTTGAAAAATATCTTAATTTTAGATTTAAAAATTTTTCTTCAGAAACATTACGCATTTGGCTTTTTTCAACTATGTTCCTGTTAGTGCTAAAATTATTCAAATATACTCATTATTGATATTTGACAGAAAAATATGTACCAAATTTCAACTTGTACAAGCCCATGAAATAGAAACCAGTATATTGCTAACTCTGCTGGGTATGTTTGAGGTATTGACAAGGCATTTCTTTCTGACCTTTCTTTTTCTTTCCTCTGTGATTATGTAGCATCTCTGATTTGTCTTTTCCATCTCTCCACATAATCAAAACGGAATAGTCCCTTATTTATGAGTTACTGGCAGTGGGTGGTAACATATTTGCTAACTAAAGAATGGACAAGAATTATAAGATATTAATCAATATAGGATGTACCAATAGTGTAATGGATATCCGTGTGGAAAGTGAAATCAGCAATCTGTTGTGCTTCCTTTCACATTAATGCCCTTGGAAAAGACAAATCTCTCTTCTCTCCTCCAGTTATGGATTAAATAGCAGAGTAGACAGATCTCTATAGCTTTGTGGCAACTAGTCTAAGAGAAGGAAAATACCAAAGTTCCGAACTGAAGCCAATGGGAAATTACTTCACAATATTTTCTAAAAATGCATGACAATTCATAGGTAACAAAGAAAAGGAATTAGTCTGAATAGTTTTAATGACTGACATGAAATGGGCATGAAAAAAATGTATAGACCACTGTCTCTCTAACATTTGTGTGTGTTGTGGTGCATTGGATATTGACTAGGAACGAGAAATTGGGGAGCCGAGTTTGAATTCCAGCTGAATTCATTTACGCGCAAATACCCTTGGGAAAGGTATTAATCTGTCTCTTCCTTCCAGTTATGGGTTAAATAACAGGACAGATTGGGTTCTATAGCCTTGGTCGGCAACCTACTGTGGGATAATCTTCCTCCCGGTCAGTCATGTTTCTTTCGAGACATGATCGCCCAAGCGTGTATCACGTATGGCACTTAACTGGCGGACTACTGATTTATTATATATTATAAGACTTTGTTGACTGGTATAGTATAATGGTTAGCTAGGTAGTTTTTACTAAATTATTAATGTGTTATTTGATTCTTATTTCTACTGTGGCCATCTGCTGCATTAAGATTAATAAAAAAAATGTTATTTACATTATTTGGACTATCCTCATCTTTATTGTCATTCAAATTCTTTTGACTGTTGTATATTTTAAACTTCATGTGATATGTTGGAATTTTGAACTAAACCGTTTATTTAGCTCACCGGAGTAGATTCTTCTACTTCCACATGCCATGCTTTTTCTAGGTATCTTTGTTTCAGTTAATTTCCTAAAGTTACTAAACTCTCCTATGACCAAGGACACGTGGCCCAGTGAATTGAAGCCAGTTGGTTGGAGTAATCCAGTGACTTGACGTCACAGAGTTGTGAGTTCAATACCTGGCCACAACAGAAATGATTTCCGTCACTGAATCATATTACTTTACTGACCTTATCTTCTGTTTTTGGAATTTAGAACATTTCGGTAACGAAGACAATTTTGAAAGGTACCCAAGAATTATTTGTCCTTTAATCTTAAAAAAAAAAAATGAATAAATTAAAAAAAAAAAAAAGGAAAATGTGGCATATCTTCTGGGTTTATTTTTTTTCTGGTAGAGTCTGCATCTACAAGTACTTGCTACAGTGATGTCAAGGAAGTGTATATAATTATTTTATTCTCAATTAGATCTTGTGTTGTAATTCAATGATTGTGAGTGAATTGCAGCAAATGACTATGGATCTTGTCATTCTTTTATCTCTCTGCATCAAGTAAATCCTCAGAATTCTTGCTGCCCCAGGCAGTGCTGTTTTCTGAAGCATCTCCATTTTGAATCTCAATCCCAGTTTTACCCAGTCATTTTTGGATTTTGTCTGTCACAGTTAAGAATGGCCACAAAAGAACATGTTTTTAAGCCCCTACAAATGTGCTATCTCATATTTCAAACCTTGTTACCTTTATTTCTTCACTACACATGTGTACTGGTACTGTGATATCAACAATCCAATGTTTGTCTTCTGGATAGTAATTGAGAATATGATATATATATATATATATATATATATTTAGTATATCGAGGCAGCAAGTAATTTTCTAGACATATTCTATTAAATATAAGAGACAATGAATGTCTATTATGTTTAATCATGAGCCGTTCTAAACGTCGTATTTTTGCTTTAATTTCAGTTGAAAATAAAGACAAAAATTCTCCAACATTTGGATAATTATTTATTGGTTTTCTTCTAAGCTTTCGGCTCACATGAGCCATCTTCAGAGAGGTAGTTTAAACTGAAATATTATAAAATCCACCATCACCGACGATTTTATTTTGTGTTGACATAAAACTCCGCTTGGCAACGGCAATAGTTACCAAAAATAATAAACGCAGTTCTTAAGTTTGCGATGCGGTTTTATGACGTCACACCGCGGGATAGCGCGAAATGACAACAAAACCATCTAGTCAAATGCAATGTAATATGTTATTTCCTGTTTTAAAGTTGATTTTATTGAGTGTTGGTTGTTTTGGTCAACAATACGGTGATCCTTACTCATACACATAGTAAGAGGAACCTGCAGATATTGGAGGCCATGTACATCAAATCAAAACAACCAACACTCAATAAAATCAACTTTAAAACAGGAAATAACATATTACATTGCATTTGACTAGATGGTTTTGTTGTCATTTCGCGCTATCCCGCGGTGTGACGTCATAAAACCGCATCGCAAACTTAAGAACTGCGTTTATTATTTTTGGTAACTATTGCCGTTGCCAAGCGGAGTTTTATGTCAACACAAAATAAAATCGTCGGTGATGGTGGATTTTATAATATTTCAGTTTAAACTACCTCTCTGAAGATGGCTCATGTGAGCCGAAAGCTTAGAAGAAAACCAATAAATAATTATCCAAATGTTGGAGAATTTTTGTCTTTATTTTCAACTGAAATTAAAGCAAAAATACGACGTTTAGAACGGCTCATGATTAAACATAATAGACATTCATTGTCTCTTATATTTAATAGAATATATATATATATATACTAGCAGTATAGTCTGGTGTTGCTTGGGTGTAATGAAAGCTTTAAAACTAATCCATGGTTCTGGAGCTCAGACTCAGCCTAAAGAATATTTGTGTGAAGTTTGGTGATAAAAATTGTGGATTTGTATAGAGGACATACAGATAGATAAACACACACGCGCAAACATCTTGCCTTTTATTTTTATATATATATATATATATATATATATATATATATATATATATATATAATTGATTTTCTGCACTATTGTAAAAACTGCAACCTTGAAACTTCTGAATATTGTTTCTTATGTCTTTGTCTATGAGTTAATCAAATTTGATTAAAATCGGACCACTCCTTCTATAACCCAATTTTTTTTCGATTTTCAATATTTATCAGGAGTACCTCGACACAAAATCTAGCTAAGAACACTTGCAGACGCTTATAGTACAACTGTGTAAATTTTCAAGAAAACCGGTTCAGCTGTTTCAGAGTCTATAGGTAACGGAGACACACACACACAAAGTTCGATTTATAAATAAGTTTATATATATATATAAACAAAAAAAACAGAACAATATCTTTCCAAGAATAGTTTTTGTGAGAGACATTTGTCCATTAAGCAAATCAACTTCTCATGCATATATATATGTGTGTGTGTGTGTGTGTTTGTATTATTTGAATTTTAACCTACTTTCTTTTGAAAGCAGCATTTGAGACTGGTAAACAAAAGCTGCTGTAATTTGATGCTGCTGAAACAAAATTATTTCATTTTGTTAGGTGTGTGAAACCTGTAAACAATGAATCACTTTTCCTGTCATGGGGTGTATATAAGTTTTTAAAATTTTATCTTTTTTTATTTTTATTTCTTAATTTAAAAATTTTTCTCTTTTTCATAAATTGATTGTGTCAGTGAGTAGTTTCATGTTTCAATTCTTGTGATGTCAAAAAAAAAAATCAACTTTTCTGTTTCTTTGGGTAGTATCACTTTACCCAGTTTATAATGCCCATGCCCCAAAGATATTTTACTTTAACCCTCACATAGGAAACTTATAGATGACCAAAGTTGAACAAGTATCAAAATCGATAACTAAATTTGATTGGCTTACTTTGCATCAACATTTTCTCTTGTGTTTTCTGTTATGGTTGATCAATGATGCAATTAAAAAATATTTAATTTCATTATTTCTTAATCATTTCACCCCAAGCAAGGCAATAAAATCACTTAATGGGTTACAGATTGTTAGAGAATATATATATATAAAAAAAACACTATTAAGGAGAGAACAATAAAAGAATGAGAAGACAAGATATTGATTGACGTTTTCATTTAAATTTTTGATCAGAGTTGACTGGGAAAATTGAGAAGCATGATAAAAGAAACTGTTGGCTTAGAACTGACAGTTGTCTAGCCATTTCAACTGTAAAACTGAGATCTTGCCGCTAATCTAATACTACACTCATAAAGTCTAGGTATCATTCATGAAAATTTATTAGGACAATTACCATGAAAGTATTGATGGAAAAGGCACAGGAAAGCTGTTATGGCAGTGGGAAAGTGACTGAAGTTGAGATGCCAAGTCAAGACCAGTAACATTGCAGATTCTTTGAATTTTATCAAGAATCTCTAAATATATAATGAGAGCATCAGGCCAGATATGGCAGCAATATTCAAAGTATGGATGAATGATAGACTTATATATAAGATAGATTCTGTTGAGAAAAAGTTGTGTAGCATGTACAGTGTAACTCGGATATAAGAGAAACCCGGATATAAGATAACCTTTATCCGGTCTCTACAACTCTCTTATATTTGGGTTACACTGTAATTAGATTTTAGTTTATCTGTTTTGTTGGCTTTAGTGTCAGCTTTAAACACTTATTTTTTTGGACAAAAATAAATCCATATCATTTGTACAGTATTCCAAGAAATAGAACTGAGATAAACCTTTCAAAAATGGTTGGTTGGTTGTTTTTTTTTTTTTGAAAATCATCCTCGGTGGGTCATTTATTGCCAACTAAATTTTATTTATTTATTGCTGGTAATACCTTTTTCTTTCAACAATTTATTGTTTTTTATATAAGTTTTGTGTCTAGTAATACTTTTTTCTTTTCAAGTATCAAGATTCATTGGGGTTTGTTTTTTAAGGGCAGGGTCCCCAAGTCCTACCCTTGTTATTTAACCCATAACTGGAGGGAAGGGATAGATTAATACCTTTCCCAAGGGTACCAGTGCTTAAGTGAATGCAGTGTATTCAGCTGAAATTCAAACTCGGCTCACTGATTTCTCTTTTCGAGCCAATATCCACTGCACCACAACGCACATCCATCACTAAGCACTTACAGCACCTGGTACTCCAAGTGGTCACCCATCTAAGTACTGACCAGGCTCAACGTTGCTTAACTTCGGTGATCGAGCGAGAACCGGTGTATTCAACGTGAGCTATGATTTGGAATTCAAATAAAAGCTGTGATGGCACCTAGCCTGAATCCATCATACTAATTCAGAAATTAGTAAACAAATAATGTTGGTTTATCGATCAGTTATAACAATTTTACTTTAAGAGATAAAGAAATTGAATATAGAATAGAGTTAGGGTTCGTCTTGCCCAATGCTGTAAGTTGCTACAAAACCAAAGCATTAATTTAAAGGTCTCTTTCCCCCCTCCAAATTGACATGATCACCAAAGTTAAACAATGTCAAGCCTTGTCAGTATCTAAATGGATGACCACTTAGGAATACCAGGTATTCTAAACTTGGATATGTGGGTGGTATAATAGATAATGGCTCCGAATTGTTAATTGGAGAGCAAATTTCTAATTCCAATTGGGTTCATTATTCACTTATGCACAAATACCCTTAAGAAAGGTCTGAATCCTCCTCTTCTTCACACAGCTATTAGTAAGACTTATATCACTAAATCATCATCTCCTCCTCCTCCAAAACAAAATCTTCTTACCATGTAGAAAATATTTTTTGTTTTCAATAAACTGCAAAGGGTTGATAAACTGTAGAAAACTCATCAAATAAAGCATGTAGTGAAAGTCATCATTCTTCAAACCTCGTGGATTTGTGCTACTGAATAACAAAGAACGTTTTTCAAATAATTGAAAACACATCACTTCAGGACTTTCACCAGTAGCAACAACTAAAATGGATAGTGCATGTAACTCTAGAGAATAATGATAGAATCAATATGTTGACATCTCACATTAACACAAACAAAAATTTAGGAAGGAAGACCCCATTAATATTGAAATGGATTTTCCTGAAAAATTATTTCAAGATTTGTTTCTCAGTCAATAAATGCCAATTACTTTTCTTTTTTTTTTTTTTTTTTTTTTTATAAACTACTAATATTACCATGTTGTCATAAAATTGTTCAAAATTTGTGCAAAATCTTGAAGTTGTTTTTAAGCACATCCTCTTGTGGAAGAACATTGATATCCACCAAGGAACAAAATGCGAATGAACTATTTAAATTTCTGTCACATGTGAATTTATAGCTATTTTATAGAAGATTCTCTGAGCAATAATTATATCAAGGTCCTTAGACAATAGACACTACAAGATATGTCTGATATTCTTATCTTAGAGTTTATCCAATTCCAATTTATAATGTCCCCCACCTCCAGCATTGTACCTATTTTCAGTAAGTATTTAAGGGAACAGTTCAATCACTTCAGTAGCTTATTTTCAGTTTTCCCAAGAACTGATGATACCCCAGCATTATAAGTTAACTGTAATATCTCTTCTGGTACCACATACATCATAAATCTCAAATTCAATGGAACTATTCTGTTGCATTTTCATTCAAATCCTCTTTGTTGGTCATTTCTTTTGATTTTTAAGAAATTACACTAACTTATGTTATCAATGAACAAAAAGCAATACATATGTTAACACATCTAAATCTAAACTTATTTATGAATGGAACTTTGTGTGTGTCCCCGTTACCTATAGACTCAAAAACGGCTGAACCGATTTTCTTGAAAATTTACACAGTTGTACTATAAACATCTGCTAGTGTTCTTAGCTAGGTTTTGTGTCAAAGTACTCTCGATAAATATCGATAATTGAAAAGATCGGATTATAGAAGGAGTAGTCCGATTTTAATCAAATTTGATACACTCATAGATAAAAACATAAATGATATTCAGACGTTTCAAGGTTGCAGTAGTGCAGAAAATCGATTATATATAAAAGGCAAGATGTTTGATGTGTGTGTGTCTGTTTATCTGCCTGTATGGTATGTCTGTATTTTTTTTTTTTTTTTTTTTTTTTTCAGCCTTTTTATTTTAGTTTTTGCTTTGGGTTTGGCTCTAAGTAGGTATAATTGTAGTTCTTAGTCTCAGCCATGATACCATTTACTCAGAGGACTTATTTGGCCTTCAAAATTCAGTTTACGATGATAAAAACTTATTTGATATCGATACCAGGAAATCAAAATTTGACCTACATCTATTCATTTTTCTTTCAGTCTACAGTTTTACTTTAACTGGAAACAACTATTGCTTTTTAGTCTTTGGTGCCAACTTCCAAAGATTTTGAGCTCCAGGATCATGGATTAATTTTAAAGCTTTCATTACACCCGAGCAACGCCGGGCTATACTGCTAGTCTCTCAATAAATCCTACTAAAGCAACAACTTTTAGGCAAAATTCAGCTTTATTCATCAATATAGTCTTCTTCTAGGGTGATGCACTGATTCCAATACTTTTCCAACAATTCAATACCTTTTTTGTAGAACGATTTGTCTTTAGCCTCAAACACGCCTCAGTTTTCAAAATCACTTCAAAATCTCTTTCTTTTTGAGCATTCTTTTGAGGTTTGCATTCAGCCAATAGTCACTGGGGCCAGATCTGAAGAATAGGGTGGATGTGGAAGCAATTTGAAGTGCAGATCATGTAGTTTTGCCATCATTGCGATTGACTTGTGACAAGGTATGTTGTCTTGGTGAAAGATCACTTTTCCTTCTTCATTTTCTGCTGTTTTTTTTTTCTTTTTTCCTTCAAATGCACCAATAAGGATATATCATATTCACTGTTGATGTTTCTTCCTTTCTCAAGGTAATCAATGAACAAAAATACCTTGTGCATCCAAAAATACAGAGGCCAAAACCTTGTCAGCTGGTGTTTGTGTCTTTGGTCACTTTGGATGGCTTTCACCTGTTGCAGTCCACTCAGCTGACTGTCAGATTTGACTCTGGAGTGAAGTGGTGGATCAATGTTTCATCCATAGTCACATATTTATGCAAAAGCTTCTTGAGGTGAAACAATTGCAAACAATGCTCTGAATCGTCTACGTGTTTTTGATCAACTGTGAGCAAATGTGGCACTCTTTGAACACAGCTTTCTCATTGACAAATGTTCATGCAAAATGTTGAATCCACTGCCTTCTGCTAGGTTCAGCTCCTCTGCTATCTTAAGTAACTTCAATTTACGATTGACCAAAACTCATTTGTGGAAATTATTAGTGTTTTCCATGACAACTGCCGATTTTGGGAAACCTGAGTGTTCAGCATCATTTGTATCTGTATGACTGCATTCAAAATCAGCATAACACTTAACTGTTTCTGATGGAGTAGAGTCCAAACAACACTTATCAAGCCATTGCTTTGCTTGAACAGTATCCCTCCCCCCCATCAGAAAGCAATGCTTTATTAACACAAAATTAAAATTTTTCCATTGTTTTGAAAATTTGCAATAGTTGCTTCACTTAAATAACTGTAATTTGTAAACTAATAATCTGATTGGGCCCAAATTTTGTCACATGTTATTTGAAGGTTAGAGTTTCATAAAAATCAGATGTATTTTTTTATTAGTGGCACCTTCTTTGTCAGGCGTGGGACATACTGAGTGCTGTGTTAATTTGTTTAGTACATGTAGATAACTTCAATCAACCTCTGAAAGCAACTATTAGCAGTTCTCAAACTAGCATCATTTGTTTGAGTTTTAATGTAATTCCAGGGTTAAGCAATGTATGAAACAGTAGTTACATAACACACACATATATATATATATTTTCTGTATGTTTGTGTGTGTCTTTGTACCAAACCCTACTACTCTGAAACCCTTGGTCTGATTTCAACCAAAATTGGGTCACTTGTCGATCATGACAAATTTTTGAATTGATTTACAGGGTACGCCATATATCGCCAAAATGCTTAGAATTTACAAAGTTTTCTCCAAGATGCCTTATGTGAATTTAAGTAAAATCGGGTAACTTGTACATCCAAGTCTGAACCTTTTGATATACATAAAAATTTTTCAGATCAATTTACTGGCTTTGTCAAAAATCAATGATAAACAATTTTGGGTGGTCTTTTGTGCACTTCACTCAAGCTCACTTCACACTTCACTTAACCAAAATCGAGTCACTGGTGGATCAAGGTTTGATGCCTTGATATGCAAACAAAAATTTCAATTGACACACAGGGTGTGGCAAAAGTTAATGGAAAATCTTGCTTTTTGTGATTGTTTATTTCTTCGAAACACTTAGGTGTATTGCAACAAAAATTGGGTCTTTTTGTAACTTCTACCTTTTGTATGCCATAACAATTTCACATTTTCTATAAGGTGCCAATCCCTCTGACCTTGCAGGAACAATGCATCCACTTTTGTATCACAACGTCATTGCATGATATTACAGGCTCTTGTAACACGCACCTTCATTATTCCAATTCTACGTACGTCACTCTCATTTATTGGTAAAATTGACCAGGCATGAATCCTGTTTTACAAACACAACAAAAACCGATACTTTCTTATTTTTATAACTTACAGGTTACGGTAACCTCATACTGGAGCTTTTTGAATAAGCATTTGACCTTACCATTTCAACATAACCACTAAAAAACCACTGAGCAATGCCAGGCTATGCAGCTAGTCACAAATATTTCTGAAAAACAGGAATCAGTTTGTAACATAAAAGGATATACAAGAAAGTGATTTTTTTTTAATATTATTAATTGTTCACAATACAATTCACCCAAATTAGAGGGTTTCTGAATGTATGTTGTTGTATAAACAAAAATTTAAGTGCATATTGTGAATATGTCAGAAAAATAACAGTTAATCCTAGACTTGAAGAGGTTAAGATTGAAGCAAACAGGGAAGCATCCTCTCGAGAGTTTATTCCACAAATTTAACTGTTCTTGGAGTGCTATCCAAATTTTTCTTTCAAAGAGAATGGGTATAAGTCATTTCAGTGTCTGTGACATTGGTTTTAGTTGTGAAGATCTGAACTGGTGTAACTAATGAATGTATCTCATCTGAACATTTGCCATGGAAATAGCGAAACATTTTTTAAGTTGTAATTCACAGAATTAAGCTTAACTTCACACTGAGTGATTAATCATTACTTTTGACTGTTTTTGTATATCACTGATAATTAATTCTGTATATTTAATATTATGTGAAATGTAAACATTTAACATATTAGAGATTCAAATTTTTAAAAATTGATATCACTTATCTACTGAGAAGAAAATTTATATTTGTATATTTAATGGTTTAAATATGTCCCACTTAACCCTAAATAAGATTCTTGCTCACCCATAATGTTTTGCAACCTGTAAGTCTAGAAGCATATCCACAGGGTTGAGATCCCCTGTTAGTATAAGTAACAAGATTGTATCCATTGTTGCATACTTTACAGCACCTTTGGTCATCTTATCTTACTAGGCTCAATGTTGCTTAACTTTGGGGATCTAATGAGAACCAGTATATTTCAGTGTGATATGGCTGGAAGCAATTAATTTAAGCTAAGAATTGTTGGTCGATCACAGAGGTACATCTAAAATAAGTATTTATAGACAATTCTTCTTGTATGAAATGTATTGACTTGAAACTTGTCTATTTATAACCAGGTTAAAGGAAATTCTGTATGAGGAGCTTTTGAGAAGAACTGGTTTCTTTAGGATAATACTTAGTTTTTTTTTTTTCTTTTCTCATATTTCTAAAGAGAGAAATGAAGCAAACATGACAAAAAAATTCTCTAGTTTGACAGAATTCAAATCAGAAATACAAAAGTTAGCATGTTGGTTCTTTAACTTAACCCAAGTCTGCTTAGCTTTTTCTTTTGATATAGTTTATAGCAAACTTCTTTTCATTGGATAATCATCATTTATCCATCACACCCAATGGTGCATAGGGCAGCAACTTTTTGTTGCTGTTTCTGTAACTGTTTTTTATGGAGCAGGGTTATTAGCCCTGCACCCAACCCCCAAACCTGGAGGACCAGTGAACCATTCTTGGTCCTTACATTTACAGCACCTGGTATTCCCAAATGGTCACCCATTTAAGTACTGACCAGGCTCGATGTTGCTTAACTTTGGTGATCGGACGGGAACCGATGCATTCAACACGATATAGCCGTAGACTCATTGGATAATAGGTAACTTATTTTAATGACTGTTTTTTTATACTACTTATCATTGACAGATAAATGATTTTATTTCATGAGGTAATCTTATTTTATCATGTTTGTTAGTGCTTTCTTTTTTCTTTTTCTTTTTTTTTTTTTTTTTTTGTCTGGTATTGCTTTTACATATGAACCTTGTTCAATAGTAATTTGTAATTATATAAAGAAAATTTCATCATGATTTGTTAGGCAATTATCTTAATTATTAAAATGGTTAAGAATTTCCCTTTTGTGTCAGATTAAAATGTATTACAATTACAACATCTCACTTATTAATATAATTAATTTCAAAAGAGCAGTCACTGGTTCAAGATAATTTTCTTTTTATGCATAATATGACTTTATATTCTCAAAAGAATGATTTATAGGAGTGAACATGGACATTGTTGACATTTGAACTATTATCTCACGTTAACTGCTAATAATTACTTAGTAATCCATACTGTCAGCTATACTTAGTTTTGTGATTGCTGTACATTTGAAAAGAAAATGTATATGAAAGTCAATATTGCTCTCTTGGCATCTTGATAAATTATTTCACTCACTATAACCAAGCTTCCTATATAATCACCAAAGTTAAGCAATGTTGATCCTGATCAGTATCTAGTGGGTAACAATTTGGATATACCAGGTGCTGCAAGCTTCGATATGTGTGTGTGGGTGTGTAATGGATAATGGTTCAGAATTGTTAACTGGAGAGCTGAGTTACAATTCTTGTTGGGTTTGTTATATTTGCTTATGCACAACTTAGGAAAGGTATAAATCCACCTTTTCTCTCCTCTAGCTATGGGTTAATTAATAAGATTTGTATCACTTGATCACGATTAAAAAAAGAAACAAAAATCATACAATCTAAAAATATTTAATGTTTTTAAATAACCTGGAAAGGGTTAAGGCATAGAAAATGAATTAATCAGTTACAATAACCAAATTTCTTTCCTTCTCATTTCGAATAATATAGACAATGTAGACGAGAGAAGGATCACTTTTGAAGTACAATTAATATTTTTTTTTTATGCTGAGAGAATGCAGTGTATAAAATTTTTTTTTTTTTTAATGTAGACTTTACTCCATCATCAAATCTATTTTTGTTTCTACAAATCGTTTTTGGTGATTTTTCTCTAATTTAGCAAGTTAGTCTTATGATTTTATTTTACATTTTTTTTCATATTGCTTGGAAGAAACTCTTGTCTATATTATTATGGAAACCAGTTTGTGATCCCAGTTTTAATCTAGTGATTCTACTGTTTCTGTATTACTAGACTAATTGCTTAGTGTTAGATCTTATCTGGATATCTAGTCTACATATCCTGGTTGGCAACTTCAAATCTGGCAAGAACTATCAAGGATATGCAGTCGGGTTTCACATGATATGAACTGTAATCAGTCCAATATGTTGCCATTACTTTCTGCAGTAAACTGGTTACTGGCCAAAGCTATAGAACCCAATCTGTTTTGTTATTTAATCCATGACTGGAAGAAAGAGATGGATTAATACCTTTCCTAAAGGTATTTGTGCGTAAGTGAATGCAAGGAATTCAACTGGAATTTGAACTTGGCTCCCCAATTTCTCGTTCCAGGCCAATATCCACTGCTCCACAACGCACATCCTAATACTTTTCCTAAATATGTCAAGGTTACCTAGTAGTTTTATTAGTTCTTGGTGATGTACTTTATCAAATGCTTTTGCTTAATCTAGAATATCTATTAAACATATAATTGTTAATGATTTGGAAAAATCATTTTTACATGTCCACTTGTTTTTAGAAGGCATTATTTTTCAAATTTAAGACTTTATATTTGATTTTTAGCAAGTTGTAATATTGTACATCTACATTTTATTGATATCAAGCCCAAGACATTAGTGTTATGACATTTTACTTTTATTGCTTGGAAGTGTGTAGGCAAGCAATTTTTTTTTCTGTCACACTTGGACCATTTGTGAGTGACAATAAAATAATGTATTTAGTTATTTAAGTTAGATTGATGCTTGACACTATACAGTACTTAAATGTTATTGTAGCTGTATTCTATCTAGGTAAGTTGTAGTGTTTTGTACTTTCATATAATTGAAAGGATAGGTATTTGTTTAACATTTGGGATGGTTGATATTCACAGAAATACCAGAAGAATTGCTCTTATAACTTGACTTAGAACTTTTGGATTCATTGTGTACTGCAGTAAAGATAGAACTACAGGAGTGTAAGGTGTACCAGTTGAAATACTTCAATTGGCAAGGTGTGCCAATTGAAATAATTCAACCCTCCAATCCCTTCAATCATTGTAGGGATTGGAAGGTTTTCCACCCATCTCACCCAATTTAAATTTTTTTAATCTGCTCTTTGGATAATAAAACATTTGTCTTGTTTATCTCACTTGTTAAATAGGTCAAAACTTTTACAAATTGTATTTTGTTGTAAAATATGGCAAGGGCATGTTGAGGTGGGGGGGGGATATCTAATTGATTAGTCTCCCAAGAACTACTGGGCAACAGGCAGAGAAAAGAAAGAGATAGTAGTAAACAAAAACAACTGTTTCAGAAATCACATTATGGCAAATGATACAACTTGAACAAAATTTCCAAGAGACAAACTTCACAAGACACACTTACCAACTGCTACTTTTCTCATTGGTTTTCCCATTGACTGAGGACAGTTGACAAGAAACCCTGATCTAAACAAGTTGCAGAGAGACCTGTATCTGAACATGCCAAGCTGATCTGCTGTTATGAGGTGGTGTGGGCAGATGTGACTAGTTTTGACAGACATGTCTACATGCAATCTGAGGCCTCTTTTGTGTCTGTACTGATGTGTGTTTGTTGAGTCATAAGTAATTTCCATTTTTGAGAGCCAATTGTGATTAGGATTTTTTAGAAACAAAGAAGAAAAGTGCTGAACTGTTATGTAATATCAGTGAACGTTAGACACTCTCCTAACAGATGAAGAGATTTGAGGCATTCGAAATGTGTTTCTGTAGAAGAATTCAGAAAATACCATGGATTTACTATGCCAGTAATAAGGAAGTTTTAATGAAAATGTAAACAAAAGGGCACTTATACTTAAATTTTTAAAAAATTTTTATTGCTGCAAAATGCTTATTTGGCCAAAATTATCGCTAAAGAGATTCAAGAGTTTGCTGAAAACCTTTTTCACACAAAAATCTGAAAATTTTTTTTTCTTTTAATCAATTCAGCCCAAGCAAGGTGATAATGCCACGAAGATGCAGGGTTGGGGGGGATACTGGGAATGAAAGAAAAACTTTAGGACTTTGTTCAAAAGACTGGGGAGGGATGTGAACCAGACAATAAGCAAACCTCTCTACTCCTACTCAAAATATAAAAAAGCTGACTAATAAGTGGCAACTTGGCATTGCAAATAATGGAGAATGTAACTGAATAAAATGTAATTGTACTTTAGTTTTTTTGAAGAATGAAGTTGATAAATGAAAATGTAATCTCTCAACACAGCAGATTAAATTTTATCTAGATATAAAAAAAAATTACAAGTTTGCTTTTATTAGGACTTGTTACTGGACTTGATGGATAAGTCTGAGAAAAGAGTAAGAATATTTCAAACATTTGTTCGATTGAGAGTCAACATTAAACTTCTACTTTTGTGTGTGTGTTTGTTTGTTTTTTTTTGTTTTTTTTTTTTAGAATAATGAAAGTTGTGCTTTTGAAAGGTCCAGCATGTTGTGTCAGAAGATTGAGAGATTGTTGTCTGTTCACATCCTAGAGGCAAAAAGATACCAATGTTTCATTTCTTCCACTGAGATAGCAGGGAGATAGATCATGGTTGGATGGTCTTGTGACCAATCCAGAAATCCCATGCATCTAGCGTTTGGGTAGATGGAATTGTTAATTGATGGTTGTGTTAGCACTAAATCAAAAGTTCTTGTGACCAAGGGTTTGATTGTAATGGATTTAAATCAATCATGCAAGATGTCTTTCTCTCTCAGAAATTGGTCAACTCGGCATAGTTGTAGTATAAACCACAAGTGGGTATTGAACAAACATAAGTGCTTGAACAGGCATTTGGAAAGAGATTAGCTAACCCTCCCAAGCAGACAGGTATACACTTATTTGAGTGGCCAGCCAGTTTTTATACATTATTAATATTGTTCAGATGGTTGTCCTCATCTTTGTCATATCCACAATGTTTCAGCCATTGTATGCTCAGGCCTTCTTCAGGTAATTGGAATTTCAAACCAAACTCTTTATTTCAATCACTGGGGTATACCATTCTTGTGCCATATGACTTCCAGGTGTCATGTCGTTATCTCCATTTAATTCGATTTTTTTATTTTTTTTTTTTTTTTATAGTCATGTTCTGACAGGTTAGAATGTGTCTAATTTATTGACAGATATATGCTTACATTTCTGATTAGAGCACACTTCAGGCTCTCTCTCAAAAGAAAATTGAAAATTACTTAATTCGTGTTGATGTTTCATCCCTATGAAAATAGAAAATAATGGTAAAAAAAGATCCTGGAGTTATTGACATGAGCAAACTTTAGCCACTCTAAAAACAGGTCTTCATCCTATGAAAGTCATGTTATGCATCTAGTGGGACTGGAAAGAAATCCTGTACTATGAGTTTCTGCAAAATAACCAGTGAATTAATCCTGAAAAGTACTGCTTACAAATAGATGAATTAAAGTATCAATTCAAGAAAAATGCCCAGAATGGACTAGCAGGAAAGGTGTTTTCAATCAGGATAATGCCACACCTCATATTTGTTTGGCGACTCAGCAAAAATGGTTGCAGTTTGGATGGTATGTTATCCCCCAACACCAATATTCACCAGACATTACTCCTTTTAGATTTTCATTTATTCAGGTCCTTGCAAAATAATCTCAATGGTAAAAGTTTTAATTCTTTGGATGACATAAAAAACACCTTAATGGTTTCTTTCCTGAGAAACCACCAAAATTCTGGGATAACAGAATCTTTAAGTTGAAGGGAAAATGGAGAAATGTCGTGCAAGAAAATTGTTCATATTTAGTTGAATAAGTATTTAATGGCATAATTTTGTTTCATGTTTTAATTTCTCTTAAAAATCAGCATGAACTTTCTGGACAACCCAATACTACAGGGTGCAATGGATAAATTGTCGTATAAATTCAACAAAAATTAAACAAATTGTCACCATTTTATATTTTTAATTTTGCATGTGTACTTTTTTGATTTTTGTCATCTGTACAGCATAGTAGGGTCAGTTGGGCACTACCTGTAAGAAAAAAAGTACCATGACACAATTCACTCTACCAGAAATTTAAAAGCTGCATGCTTTACTGCTTGGTATTTATGCTAAAGGCTCCAATATGAACAATTTAGAATGTTTGCGTGTCAATTCAATCTGAGGACAGTGCAGAGGATACTATGTCCCTAAAAGATGTACTGAGAGTGATCAAAATATCTCATCAACATCATTGTATTTAGAGTGATCACTAGTGATGGTGACATTATGACTCCATGTTCCCACAGGGCCTCAGATTCAACATGGAGGCCTACATAACGTGCCTTGAGAAGATAGTGGTACTCTGGATTAAAAGGATAGCTGCCAGAAGACCCCATGTTTGGCAGCATGACTGCACTATATAATCCAAGCAGAACTCAGTCATGGCTGTCAGACAACTTCTGCAACTGTATCACACCTTACATCTGGTCTCCTAACTCATGAGATGGCGACCTTCTTGATTATTAGGTGTAGGGTGCAGTTGAGCGAGAGACCAACAAAACTCCTTGTAATACCAAAGATGAACTGAAGGCAAGGATTATGGCAGCATTCATGAACTTCAATAAGGAAACCTTACAAAAGTGTTGCAGGATATTTTGAAGTTGTTTGGAGGCAATGGTTAAAACCAATGGCTTTTTTTCTCTCTTTAAATTACTTTTTAGTATTTCAAGATATTTTTGTGCAATTTTAGTAAATATATCTATCAAAACAAGATGTCAGTGTTATTTTCATTTTTGCATAAGTTACTTGACTTCATTGCACACTGTATTTACCAAAATTACAACTTCCAATTCTTTCCAGATCTTTTGCACTGTTCTCAGATTGACACCTAAACATTCTGAAATGTTCATATTAAAATACACCATGCTGTTTACCAATTTCTGATAGTGTAAATTGTGTCACTGCCTAAATAACTTTACTATACTCTTTATTTTATCAACTGCAGCATGTACAAAAATAAAAATATAAATTGGCAATAACTTATTCATATATATATTATAGTTAAATAAAAAGAAGACAAGAAAAACTGTATTTAACTCACCTACGAGTTTCATCCTATGATGGACTTTATCAAGGTAAAAAGACGAAATGAGCTATATTCTAAATTACGTATTTATAAACAGTTAGCAACTATAAAAAATGCTCACAAATCATTCAAAAAGATTAACAGAAAATTTTTTTAGTTTTAGAATTCCTTCATGTGTATTGCAATGTCACGAGATGTTAAAATAAAGGACTTTGGACTTTTTAGTATGTATGTTAGTCTGTTTGAGTATCATTTCCATATCATAACTGAGTATATTTTAACACACACACACATCAGATTAAATAAGTTGCAAATATTGTTTGCTTAGTTTTAATAAAATCTGTTTATACTCACAGATAATCTTTTGCGTATTACAATCAAAAGATGTCAGAAATAAAGTGGGGAAAAATGTACAGTAATTTTTAGCAACACAGTTTTCTGGTTACATTTGTTACCATAACTCATGCCCCTGAAGATGATCTCAAAAAGAGGTGAAAAGAACTTGGGTACCTTAAGAAATGAATGAAAATAACATCTGTCAATGTTACAGCTCATTTCTGACATCTTTTGATACGCAAAAGATTATCTGTGAGTATGAACGGATTTTATTAAAAATAAGCAAACATAGTGTTTGCAATTTATTTAATCTGACATGTTTAAAAGAAAATTTGGTGCCTAAATATATATATATATATATATATATATATATATATATAGCGAGAGTGAGATAGGTACCTCCACTCATTTTCGATACCTCAATTTAAATTAAATTTTTAAAAATAAAAAAGTTTTCTTTAAGCTTTAATTTTAGCTTTAATTGAAAGCCAAGAGATTAAATTTACTAATTCCAGTAAGCAAAATACCCTGGTGTATTTCAAACCAAAATTATATTGATTGGAATCAAAATCTTTGTAGATTTAAAAAAAAGTTGTTAGAATTTTAAATTTTCCGCCATTTTTCATTGATTGTAAACAGAAGCCGTTTTAAAAAATCTTACAATAATAAAATACACCTCCCTGACACATTATTTTATTCAAATTACCGACTTTAAACTTACCTTAAGTTGGCTTGAAACAAGAATTATTTGCTTACTTTCTGAAATATTTAAAAAAAAAATGTTTCTCAATTATGGTATCCTTGTTATCACATCTGTCAACACTTGTCAAGGAGACATTAATGACATGATTTACAGTAGCTGTCCAAAAAATGCCAAGTCTGGAAGATGAATTTGGTATAAATCTTATTCATACAAATCGTTTTTTTTTTTTTTTTTTTTTTAGTTATGTTAAAATTAAAAATTTAAGTTTTCAGCAATTATCCAATATTTTATGGAATTTTTGTTAGTTTAGCTTTGTAGGCTTATGCTTGAAGATGTTTTATAAAAATTAAAATATAAAACTTTCTTTTTAAAAAAATTGTACAATTTAATAACAATGAAAATAATGGCAGAGGTAACTCAATAATTTATTAAATTTTATGGCATTTATTAATTTTTATTTTTAATATCTATGTTTCATAATCTTTTTAGGTATCTCTACAAATTGTGAATTTCAAAATTTTAATTTTTTTTATTTTTATTTTTTAACAAAATTAAAAAATTAGGAATTGAAATGTAAAAGTTACTTTAATAATAAATATCACATACGGCCATTCGTATAAATAAGATACGGGCAATCAAAATGCATACAATTAAAATGTTTTAATTTTAAAATTTTAAAATAGACAGGGTCAATCATTTGTATTAAGCTTTTCAATTTTCGATTATTAAATGTAGTCTTCATACATTAATTTCATACCCTAGCCTGCCCAGTTAAGGAAGAAATTTTAAAATATTTTTGAAACTTTATATATTATAAAAAAAAAAAATTTAAAAATGAAAATAATTCTTGTAAAAAAAAAATTCATTATTCATTGAATTTTTTTTTCTTTTCAGACAATGATATGTTTAATTTATTTTGTTTATAAAAGCAATCAAGTTTATCCAAATAAAAATTGACATAGTTATTGCATTTTTCTTAATTCAAACCTACTTTTTAGGAAATCGGGGACTATTGGAGAAAAAAAACAGTTGATTAGCATTCCCTAATGACTCCTGAATTTAATTATATTAGGTTTATTGGGGCCCCAATGTCGAACTTTTAAGCATTTCTGAAAATTAATTGTGGCGGGGGTAACATGTTAAAAAAAAAATATTTTACCAATATTTTTTCAATTTCAAAATTGATTTCAGTCAATTACGAATAAGTTCTGAAATTTTCATCAAAATCCGACCATTATTTGATTTTTGCAAGAATTTTCAAATTAATGTGTCTTTCATGGTCAAAAAAGTGAATTGCATAATATTACGTTTTTTTTTTTTTACGTAATAAACTAAAAGATTTTCTACAAAAATTTCAAACATGTTAAAAATAATTAAAAAAATTTAAAAAATAATTAAATGCTTTGATCTATCCTCTTAATGATAATATAAACATTTTGCCGATGATAAAACTTTGTTTTTATTTAGTTTGGGGTCTTTTTCCTTCATACTATGTTTGTTTGTTTTTTTTTTTTTTTTTTTTTTTTTTAAGCAACTTTTTGGAGGTACCTGTGTGTGTGTGTGTGTGTGTGTGTGTGTGTGTATATATATATTTTATTTATTTTTAATCGTATCACCCTGAGCAAGGCGGTAATGCCACTGATGAGCAGGAGGCTACGTAATAGTGAAAAGATTGGAAAAGCGAAAGCCGGAAACCACATCCTAAACAGGGAACAAGGGATGAGCCTCTTAACCTGTTCAATAGACGTGGGTGGAGTGTGAACCGGGCGACATATAGATCTATCTATATTAAAACTCTGCTATTGTTTGAACTGTATGAGGTTTATAACAATTCAGGTCTTAGAAATGAAAGGCCAGACTACCTGCACATATGATTTGGTTATAATTGTGAAGGACTATGCAACTCTCTCTGGTTCTTGAACAGGAGATGAAGTTTATACCTTGTTTAGAATTGTTTCTGGTTCCTTCTAAAGTTTGTTTCAGCCCTGTGCTTCTAACACTTGTTCTTTCTATGCTAATATAAATCCACACAGTCAGCCTCTACATTGAGTGGTTCTTGGGCCTTTTCTTTGAACATTAGTGAAAAAATAACCACAATTTTGCAAGAACAGGATACAGAGAACTGGTACACATAGTGTACCACAAGATCTCCAAATGACACTTCTAGGTTTTTCCTTTTAGACTGGTTGCCATCCAAGGCTATAGGACAAAATCTATCCAGCTATTTATCCACAGGGTATTTGTACCTAAGGAATCTAAAGAATTTCATGAGTTCAAACTCTGTTCTCTACCATACCTATATATGTTCTAGATTAAATATCAAAATTCACAATTATAAGAGTAATCATAAATTAATGGTTCACAACAAAAGAAATGCAGGCACAAACCAGTTTGGGATGATTCCGTCATGGAACAAAGAAAAATGGCAGTTTTCCAGACTTTGTAAGCTTGATTTATATATTCAAAGAAATTATAATTACCATTCTAAAAGTGATAATTTCATAGTGTCAGTTGGATTACAAGATAACCATTCAAAATGGAAGTGTAATTGAGGTAACCTCAGCTCACAAGAAGAATGTCATCAAGGGCTTTGGAAAACATATATATATATATATATATATATATATATATATATTAAAAACTGAAATAGGGGTTGTTCCAGTGAGAGAAATTTGTATAGAAGAGAAAACTGCAAGAAGCCATAAATTTTGTTTAAAGGGTAGATTTATTATTGTTGTTATTAATATTACCTGTGTTTTTTTTTTTTTTTTTAATGATATATTAAGTGTCCATAATGATATTTGTGTTGCTACACGTGTTTATATCTATCAAGCTTTTTAATGACAAAATTTTGGTTATCTTTGCATATGTGAAACTATATAATTTTACATATATCAATAAATGTTTTGAATACAACTACTACTATACATAACAAAATCTAAAATGCATTAATTTGGAACATTTACCACCAATTCCAAAATAATATTGGGGGGGTAGTAAATAATGTCTGACCTTGTTTCTCAATTTTGATATCTGTAATTTTCCATTAATTCAATTCTCCACGTCCAATTTCAATGTCTTTCTGCAATTAGTTTTTTTTTTTTTGAAAAGATAATGACAAATTAAGTCATGAAAAATTATAATGTTAATGATGAGGTTTGTGTTACATTGTCAAACACACAAATATTTCTATGATTAATACTATTTTCTTTTTGGGGTGTGTGATATATAGCTGCAAAACTAATGACAAATCCATACCTTCTCTACTGTAAATCTATCAACTAGATGTCTCCTTTAATTAGAAAATTTATATTCACACCATGTAATTTACTAAGAAAGTTTTCTCTCTTGGCCCTTTCTCTGCTGTCTCTCGCTCTCTCTTGGCCCTTTCTCTGTTGTCTCTCGCTCTCTCTTGGCCCTTTCTCTGTTGTCTCTCGCTCTCTCTTGGCCCTTTCTCTGTTGTCTCTCGCTCTCTCTTGGCCCTTTCTCTGCCGTCTCTCTTGGCCCTTTCTCTGCCGTCTCTCGCTCGGTATTAAAGAAAAATTATTTTTAGACTAGTTCCAGTCATAAATGACTTTTTTTTTTTTTTTTTTTAATATGTCTAGCACCTCCTCTTTATTGCATGTACATGCATAGATCTTTCTCTAACACTTTGGGTCTGTATAGAATTTGTGCACTCTGTAAAAGTTAACATGCACACATACCAATGCATGCTGCATTTTAAGATTTTTCTTTTATTCTAGTATTTTGAGTGGGACTTGCAGCTTCGGCTGATTTACAAAAATATATGAAGTGTTGCTCATAGGTGTTTCTGCTTACAATGACATTGTCAACAGTAATGATATGAAAACTATTAGTTAAACCATTCTTTCTTTTTCTACTGTTGTACTTTTTTTTTTTTTTTTTAAGATAATGCATATTGACCTTGTTTGAAAGTTCTTTAATTATAGCTATTCATAAACTTTGTGTTTTGTCTGAAAATGAATAGACATTGTTTGACGTTTTTCAAATTTTACATATGTGGAGAGGTGAGTTATTGTTTTATTTATTGTTGCTTTTTTTCTCTCAAATGATTTCTCAGATTTCACTTTGAGTTCAAGGCTGTTCACATGACTGTTATAAAACCTTCCAAGGGTATTCATCTATGATTGTGCTCTTTTATATATATATATATATATATATATATATATATAAAATTAAAAATCTATGGATGGAGTGATATTTGCATTTTAGCATATAACATTTTAATTTCTTTGTGGTTGCTTTTCTTATCAAGTTTCATATGTAAAGATTTTAAACTAATATTTCTTTTATATAGAAAGTAGGCACTTTTTGTCTAAATCCAGAGTTGGATAAGAGTGTGGTCAGTTATCTAATTCTGCATACTTTGATGTGCATGTTTTTTGGAGTGGGTGCTGAATATTCCACAAAGCCAAATTGGGTAAATGAAAATTTCATTGTACCAATTTCTTCAATAGTGTCATTAAAATATATGAAAAAAATAGTTTTAATGATGGAAAAGGAAACACACATATTTAAAATAAGGAGTTAAAAACAAGTGAAAAAGTAGGAATTAATATTGAATGATCAAGGATAATAAAATAAAATTATGTACCAACTAAAAAAGGGAAACACAAATACCATGCATTAGTAATATACTAAACACCAAATTTTTATATACAGATTATAGTAAGTCCTAGCAGCAATTCCTTCTGTTTACATAGGGACGGCTGCCAAGTCTTAATGAAAATTGTCTCAAGTCATCTGAATTGAAATTCCAAGCCTAGGGACCCCGATTTTCCGTTTCAAATTTTCCTTGATTCCGTTTCGACTTTTAGTAAATTCCGTTTTTTTCCGTTTTCACTTTTAGTAAATTCAGTTTTTTTCCGTTTTCACATTTGCAAAATTTCATTTTCCTTAGTTATTAGGTTTATTGAATTTATAATACTTTTATGAGAAAAATTAAGAAAAATTAAAACTTATAAAACATTTCAAACTTTTATTCTATTTGAAGAAATAGAGGTTTTTACATGTTGAAATTTTTATCATCTCGGAAAGTATTAACAACAAATAACTCCAAGTATATTAAAAAAAAATTAACTACAATTTTTTGCAAAACCTTATTTCAATCACAATAATAAATACTCTAACAAAATTTAAACATTAATTCAAATATTTAAAAAAATATGACAAACTGAAAAACAGCTAAAAAATTTGAAATTCAGTATTTTCCAAATTAAAAAATTAGCAATCAGTAAATCTTTTTTCTAAGTCTCCATTGAAGTACAACATTGTCAATTGCTTGGTGTTCTCAGGGGTTAGATTTTCACGTTTTTTATTCATCAAATGTTTATATTGAGAAAATGAACGTTCAACATCAACACTAGTAACAGGTATCCATATGACTTTATCAGCAATCTGTTGTAGAAGAGGAAATCTGCTCTTATTTGCATTCCAAAATGCTGGTATATTAAAAGGATTTGGTAAGTTATCTTTGTAGTTTACATAAATTTGGAATTCTTCTACAAGTTCAGTAGAAGGATTTTGAAAGTCTTTAATAGCTGCAAATCTATCCATATTGTGACTTATACAGGGTAGTTGTCTTGGATCAAATATACGAGCTGCATTGTAAAAGTTATACACAGGGTGGGCTTCCAGGTATTTATTCAATTTAGAAAAAGATAGGCTGAACAAATCTTGAAAGTTTGAGATAACTTTCTCCCTTTCTGCGGTTTTTAGTTCAGACAGAAGACGGTCAGTTTCAAGGCCAAATGTGGATTTTGATATACCAGCATGTAAATATTGTTTCACATCTTCCATTATATTATAAGCAACACACGCAAGTGGAGACTTAGTTTCTTCTAAGCTTGTCAAAGCTTTTATTAAACGTGTGCAGTTCTCTGTAATAAAATACAGATTTAGGCGCAGATTAAGGTAAGAGGCATGATGTAGTCGATCATCAACTACTAATTCAAGAATTCTCTCCACTGCAAGGCCATGACTCTTTTCTTGCTTAAAGAATCCTTCATAAAATTGTATGAAAGATGAATGATATCTGGCAGCATTAAACCAGGAATTCCATCTGGTTGCCACTGGGACAGGAGGTAGTTTCACTTGTTCTTTAGGTAAATAATTTTCAAGCCATTTCAAATATCGCTTTTTTCGACTCTGCTTTCTAAAAAAGGCTGATTTGATGAAAGTAGTGAGCTGGGTAACATCATCAAATGCTGGCCAATTTGAGAATACTTCACCAACTAGATTTAAAATGTGTGCCAAACACAACACATGGTAGCTGTTGTTAAATATATTTGTTAAGACTTCTCTATGAGCTTTTTTGCAATAGGCTGCAGAATCTGTTACAAAGGCAAGGATCTTATCAAATTCTATGTCAAAATGGGTTACAGCTCGGACACATGCTTGACTTACTGTTTGATGATTGCATTCTGACAGGGTAACAACATCAATAAGAAATGACTCACCACGAATGTTTGCAATAATATTTAAAATGCTGTGGTCACGACAGTCTGTTGTTTCATCTGTTATAATGCTAATCCATTCGTTCGCAAGCTTGGATTTTAAAGCAGCTAAGTGACCAGCAAATAATTTTGGTAGATGAAGCTCCCTAATACAATTTACACTTGGAATAGAGCCACCTTCCTTACAGTATTTTAATAAAAATGGTCTCATTTTATCAATTTTGTGCAGAGGAATGTCCGATAAAGTGCACATTTTTAAAAAATCAAGAATAAATTCATCTCGTTTGTCTTTACTTTTGAACATTGTGGCAATTGTTTTTTGCTTCACTTGAGATGACTCAGTTGAAGATTTTTTTCTCATATGCACTTTTGACCTAATGTGGTCTTTGATTGTATCAATCCTAAAAATACAGACACTATGTAGACAAAATTTGCAAAATAGCATATTATCTTCTGCATAAAAGTCGTCGGGAAATTGTTCAACTCTAGCTTTTGCACAAATTTTAGATACTGGGGTTGTTCTTTTTCTTTTTGGGGGAGCAGATGAAATTTTAAAACTTGTTTCAGCCATTTTGATGAAAAAATCAGAGAATTGTAATGTGTCTTGATTTTAAACTGCAGTCTCATGTTTGAAGAAGAAAACTTTTTTCTCTATTTCTAAACTGTAAGAGAGAAATGTACCATTTCATAAAAATAAGTTATAAAATAAAACCATATAAATAGATTATTAAAAATGTATTGCTTTGATCTTGCTCTTTTTCCTTTCATTCATTTTTAAGTTACAAGTATTGTTTAAAAACCCCACTTCCACTTAATCAGGGAGACAGAGACATTGTAGGGAGGGGAATACTAATTTAGTTTGAGTTGCTTTTGTGTTAAATTTTCTTGAGGTTTTTTTAATATTTGAAAATAAGATAAAGTATATTTTCTAGAATTTTTTTTATAAGTGTAGAAAGTGAATTAAAAAAAAAATTTTCTTTAGATAGCTGGAAAACTACGTAATGTTGAAAGAAGAAAACATTTTTCTATATTTCTCATAAATGAATGAGAGAAATATAGCATTTCGTAAAGATAAGAAATAAAATGAAACAAAAAAAAGATTATTAAAAATAATCTTCCTCGTTTAGTTTCTTCATTCATTTTTAGGTTAAAACTTGTTATAAAACCCACTTCCACTTAATCAGTGCAGTGACATAGTGTATTTGGAAGGGGTGGAACATTATCTTTGATCTACATCCGCTATATTTTCAAAACTTTTTTTTTTTTTTTTAAATTTGCCAAAATAAGATTGTTTTCTAGGAATTTTTTTTTGTATGAGTGCAGAAACTGATTTTAAAATGTTTTTTTTTGTGTGGGGGCTTAAATTTTTTTTAGAAATATTACAGGGTCATGTTATTTTATTATATATTATATTTACAAACCTTGAGTATTTTATGGAAAAAAGAAAAAAAAATTGAATGAAATGATTAATTTAACATGGAAAATGATTTCACTAAAAAAACAGAATTCCGTTTCAAATCGACAATTCCGCGATTCCGTAATTGCGGAAAATTGGGGTCCCTACAAGCCCAATTTGTACAAAACAGGAACATCATCTTATACACTGTGGCACACTGATAAAAATTATCATGTGCTCTGCAATAGCAGAGCTCAGACAACGAGCCTATCTAAATTATCACTCAGCTGACCTGATGGATTATGCTGAGGAATTCCCAGAAATTGTCTTGCCTATATATTCAGCCTCACACTGACATTTAAAAGAATAACTGAACTAGTTTTGAAGATAAACAGTTTCATACCAAAAGTAACATTGATCATTTATGTAATGCTGTAGGAATTCTATGAGTGTTAGCAACCAAGATTATCCATTATCTCATGAATTGATCTTTTCCATTTCCATGGTAACCCACATTAGTCATAACAGCTAAGAAGAAAAAGTATTAAATTTCTTTGATACAATGAGGGAGGTGATTCTACAGGGTTAAATCTCCAGCGCCAAGCTTTCTTCATAGCACTGCCACAATGAACTTGAAAATAAAAACAAAGCAGCTGATATCCTGTTCTATAGTATTGGAACATCGACAGAAGAGAACAGATACTACACTTTGATCTCAACCAAAATCTTGTGCAAATATATTTTGGCCTCATATTGAACCATTCAGATGGGACACATGACTGGTGTAATATTGGGGGTTACATTAAGAGGCAATTATATGGAGAGAATATGGGTGGTTTGCTCTAATGTAAGTGGCATAACAGCTTCTTGTCACGAAGGACGGGTGGAACCAAGGAATGTAGATCGTCTGAGCACTTTTTGTGAAAGTAGTGATAGAGCAATGCATTAACTTATCTTAAATAGCCTTGTCAGACTAAAACTTTCACATGGATGCCATGCATGGTGCCAAACCAGATCAGAAATATCTAAACTGTCAGCTACATAGAACTGCTTTTTAAGTTCAATGGTTAAAAATGGCTTCATCCAAATGAAACATGTAGGTTTTATACATTTTTAAACCTTGACCTACAGAATCACAAAGAACTGTACCAAATAACAGACTGCATCGGTTGAGTACTCAACAGTATGAAAAACTAAAATTGATAGCACATGTAACTTGGAACATAAAGCGATATAATAAAGATATTGTTATTCCACAGTACTTCAAACGAAAGGCGAGGGAGGAAACTCTCATAAATTCTGAAAAATTGTTTTAATAGAAATATTTTATAAATTCCAACTGAAAGTAACCAGGTTACTGGTATTTTAAGTTTTGTTTATAGTTAAAGATGTTAATATAATCCCAAAATGTGACTATATAGTTACACAAGACAAGACAAGGACTAATACACAAACATTCTCTAACATAATTTTCAAAAAAATTCATTTTTTTGTTAAAATTTCACAAAACTATGTATTATTGTATCTTAATAATAAAGTAGTCTCTGTAAGTTACATATCAGTCTATATTTCAAACTTCATCAGTGATGTTTATTCTTGGTGTCATTGCTTCTAAAAAAAAACACTGAACCAGGAATGATCACCTCCTGACCCGCTTCCCTACTTCTGTGTAATGAATCCACAAATTTTGACCTGAGCTATTTATTGGGTTGATTCTTTTTGGTTTACAGCCAATGAAAATTGGTTTTACAGTTTTATGCTGTTGACTCTTCTTATCATTTTTATATATTTATGTATATAACAAAAGTTCCATGTTTTCTTTGGGTAATGTAAAAATTTAGGTTAGCACACTTTGAGAAATCTACACTTTCCCTTCCCCATTTCTTTCAATCTATTTATATTACCAATATAGCCCAATTAAATGAATGTCAGTCTCTCCCCCCCCCCCGCCCCCTTGTGTGACAAAAGGAGAAAATCACTTGACTGGGTGAAATTATTAATTCATTCTTTCTGTTTTCATTTTCTTTACTAATTTCATACTGAGTGTGTTAGATTATATTTCCTAAAAATATCTTTAAGACAAACTTTGCTATTTTTAAGGTGTCAAAAAAATGTACAAATTTGAAACTGGAGATATGCTTTAATCCAATCATAGCATCGACTTGAGTCTAATTGTTTATTCTGCTTGTTCTTTCATTAGTAATTGGCACATGCCTTATATTCTGCCATTAATGTGTATAAATAATGAGTGATTCTATTTTAATTGCAAGGAAGGACAGAAGGAAAATATACCAGATATGCTGTTTGGTTTTAGTGAGAGAAAGGGAAGGTAGATTAAGATGTAATGCTCTCATGCATTTATCTGCTTCAGTGAAGTGGAAAACTTTGTCAATTTTAAATCCTTTCATTTGTACCCTCTTATTACTTCAAATAATAACCTGCATTTATACTTATAATCATTACAATATTTTGTTATGCTCAAATATTTAACTATATTTCTGGGAGTATTTTATAAGTTGTGAAACTTGCAAGAAGTTTGTTTATTCATTAAATTAAGAATTATTTGTCAGAAAATTCAAATGGGAAATAATATGGCAATATCACATTTAAAACACAGGTTTCTTTATGATCACAGAAGTTAAGCAATGTTGAGCCTGGTCAGTACCTTGATGGGTGACTGCTTGAGAAGACCAGGTGCTGTAAGTTTGGATATGTGGGTGATGTAATCGATAACTCAGAATAGTTAATTTAAGAGATGAGTTCTAATTCCAGTTTGGTTTGTCATATTACATGCAAATACCTTTGGGAAAAGATTGAATCCATGTCATCTTCCATGTCCTCTCCCTCCTATGGATTAATTAATAAAACTTCTGTCACTATATCATTATTTTTCAAACAATCAAATAGGAAAACCGAAATTTTCCTGGGTATTGCTAGTAATTATTAAATTTTATAAAACAATGAAATGCGATTATTTCTTGTGTATTAAAATTTTATCTGATTAAATAAATTCATCAGATATACATGCTTAGTATCAACAAGCTGGTTGGCAGATAAAAACTGTAAAGATACAGATCTCCTTAAAACCAAACATTTCTATAAACATGTTTATATATTTTGTATTTTATAAATTATTGGAACAGTTTTTGATATACACTATTTACATTGTTCAAATTGTTGTCCTCATCTTTGCCATATTCACAACATTTTGGCTGTTGTACACTTTGACCCTCAGGTGATTGGAATTTTAAACTGAACCCTTCGATTTGTTTACTAGGGTAGATTGTTCTAGTTCCATGAGTTATTTTTATTTTTTATTTTTTTTTTTTTAATCATTTCACCCCGAGCAAGGCGGAAACGCCACTGATGTGCAGGGGGCTACATAAATGTAAAAAGATTAATTAGAAAAGAGTGAGGAGTACAAACTAGTTAGAAAGGAACAATAGAAAGCTGAGAAAGCAGGTGCGATGACAGATACATAGGTGGAGAGAAAAGGAGGGTTATACAGGGGTGGGAAGAGAGCTAGAGTCCAGTGGTTAGTAGATGAGTATTGACTTTACATTTGAATTTCTGGAGGTTGTAGCCGTCAGGAAAGCAAGAATACGGGAGCGAGTTCCACAGGCGGGAAGTGCGAGAGAAGAAGCTGCAGGAGTAGAATTGTCATCTGCATTTGGCTAACCTGACTGTTAATGGGTGGGACCCAGATGCCAGTCTGGTTGTACGAGTAAACACCTGTTGAGGAGACATCAGTGACTTAAGTTCGTCTGAGCAGAAGCCATGAAAGTATTTATAGAACAGACAAAGGGCGGCCACCTTTCGACGATGGGGAAGTGGCTGCAGTCAAGCCGCCAGATCAGTACCTATCACATTACAGACTCTCCTTTGGAGCCTGTCAAGAACACTGAGGAGAACGGCAGGGGCACCTGACCATAAATGGCAGCAGTACTCCATGCACGGACAGATGGTTGACTTGTATATATGCAGGATGGATTCAGGTGGAAAAAACATCCTGGATCGACATAGTGACCCAACCTTCTTAGCAGTAGATTTTGCTATGGATTCAATATAGTGGTTCCATTTGAGGTCTGAGTCATGCCTTTTCCAGATACCTCACTGTAAGTTTTGTTCACCTCTGCTGTAGCCAGGTATTGAACTTGCAACTCTTTGGGTTAAGTCATGGGATTCAACCGATGCTTTTATCCATTGGGCCATGTGTTCTTGAGGAAATTCCAATCACTTGAAGGTTGGCTCATACAATGGCCTAAATGTTGTGAATATGGCAACAAAGATAATGACAACAGTCTAAACAATGTAAATAGTGTAAATAATTACAATACATCTCAGAAATATAGATAAGTATTTGTTTCATGTTCATAAATTGATATTTCAGTTAATATTCTTTTTGTTTAAATATTAATTTTAAAATAAATTATCTAATATCAAATAAATTTTTAATTGTTAATTAAATTTTCATTTTTTTCTCTGTAATTATTCTTTTTTGCTGTCCTTTTTATTCCTGAATAGATTTGATGGCATACTTTTTATTTGGCTCAGTAGATTAGCTTTTCTGCCTAATTAAGCTTCTTAAGTCATGATTGATTTTTAATATTTTTAGTTATCAGAAGCCAAATAACTTTAAACACTTATGTGCATTAGAATATAGAATCTGAACAAAAATGGAGTGTTTTTAATAAATTTTGTTTTCATGTTACTGACATTTATTAAGTGCAAATTGTAACTCATCTGGCCACAACTTTGACTTAATAAATGCTAGTCTGATCAAGATAGAAAGATTCACTAAGAAAATGCTTTGAGACCATACTGATCTCACAGTTGCTGATGATAAAACTAAGACCAAGCTTATACTTAATATAACTGATCATTGTAAAAGTAACAGCAGTACATGTGCTAATAGAGAGAATAGTTAATAACTTTAATACAAAAAAACAATTTTGTCCTTCATTCTAATCTGAAGACATCAACCTAGCACAGAAAGATGAAACTCATTGTTATTAAAGATTTTTCAATTTGTCTCATTTCTACATTATAACATATTCATTTATAAAAACGGATATAATAAGGATTAACCACTAACCAAAAACTCTGTGAAATATATGGGGCATTTTCATTGTTATTGTTTTTTCAGATTTTTATAGGATAAATAAAATTAAAAGGCCAATGTTGAGAAACAAATTCCAAAATAGGCTTGATTTTATTTTCAGTAAATGAAGCTTCTTGTAATTTATACAAATATAATGATTAAAACCAGAAAGTCCTTATAGTTAAGATATTCAGAAGACTATTGCCTGAAAATCTGACTTGTCAAGCTGCTAAAATTTAGGAAAAAATATCTTTGGGGGGGGGGTGTTCAAACAACCTACAGTAATAACAAAAGGTTAACAAAGTGTAATTAAGTTTAATGGCTGATATTTTTCCTTAACTGTATTCAGATTTGTTAGTTAGCAAAACAGCTCTTTTTGAATAAAGTATCAGGTCAATACTATTACTCCAAACAAGGTGATAAAGCCACTAAGATGTGTGAGGTTACTGAGTATGAAAGAATGATGAAAATAAAAACCTTGAAAGAAAACAATAAAAAAAAACTGGTTTTAAGGAGATAGGTGATGATTGACATTGCATTTAAAATTTTGACAATCCATGTTGACTGGAAAGCAAAAAGCTGGAAAAAGTTCCGTAAGTGAGAAATGCAAAAAAAAAAAGTTGTTAGCATAGAACTTAGTTATGTTTATAGTTAAGCATTTTATTTTCACCCTGACATTACTTTGCCTTAGGGTCTAAAGCACACTGGGTCAGATGATGGTTTCCCTTACAAATTATATTGCCTCCTAGTGTTGACTTCAATGTTCACTTTTATATTTACATACACTCTATCTCTGATATTCAGCTCTTTATCCTATAAAAATAGCATATCTTAAAACTATATTTCTTTTTATATATAGCATAATAATCCACGTATACTGTCTTAATATGTATAGGAAAAACTACTAAAAAGTTGTAAGTTTAAAAATGTATTTTTTTGACAGTATTTGTTTATTTCTATTATTATATTTATATTTCAGACCATCCTCGGTCCTTCATCAGAAACAAATGATTTTAAATTTAAACTAGAAGCGTTCGTCATGAGGAGTGTCTGCCGTGAGACGTTTACATCACGTGACGTAGAAAGCGATAGTTTTTGGATATTTTTAAATGTAAACCTAACTGTAATAATACTTTCAAATGTTGTTTTAAAGAAAATTTTTTTTAAGTGTATCTAAAAAATGTTTAACTATTGAAATATTTATAAAGATTCAAAACACCTAAGTCCCTATTTAACCTTAGCCTGTATGTATTTAATTTTAAAATTCAGTATTTTTCTTTCTTTTTGCGTGAGTATGTGGAACTAAAATCGGAATCTATCAGTAAACATTTGCAGTTTTCTAATGTGTGTCCTGGTTGATTGAAGTGTTCAGCTATATATATATATACATAACACACGTTTCTTTTTACTCTGCAAGGTCCAGGAGCCATTTGAGTTTGAGTGTTACAGAGTAAAAAGCATAGTTTATAGGAATTTATGGGAAAGATAACTAACTCAAGACTTGAACATGTTAATACTGTAGTGTTTGGGGAAGCATCCTCTTGGGACTCTGTTCAACAAAGCAGCAGTTTGTTGGAAGAAGCTGCTTGACAAAGCTTACATCTTACCAATAGAATGGAGAAGAAATGAGGATGGCTCACTATAATGTGCATGCCATGATGGATCTTAGCTGTAAATGTTGGAACTGGTGCAACTGAGGAATTTAGTTTGTCCGTATGATTAAGGAAGGAACAGAAAGGAAAAAGCTTTATAAATTTCATGTTTTGCTAGAATTAAAACATGTACATGTATAGTAACACCACAAGAAATGAAAATGTAATATGTACCTGACCAATGAAAAGAAACCATATAGAATTCAAAATATGACATATTCACATTTCCCTCATGCCCAAAACTTTGATGGTAAAATAGTGAAACCTGTTAAATTTATAAAGGTTTTCCTACTTTTTTCTTATCTAATCATTTTTTTAACTAATGTTTTTCCTTTATTTAATTTGTATTTTCAATTTTGGAATATGTATGTATACAGATGTTAATGCAAAAAGATACCTTTACAACCTCTTAGTGTGTGTTCGCATTTTTTGTTTTAATATTGATGTTGACAATGAAATGCTTTAACCATAAGTTTTGAAACTAATATCAGATAATGAATACCAAAAGCTCAACAGCATAAGAATTTGTATTTACATTTGTTACAATATAAAAGTGAATGTCAAAGTAGTAGTTGAAAGAGGAGACTGTGCAGTGAGGCAATCAATACAGATCAAAGTTGCATGACTGAGCAGATACCTCTGCCTACACAAACTGATTTGTTTTGCAGATTAGTTTTCTAGGTTGAAATAAACTCTTTAGATAAGTCGATCAGAAAATGTGTATATTCTCTTGAAGATGTAAAAATAAAGCTTTCATTATTGATCCACTTGTGATGGTAGGAGTTGAATGAACTGCGCTTTTAATATATAAAATTAGTTTTTATGTTTTTGTAGTATTAAAATTCATGTGGCAGGCTTGAAGATCTTAAAGTTTATAATAAATCTATATTCTAATCAGATTTGTATGTTTCTTACAATATGATAGCAAAAAACAGCATACTGTAGAGCAGTTTCTGTTAGTGCATTAAAACAGTATTGTGCAAACTTGGGAAATAAAATAATTTTTGAATTGCTGGTTTTTCAATTTACTTTTTTAATTAACAAAAAAGTAAAAAAAAAATACCCAAGGGTAATAACACTGGGCCTCTTAACTGCTAATGTGTGATTCTCCCCCTCTCTGAGTATTAAGAGAATTAGATAAGTGTAGACAAATCAAGGATTTTTCACTGCTTATTCCTTTGTCAGCTATAACATCAGTAATGATGATAATGATGTAGCTTAGTTTGATATTTAACATTTGTAACTAATTATATATTTCATAAATAGGAAGTGACTTGTCATCAAGGGGATATTTCAAAGGTCATATATGAGTGTTCATAATATAAACTATACTTTTTTATAAACAATTACAAAATGTTTGTGCTTACTATTTAAAATTTTTATTTTATCATTGCATTTAATGTTGTGCCTATTTTATCTTTGCAATGATTGTAAAATTCATATATGCAGTATATACTTATAAGCCAAAAAATATAAAAAAAATATTTAAAATAATAAAAGGGAGTGTAAGCTTATATTTGAGGTCAATGTTTTGCTGATTTTTAGCCATTTCACCATGCTGGTAAAAAAAAAATTATAAAAGGGTAAAAAAAGTCATTGTGCAATGAATGGTATTGTGAAATAAAACCTACACAATTCCAAATGACACTTAAACATTTCAGATACCAAAATATTAAGACTGTAAAAATATATCCTCCTCATGGCAATTTAGAAAACAGTGTCATCTGATCTTTAACTCTTGGGTTTTTTGTTTTCTCAGATAAAATAGGAGTCAAGTTATATTTGGAACAACTTATCCAGGAGTGAAAAAAAAAAAAATATATATATATATGGTATCCTAGAATTAACTATTTCAATGAAATGGGCAAATTTTTAAAAAACTGACACAATTGTATGTTAATTACGTATGATACAAAACAAATTTATAAATCTTTTGTCAAAATTTTATTGTAAATTTTCAAAAGGCACTCAGTCTGTATCTCTGCAAATTTTAAATCTATTCTATATGTTGCAAAACACGTTTTGAAGCATTTCAGGCGTTATCTCCTGCATTACTTGCTGGATGCGTTCTTTAAGCTCGAGATAAACTATTGATCTTTTGGCAATAAACGTTTTGCTTTTTATGAAACCCCATGCAAAGAAATCCAAGGGATGTGGGTCAACAGATATATTATGTATTCATTATTAATAGTTCTGAAAGGATAATGAAGATTAGAAAAATCATAAAGTTATAAACAAAATTTGAAATTTATACACTTCTAATATATATTAAACATAATGAATAGAAATGAGTTTTAAAAAAATTCCAATTTCACTGAAATACTTACTTCTGGGACACTCTGTATAAAAAATACATTATTTTACTACAGTCTCATTCATTGGTGAATTACTTAACCTGACAATTTTGTATTGTTTACGTATTCAACTTTGTATGGTGACAACTTCAGATCAAAATTCAGTTAATAGCTTCTGCTCTGTGAAACCAACTCCCAAGAGGATGTTTTCTGATTACTAGAATCTTACCCAGGTTAAGTCTAGGGATAATCATTATCATCCCTTCCTATCCATATAAACTACCTCTTGACATAATTACCTACCTCAAGTGGCGCTTGGGCCTTGTACAGGGTGAACTTTTAATAAAAAGTTAGTTAATATTGCAAATTATTGCACACTTTCATGTGTGCCTGACATGTTAGATTTGAGCAAAAAGTTGTCCGATGAATGAGTAGGGAGGAAATAGAGAAATACTGGCTTAATTTACCAATACTGACATTGACTATCACATCATGTTTATCTGTATACAAATGCATAAATACAAGGAAAAATATTAAGAGACTAATCAATCGCAACAAAATTTCAAATTCTGATTGCTTCAAACACAAGATGCTTCATTGGTATAAGAAACTGATTTTTTTTCTTGTCAAGAGAACTTTAAATTTGTTGTATGGATTTCAGATTATTGAATAGCAGACCAAGAATTGTCATCTAATTTTATCTCACAAAGCAAAAGCAAAAGATGAATTTTATGTCTTTTATTAAAAGCCATTCTTTCACATACTGTTTTATAATTAGATCAATGATAAACACTCTTAAATGGTAAAATAAACACAGTGATAGAATAAGCACACTGCTAAATTCAACATTATCTAATAAATATAAAAAATAAACATGGTTATTTACATTATTTAAATTCAGACTAATTTCCTTATTTTTGTTATAACTAAGTTACATCCAAATACTCTCTCACTATCTTCAGATATCAATTTGTTTTACTGATATGGGATATCTATTTTTCAACTGTGATGCCAGTTGTGTTAGTGTACTGCATATAGGCATTAGTTAAAAATGTTGCTCTGATCTGATGATCACATGTTCAATTCCTGGAATAGGTAATGAAATGATATGCACTAATGCATTAAGCACTGGCATCACAGGGTCAAAAGTAAAGCAATCAACAGATCTCATATCAATCAAATAATGGACACTTGAAGTGTAATGTAATTCTCGTCCAAGAAATTGAGATTGAAAGTCTAGAGTTGTTTAATCATATCTCTACTGCCAAATAAGTTACTGTAAGTATTTTAATATAAGCTGAACTTTGCATAATATACACACACACACATATATATATATATATATATATATATATAAAAAGCAATCAGTCTAACTGTACTCATGAGCTGTGATACAGCGAAACAGATCTGTCTGCGGATGACATATATATATATATATATATATATATATATGACCGTAAGCATAATATATTATGCTTACGGTCATATCATGTTGAATACACCGGTTCTTGCTCGATCACCGAAGTGAAGCAATGTTGAGCCTGGTCAGTACTTAGTTGGGTGACCGCTTGGGAATGCCAGGTGCTGTAAGTGTTATTGACAACTCTGTGTTGTGGTGCAGTGGATGTCGGCTCGGAGGGGGAATCGGTGAGCCAAGTTCCAATTCCAGTTGAACGCTTTGCATTCACTTACGCACTGGTACCTTTGGGAAAGGTATTAATCCGTCCCTTCCCTCCAGTTATGGGTTAAATAACTGAGGTCTGTTGTTCATGCGATCTATGGCAGGCTTCTGCACCGCTTTTTTTTTTTTTTTTTTTTTTTTTAATTAGCAGTTCCAAAAAGTGTGGATGGTGCTACACATGCCTTCACCACTTTGAACAATTCTTTGTGTGATAGTCTGAGTTAGATGCTCATATGTCGAAATTGACGGGAGAGTCTATAATAACATATATATGAAGTTTGTCATTTAACTGAGCAGAGTCATGCTGACTTTGAAGTTTTCGTGAAAGACTATGATGTCCTCACTCCTCGGTGATTTTGTTTTCCTGGTCTAAAATTTGAAATTCAAGTATTGGTCCTGACCTGGCATTGTGGCTTCAATCACTTTTCTGTAGTGTGGCTTCCCCTGTACCTTTTCTATAAATATTTTCATTGCAATTATTCTGTACCTCAATTTGCATGAATTCAAACATTATATTAGCAGCTAGGTCTCCTCCTATTGAAATTGCTAAATATAACCGTAAGTTCTATTCCAATAGTTTCTTCTCCCACCTCTTACCTATGAAACACTATTCCAGCTTGCTTTTCTGTCAACTATGATCTATATAAATTTAATAGCAACTTCATCTGTCTCCTTGAGTCCTGTTGTTGTTCGTTTTTTTCTTTGTTGTTTTGTTTTTTTTCTTTGACCTTTTTCCTGAGTAAAGTTTCCTTCCTGCTATTGTCCTTTTTGTAACCTCTTGCTTCTTATCGATTTTATCATCTTGATTGGGGTAAAATGATTAAAAAAAAAAAAAAAATAGAAAACTTCTTGGAATGCTTCTTGGCTTATCTTTGGTTATTTTTGAGTTTTTCATGACCTACTAAATTTGTTTAGTTCTTTCTCTTCAGCTTTTTAGCTTTCACTTGTAAACTATGCCCATCATCAATGTTACTTGTGTTCGTATTGTTCATTGTTAACTAAAAAGCTTCAAAATGGTAAATAGGATGAAGAGTGTCATAAAGTAAAGCATGGAAGTATTTAATAAGAATTTATAGCATTTGATTTGACATGACTGCAAATTATTTGAAACTAGTTAGACAAAATTCAAATCTGAATTGTTTACTTTAAATACAAAAGAAATGGTAATCAAAGAGTTGCTTTTTTTTTCTGTTACTCAGAAGTTAGCCCTTAAGACCCTGATGTCCATTTCAATTTCATTCAAATTGCATGTGTTCATGAAGTTGTGAACAAAAGTTCTAGATTTAAAAATTCAAATGCTGACTCATTGTTAGAAATAAACAAATTTTCTCAAATTTTCAAACTTTGCTTAACAAACAAAACTTGCGAAATTTCATGCCTCCATGCAAAATGTTTGTTGTTCAATGGAAAGTCCAGAATCACATCCGGGAGTGAATTCCCAGACAAAATAAAAAAGACTGCCATCGTCAGAGAATTAAGATAACAAGCAATTAACATGTCAAGCAATGGTCATGATTATTGTCTCTATCTTTTTCTCTCACCATTCGCCCTGAGCGAATACTTCAGACACTCCTACCCAACAAATGCTCATACACACATACATTCCTGCCTACACACACATAAACTCACTCTTGCAAGGACTACTAGAAACATTTCAATGAACTCTTGATATCCTTAACTTATTACTTGTTTCTCATTGAACATTAACTTCTGATTCATGTTATTTTTTTCCATTAATAAATTTCTATTCAAACATGCAAAAGGTATACTTTTATTTTTCCACTAATCCACACATTCCAATCTCCAACCTTCTGATGATAGCAAATAACCTCTGTTGTAGGGAATTCAGTTATGTTTGACACAATGCTGATTAAATAAACATTAACCTTCTCCCTACAGCTACAAAGACAATAAGTTTAGAGTCACCTTGGTGTGAATATATATTTTAATTTCATAATAATCTTCAAGAAAAATAACTCAATTTATTAGTGTTGAACTTTTGAAAGTTCAATAAAATCCTATAATCATAATATCTGACAGGGTTTAAAAATTATCTATTTCTTTCTTTCTTACAGACTTAGGTTGTATTACTTAGTCCAGGTAACCCAGACTGAGGAGAGGGAAATATGTTCTTTCAATGTTTTATTTCAAACTCTTTCAAATTGTGTGTGTGTGAACATTAAATTACACAATGCATACAGATAGATTACAATTACATATCTGCATACAAAGTCACAAGCAAGCAGTTTGTGATTGACAAAATTGGCTCTTTTATTTATTTTTACTAATCATTTCATTCAAAGAAAAGTAATTAATTTACTAAGATGCTTACTAAGGCTTCCTGAGTGTTAGAGAATATAAAAAAAATTATTTAGGAATGAGAACAATAAAAGAGCAGGAATGAAGAAGACTGAAAATAATGATTGACATTGCATTTAAATTTTTGAAGATCAAAGTTGACCGCAAAGCAAGTGGCTGGAAGAGTTCACAAGCAAGACATGTGAGACGAGACTTTTAGCATATAACTTATATTTGCATCTAGCCATTTCAACTGTAAAATGATGAAACCTAACTGCCAATTTAGTACTGCACTATTATTTAAAAAAAATTTTTTTTTAACAATGATATTCACTGTACAAGGTTTGATTACTGAGTAAGAGGTACAGTTTATAGCCATTCTATGTAATATTTTTTATTCATCTGTGTAGAAAGGTTAAGAGTCACAATATTTATCTCTTAATTCTCTGCACATACTTTTTTTTGTTTTTTTTTCTGTCAATGTTAGGTCATTGTGTGGTTTGGAGATTGTCTATAGAACTACCTTATTTATTGCGACTGCTGTTACTTTATTAGGATCTTTGGTTATTTGTTCTAGTGTTTCATTGCTTCGAAGTCCAAGTGAAGGGATGGCTGTTGATTTACTTCTATAGAACTGGATATATTGATGCTCATATATTTTTGGTATGCTAAGTTATTTGGATTGGACTGGAGTTTTAGTGCAGATTTAAGTGTTTCATTGTCTTTTATATAGTTTAGGGATATGTAAAGAAAATAATGGTTAACCCTAGACTAGAACAGGCTAATATTGTAGTTAGTGAGGAAGCATCCTCTTGTGTCTCAGTTCCACAATGCAGCTGCTTGAGTGGAACTTGCATCTCACCAATGTAATTTGCTAAATATAGGAGTTTGTTTTTTTTTTAATTACTTCATGCACTTATTCATTTCCTGTCTAATAATAATAAAAGAATGAGCACAGAAAAACTCCAAAAGATTAAACATTAATATACAGAAAGTCAAAGGAAAAACCTTTTGAAATTCAACTAATAGAACCAATAGAAGACAAATTAATAAGTTGTCACTTTTGTAATAGAAAAAAAAATCAGATAATTTCTAAAACAGAAAAAATACTAGAAATAATGTTACTGATAGAAGTAAGGAAAGCATGACACTGAAACTGTATTAAGGTTGACCAAATTTCATGATATAAAGGTAAGGGTTTACCCACACCAATTTTTAAATTCTTCCAAAGGCATAGTGAAAATCACTAAACTCTCACTTGTACACTGGAGGAAATCAAGAACAATAATTCTATCAAAACAAAAAAAACTTTAGACATAAAAAGAATATTGATTTTAAAAGAAAATGATAGAAGCATAGATAGTAACATTTGTATCTTTACTTTTGATGCACCTAAACCACCACAGGAAATAAAAATTTGATAATACAGTTTCCAAAGTAGAAGTATATCTTCCAAACCCTTTAAGATGCTTCAACTGCCAAAGATATGAACATTGTAAGAATAAATGTACAAGGAAATTGGTACGTGGAAAATGTGTGTAGAATGATCTGATCATACGGATTGTATGCACAAATGAAACCAAATGACCTAATTGTAAACAAAATCATAGGGCAACTTCCAGTTACTGCAAAACTTGGAAAAAAAGATATATTAAAAATCTCTCTCACTCTCACACACACACACACACAGTCTTCTCAGAAGCAAGGAAAATCATTGAAACAAACCTCAATACACCATTGTTTGCAAAAATTACCCACTAACCATCAAGCTATATTCATGAAAATCTAATATTAAACAAATTACATGAAAAAACAGCAACTAACATTAATTCAAGAATTAAAAAACATTGAAAATGTTAAAACCATTTTTAAACTAGGAAATAACCCCTACCACTAAACCCAAACTATCCACAATGTAAATCCAACATAAAATTCACTGACAGCAACCTATCACCAACAGAACATTCTAAACTTCTCAAATAAAATCATTCTACAAAAAAACAAAACAAAAAAAAAACAATTAAACTCCCAAATTAAAAAAAAATTAAAAGCAAATAAACAGGGCGACAACCCTCATAAAGATACTCAGAATAAAAATATGAGTTTTGAGTTTGAGTTTTGTTTAATGGCATATCAATCTCTATGGGTTATTTAATGCCAAAATGGTAGGGTTTTAAGGTTTTATTTTTTTTTTTAAATGTTCAGTTATAAGATAGTTGATTTAGTTAGATTTTGATGAAATTTTTTCTTTTAGAAACTGAAAATGTCTTGTTTTGTATTCAAAACTGTATTGTTGGTAATATTTTTCATTCAAAACTGTATTTTTCTATAAAAGTCTATTTTTATAATTTCATAGTGTTTTGACCCCAGTTTGGGGGTTAACTATTTGCCCATAGCTGAGACCCTAACTGGTGCTACCACTCCGGGTCAGGGTGCACCTGGGAACAACAGCAACTAAGAGGTGGTTCCATGCTCCTCACAACCTCTCAATCAGAGAGAGGCCTTGCTGCTGGATGCAGTTTACGGTCATACCCAGGACCAAAAATACGATGAAAAGAACCCAAAGTATAAAGAACATACAAATACTTAGTGAAGAACAAGTTATCAAACAAGGAAAACAAATAGTATAGAAAGTATGGAATATATGAAAGTAGATAACCAAAAGATTGTCTTTAAGATCCATTCACTAAAATAAAAAAAATTACTACTGAAATGGACAAATTGAATCATATAATGAAACTGTAGACATGTTAAACCAAAGAATTCTACAGATTACAATCAAAATATAGCCTGCTTGCAGACCATTTCTCAAAGAAACGGACATCTCTTTTAAAGGATATGAAACCTATCAGAAAATAACTGTATCAAAAATAGATAATAGGCCAAGTGGGGATACTTAAATATTCATTAAAAAAAATCAATATCCTATGAAAAACTACAATATAAATCTACAGACCATGGCATTAAGATTCAGTTCATTGAACAATAAACATATGTTCAGTTTATATTCCTCCAAAACATAGACTAAATAAAACTGAAATAGAAAGGCTAATGGACCAACTTCCCACTCCCTTTATACTAATGGGAGATTTTCATGCATGCAACAAAATGTGTCTGTAGAAACCTCAATCAAACTGGTAAAATTATAGAATCTCTACTAGAATCATCTGATCTATATATTCTTTATAACATATAACTACACCTAGGCACCATATCAACCTCAGATATCTAGCTAACCATATGCTACCAATGAATTTTTATGGACTTTTATTGGAAAGTTCATGATGACCAATGTGATAGTGGCTATTCCCGATTTGTCATTCCAAGTCGATATTTACTGCACCACAACGATATCCACTGCACCACAGCACAAATAGTATTATTAAACCCTTTAATACAAGAATTAAAAAATCCCTGTATGTGGAATCTCAGTAGCATAGTCATCACCAAACATGCCTTCCCATGAAAGAAAATCAAGGATTAAGATAAAGTCTTGGTGCCTTCTGAACCTCACACATGCAAAGTCTCTATATAAAAGACAATGAAACACTTAAATCTGCACTAAAACTCCAGTCCAATCCAAATAACGTAGCATACCAAAAATATATGAGCATCAATATATCCAGTTCTATAGAAGTAAATCAACAGCCATCCCTTCATTTGGACTTTGAAGCAATGAAACACTAGAACAAATAACCAAAGATCCTAATAAAGTAACAGCAGTCGCAATAAATAAGGTAGTTCTATAGACAATCTCCAAACCACACAATGACCTAACATTGACAGAAAAAAAACAATAAAAAAAGTATATGTATAGAATTAAGAGATAAATATTGTGACTATTAACCTTTCTACATCGATGAATAAAAAAAATCTTAGAATGGCCAGCAGCCACAAACAGAAAAATTCATAAACAAATCAGTCTATCAAATAATGTATCTGCCTATATAACTGAACTACAAGCTATTAATAGAAAATTCAAGACAGGAAATTTATAATATTCTCAGACTCCGACAGCAATTAAAGAACACAGATTATTTCTGTATTCAAGAAATCCTAGAAACATGTCATCACTTAAAGCACAAAACAATATTGGCCTGGATTTCTCGCTATATAGGCATCAATGGAAATTTTGAAGCCAACACACTGGCAAAAGAGGCAGCAAAAATGAAAAATACCAACATTAAACGTCCATATACAAATTATAAAAATGAAATTATGAAACACATCAAAAGTAAATAGCGAGCAATTTGGGATACATTCATAAATGAACTGTATAAACATTAGCCAACAATAAGGAGCATATAGAGCAAACAAGACATAGTACTCTATAAAAAAAAAAAAAGAGATTGAATTTTGAACCATAAAATTTTTGAAATAATCCGAAACTACAATTTGTGATATTTTGCAAACAATTTTAAAAACAACCACTTGAAACATTCCTAAAGGAAATATGAAGTTTCAGCATTAAATAATCTACAGAGGATGATGTGGTTAAACAAATGAACAATCAATCTGTTGTAGAGAGATTCTCCTTTCAAGTAATTTAATCTCTTTTTGGCTTGCTATACTTGTTGAGCCTTCAACAGGGCCTTATCAGTGTATAATTATTGATATCAACTTAGCTATGGGAATTTCCTGAAGAAAACTCAATAAAGTTGGTATTCAATTACCAAAAGAGGCACCACTTTGAATTCAGAGCTCTTCTTCTTTCTCTTAAATAACTTGCCAATCAAAGTTCCACAGGCTTGTCTGCCTTGGTGTGTTTTTGTTTTTTTTTTTTTTTTTTAATCCGAAACTGGGAGATTGTGCTTTTCCCAAGAGCATGGGTGCAAAGTAAATGCAGACATTTTGCTGGAGTTTGAGCCTGGTTTTCAATTCTATCTTTTCAATTATTAGCTCACTAGCAATATAGCCTGGTGTTGCTCGGGTGTAATGAAAGCTTTAAAACTAATCTATGGCCCTGGAGCTCAGAGATACTGCCAAACTCGTAAGCCTTGTGAAGATCTGCTTTAGAGATGATAGCAAAAACCATAAATAGTTATTTGAATATTGCTTGGTAGAGACTCATGAGCCCTGAGAGGAATTGAAAAGGAATTTCCAAGCAAAGCATTCTGCTTTATCTGCAGTTGATAGCAATACTTCAAACTGATTGAAGAGAGGAAAGACTGTGGATATGCTTTTGTTCAGTACACCCTTACAGAACCACCAGTAATCTCTAGAAAAACTTGAAGTTATAGTGTCTCATTCTATTAGCGAATGTTGCCTTGTTGAAAACACACTTCCTCATTATGAACTGATACAAGAAATATTTTACATATATATAAAACTATTTCCCTGACAAGTCGTAGGGCAAAACCATGGTAGGTTGTTGGCTCTTGCTTAGATTTTCTGTCTTTGTTTGCTCTACTTTTGTATTGAGTGCTTTAGTGTTAGGGTTTTCGTCTTGGGTTTTTTTTCTTTCTTACGAGTGTTTGACTTTTTGTTCATGGACTTCGTTTGTTTCTTTTTTTTCTTCCTCTTCTTTTCCCTCGGAGTTCGTTCTCGGTGGGTTGCACAAGACGATTTAAATTATAGCTTAATTAATGCTAGTTTCGGCAGAGTTAGTTCTGTTACTATTGGTATTGTTATTACTATAGTTATTATATATATATATATATATATATATATATACACACACACACACATGATAGATCAAAATTGTTAATGTGGTATATTTTACTTATGTAGTTTGTTTTATACAAGCTATTTATAAGGCTTAGCATAAAACGTCTATTTTAAAGCTGACATTTCAAAGATTATTCAAAATGGCTTGATTCTATACCTACCATTATTTGATAAAATTCCATCTTATGTTTGAAACAAAAGGAAGCATGGAACTTTAGTTAAAAAAAATTTGACTTTTAAGATGTAGATATTTTACATACATATCAATACCTCTAATGCATAAGGTTATTTACAACCCCTCCAAAAATTACAACTCCCTTTCTGTGCTCACAGGTTTCTCACTCATTCTTGCCTGAAGACACCATTCATGTGAAGGCAAAATGCCTGGTCTGTAAATGTTTTCCATTTGGTCTCATTATCTCCACTTTTTTTGGTTACTATCCTACACTCTACTAACATCCACACAAGTTTTGTTATATAAAACTTACAAATTGCTTTTAATTTTTATGTTTTTCTTATGTGAACAAGTGTTTTCCTTTTTGAACTGAATAAGTGTGGAAAATTTTCCAAATGTTTTCAGCTTGACTATTAATCCTTTTCAAGAATTTTATTTACACACTATTTATTATACCATTTATTATAGTAGTATAAGTGCTGTTGTAGATGGTGTAATGGTTGAAGAAAAGTAAACCTATTTTTAATTTCTAATGTTGAATATAAGCAACAATATATTTTTTACTATAAATGTTATATTTAGAGAGTGCATGTTTGAACAGATATTCCTTTGATATTTTTAAGGCTGAAGTGATATTAATATCTACTGGCCAAAAGATTGATTTCCATCAAAGAAAATATCAAGAATCCTATTTTCTTTCATAGAAATCTAAACTCTCGACCAGCAGATATTAATCTATATTTTTCCCTTCCTTTTAAAACTTTGATATTTGCTTAAAAATTCATAATTTACATGTAAATTTAAGTGCAGCACTAAATTGGTGGCAATTTACAGTTGAAGTGGTTAGATGTAATTGTAAGCTAACAGATTCTCAATTTTAATCTTTTTTTACTCTTCAGAACTATAATAGTAAATATATACACACCCTCACTATGTGACAGATACATGCACACACAAGAATAAAGGCCTAAAATAATATTTTTAATTTTAATCAGTACAGATATAATTTCTAAAATAAACTAAAATAAAATATATAAAATATTAATGCATCCTTTTTGAAAGTTGCTTGTTCCGGGACTTTATTTGATGTACACATTTTGCAATGATTTTATTTAAAGTCCCATTATTATTCATCCCTGATCTGGTACTTTATGACATATGGTTAAATTTATAATTATATTTGAGCAGTTAATTGGCTTTAAATTAAACAAAGTTTATAGTAAATTATCTTTGAGTGGAAAATAAGCAGATTTTAAAAAATAGATATATACCCAGCGTGCCATCCTACCAGTTCATATGACCTAATACTTAAAATTATAAAACCTTAGTGAATTGGTTGTTAGATTAGCCTAAAATAATCTATAGGTAAAAACGTTACTTATACCACACTCATGTGCATGCTTAATGAAACTCTAATAGACACATGCCCCATACTGTTTTGAAGTTAAGTGTGACAAATCTTTTACTCAGAAATGTGATAGATCTTCCATTGGATCTTTGGGACTGCAGCAATTCAGTTTGAATGTGACTAAGAAACCATAATAGTTGATGATACTAGAGTCAAAAAAGCATCATATTTCTGAATAGAAATGATAACAGAATTCCAATCTTAATAAATAAATATTTTCTATTAAAATATCAAATTTTAATTTTTTCTGATACTATATTAAGTTGATTTGATTTCATTCTCAGATATAAAAGAAATTAAGCAAAATAGGACCCTATTACCAGCCTTTATAAAACTGGTTCCTGAAAAATTAGAATACTAACACTGTATATATCTAAATTAAATGAAGATGTGTGGGCAAACTAGTCATTTATGAAATGGCTGCACATTTTTGTATAAATTTGTCTTACCAGTCTCAGATATTTTTGGCAGTCAAATCTTGAGAGAAAATTGTTTCTCAATCCCAGAATTGCAATCTTGTCTGCTGTTTGTCATTTAGGTTAAAAAGTTTTTAATTCTGTGCATATCCAAACAATAGTTTCTATTTCACCTGTTTTTTCGGATATTTTAATTTTTTTTTATGTTTATAAATGTATTCATGAAGAGTTGCAAATCTAATGCATCTGTTGTATTTTATATCTGCTCATGTGCAAATAGATATCAATTGGATATGGTATCTTGTCTTGTGTAAAAGGATGCAACTGATATAAGTACTGTTGTATACAATATTTATGTTCATATATAAGTTCATTTTGATGTGTGTAGGCTTTTTAAAAACATTTTTTTTTATTTATATCATCATTTCATTCCAAGTAAGGCAACAATGCTACAAATATGCTGGGGTGGGGTACTGAGTGTGAAAGAATATTAGAAAAACAGTAAAGAGTATTTTCTGTTCTACTTTTCCAAGTACTCTGCAATATACTGGTCTCTTCATTTGCATACCTCCCTGAATTGGAGAGGTTGTACACCCTTGTTTTTTTTTTCTCTTACTACTCCTAATTATTTTTGTTTTGTACTGTTCTTCCTGTTGTCTCTCATGTTTTCTCTTTAATGGTGATCTTAGTCTCTTTTCATTTTCCTTTTCCTCTTCATCCATTTCCTCATTCTCACCTTCTTCCATTTCCTGGTCTGTTTCACTTTTATAACTTTCTGCCTCTTCTTTCTGATCTTCCATCTCCACACCCTCCAGCTCATTTCTGCTTCTGAACTAATCTGTATGTGCCAATATATGTTGTCTTTTTTCCAGTATAGCTGTGCTGTGGCCTTTTTTGCATCAGGAAAGCTGCTGCTTCTAGATTTGTCTCTTTATTCTTTCTATACCACACCATTTCTCTCATTGCAAAAGACATAGTTATGGGAGCTTTGATTTGTCTTCCCATTAATGTCAGTGGGCTCAGTTTACTTTCTGCATGTGGAATAGAGCTTTCATGGAGAAGCATTTTTGGTAAATACGCTTCTGTGTTTTTCATAAGTAGTGAGAATGCTATTAATCTCATTTTCAGGGTTTGTACCATTCTTTCTGCAATGCCATTAAATTGGGTGATATGGTGGTGTCTTATATGGAATGTATCCAATTTGTTTTAACTGCACGCATAAATTCTTGTCGCAAAATTTGGGCGCATTGTTGATGACTAGTGTCTGGGGTACTCCATTCCTTGAAAATATGGTTTTTAGTATTTGTTTTATTGTGGTGGCTTTTCTGTCTTTTACTCTGACAACTGGCCATCTTGAATGTGAGTCTACTTATACTAAGAGTAATTCCCTATCTCTTACATGTGCGTGATCCATATGGGCCATAACCCATGGCTCTGCTTTCTTGGGCCATGAATGAATTTTTGCTTGCTTGAAGTTCTTTATTTCCACACATTTTGGGCATCTCTTAATGTGTGACAAGATAACTAGGCATATATTAAGGTGGATTTGTAAAATATCTATTTTATTATAATAGATTAAAAATAGAAAAATAGTTTAAAAACATGTTTCATTTAACAAAAGTACTAAGTGAAAAAGAAAAGGAAAAATAAACCTTTTTCTTTTATAAGTAAATTTAAAATATTTGACTAAGTGATTTGATGTGATAAAAGATAAAGTTTAGGAAATAGATTTTTGAGTGACCAGGTCAAAAACTGTCTTTACTGTATCTTGACCACACATTAAGAAAATAAAGAAAAGATAATAGAATTTTCCCTTTCTTCAGGCAATAAAAAAACGCCTGGTTACGGGTAAAGTGTCAGGGCTATAAAAACATCCGGTGGTCTTCACACGAAGCTTTATTAAGATAAAAAAATTCTGGAAAATACATCAGAGGCTGAGTGTAGACGGGATGTCTGCAGGATGTTTACACATCAAAGGAAGCAAAATTTAAGTACCTTGAAATTTTGGACTTACAGTCACCAATGCTTATCTTTTGTTTTAAGCCAGTGGTCTAGTGAATTTCCGATTATTTCAATATAAATACAAGTGATTTTTCTGAGCTGATCAGTTCAGCCAGGAGTTCAGTTCAGCTGGGTGTGGGCTTGAAGAAGGGAAACTCTGTTCGTCTGAGTCAGTTGGTTCGGCATTTGATCTCCATTAATTAGAGTTAGAGCTGAGTGTCACATCGCCTGCCCCAACTGCAAGACTAACTCTGAACGTAATAAAGCATCGATTTAGCTCATCTAAGTTGTGGAAGTTCGTTCCTTCAATAGTTTATCTTTGTACCCCCAGCTTGAGACTTTGACTTTTTCAACCAACCCCCGGCAACATCACAGCGTGGAGAACGGCCGCCAGAGAAATTGTTCGGACCTCCTCTGGGGTGTTACAAATGTATTACTTTACATCTTGTGAATATTCTGGGCACCATGTTTGCAACTTTAGTCTTTGCATTGCTGTTATGTCACAATGTACATCATCATGTACTCCTTTTAGTATGTTTCTTCTCAGTATTTGTGGAGCTACTATTACATCTCCATTGCATATAATGCCATTTTCTATGGTTAGTTTGTGCTTTGTTTCATTAAAGGGTTGCTCTGCCATTGAACAATTGCTCCATATGTTATTTTTTTATTCTTTCTAATATTCTGCTTAATACTGGGTCTTGCTTTGTTTCTATTTTGAGTTAGAATGTCTGTTTCCACCCAGTGTATTATTGTTTTATCTTCAGTATTTTCTTGTCTATCTTCTGCTGTTTCATTCTTGAACTGTAATATTGATAAAGTGTCTATATGAGGAATAGTGTTTCCTTTTATGTACACTATCAAAATTGAATGCTATAATTTTTATTATTCATCTTAAAATCCTTGACGATGTGACTTTTGGCAATTCTTTTCTCAGGTTAGATATAAATTGTAATGGTTTGTGGTCCAATTTTAATAGGAATATTGTATTGTGCTCTCTCTATACTTTATACTGTTGTGAGTGCTTCTTTTTCAATATCTAATCTAGACCTATTTATAAATGAAACTTTGTGTGTGTCTGTTACCTATAGACTCCGAAACGGCTGAACCAATTTTCTTGAAAATTTACACAATTGTACTATAAGCGTCTGTGAGTGTTCTTAGCTCGGTTTTGTGTTGGTACCCTCGATAAATATCGATAATCGAAAAAAATCGGGTTATAGGAGTGGTCCGATTTTAATCAAATTTGATACACTCATAAACAGACATAAATGATATTCATAAGTTTCAAGGTTGCAGTTCTTACAATAGTGCAGAAAATCGATATTATATATATATATATATATATATAAAGGGTAAGATATTTGTGTGTGTGTCTGTTTATATGCCTGTATGTCTGTATTTTTTCATCCCTTTTATTTTAGTTTTTGCTTCAGGTTTGGCTCTAGGTAGGTATAATCGTAGTTCTTAGTCTCAGCCATGATACCATTTACTCAGAGGACTTATTTAGCCTTCAAAATTCAGTTTACAATGAAAAAAACTTATTTGATATCAATACCAGGAAATCAAAATTTGACTTACATCCATTCATTTTTCTTTCAGTCTATGGTTTCACTTTAACTGGAAACAACTATTGCTTTTAGTCTTTCATGCCAAGACTGAGCTCTGTGACCATGGATTAGTTTTAAAGCTTTCATTACACCCAAGCAACACCGGGCTATACTGCTAGTTTTCAATATTCGAATAGTTAGTTTCTGCTGATGTTAACCTTCTTGATATCTACATGATTGGGTGTTCTTCTTAAAACAGTAGCAATCATCTTTTCATTTGTGTCAGTGGTTAATGTTATTTCTTTTTGAGGATCAAAAACTTATTTTTGTTTTACTCCTCAGAATATTCTTTAGTGTTTCAAAAGTGATGGTTTGCTTATGTGTTCACTCAATTTTTTTTTTTTTTTTTGCAAATGGTTATATTATGTCGCTGTATTTCGGTATATATTTACTATTAAATTTAATCAACCCTAAAAAGGATTCTAATTCTTTTTTCTTTGTTGGAGCAGCTATTTCTGTTATTTTCTTTCTTAGTCTATCCTCAGATGATATGCTTTATTTTAATATTTGATATCCTAAATATATCTTTTTACAGTCAGAATTACATTTCTCTTTGTTTATAGTCAAGCCTGCCTTTTTTAATCTCATCAAAATTTGCTCTGTTTTATATTTTAGTTCTTTAGTTTTTATCCCTACACCTATCTTGTCCTGGTATATTATATTTTTCCCAATAAGACTCTTTCAATTGCTTTTTTAAAAATATGGCTGGAAGTTTTTATGTCAAACAGTAGACATGTCCATCTTAATAAGCCTATAAGGGTGTTTATCATGGTTATTTCCGTGAATTTCTTGTCAATTTCTATTTGATTGTATGGTGACTTGAGATCAATTTTACAAAGTACTCCATTTTTGCTAATTTGTGGCTTGCAGTTTTGATGTTTGACAATGGAAACAAGTCTGGACATATCTGGTGATTCATCCTTATCATATAATAACCACATATTCTCAAATCTTCATCAGCTCTTTTTATTGCTCCTATTGGTGATACCCAATCACTACCACCTTGAGTTACTCTCTCTAGTATGCCTTGTTGTATCATTTTGTTTAATTTTGCTACTACCAAAGGTAGGATATGAATTAGAACTTTTCTTGACTATATATTTTGAAAGATAGTTCTCCTTTAGTTGAATGCTTGCTTTATAGCCTTTCAACAATTGGACTGCATTTCTTTCTGCTTCCATGGAATTGATTAGTCTTGCTGTGTCTACTTTTAATACATCAATCCCTAATAATTTGTGATCTTTTTTGCATGTTACAACTGTAATGGGAATTATTTCAAAATGCTTGTTGGTTTCAAAATTGCCTTGAAATACGCTCATTGTTTTTATGGTTCTATCAAATTGCTTCAGCTGAATGCTGCTCTTTCTAATTTTGGTTGTCCTAATTTTATCAATTTTGGGGTATCAGCATAATTTCATTGCCCATATCAACTGGCATATCAAATACTTGGCCATTTATCCTTATTTTTTTCTCTACCTCTTTTTTGTGCATTCATTGTAAATAGCTTTTTCTCTTTTGGAGGGGAGTTTGAACAGTTTTTATTTTTCTTATTTGCTTTTTGCATACATTCTGAAAAGAATTTTTTTTTTTTTTTTTTTTTTCTAATTTGAGCATATTTTTCCCAAAGATAGACACTTATACTTGTCTCTCATATCAATGTTTTCACAATATTTACATTTAATTATGGATTTGGTAGTGCTTGTTGTATTATTATGTCTTGAATTCTTCTTTTGGTTGATTAAATTCTCTCATCAACTCTAATTGTTGCAAAAACTCTATGCGAGCTTCCAAACTCATTCTACTACTCTGCAGAAATTCTAGTATTTTGTGGTTTTGATCTTGCAAGCTTTGAATTAATTCTTTTTAGATTAATTGATCTTTTGTAGTCATTTCATGTTCTCCCAATTTTTCAAATTCACAATACTTTACTTGTTCTTTCAGTGCAATGTAAGTATTGCATAACGGACTCCTGTGATGCTTGTGTAGTTTCCAAAAACTTGGTTCTTTTTACTATTACAAATCTTGTTTTGGTTTTATATTCTTTTTTACAACTTTTATTATTTGCTCAAATGCCATTTTAAAAAAAAATTGTTTTTGTAAAACACCTAATTTTCTTTTCTTTATAATTTTTTTTTTCTATGAAATTTCTAATTAATCAGACACTATTCTCTGAATTCATTTTATTCATTAAGAAAGACTGCTGTCTGTGATATTTTGCTCTTAGCACTTGTAAGATTACTTTGTTAAAATTTGAATGCTTTCTTAAGCATCAGCAGGACAATCTAACTGTTGATTTTTTAAATGTAAAGTTTAGCTGATCATGTTTCAAACAAAAGCAGCAAAAAACATGTATAAAAAGGTTGAAAATGTTTATTACATGGCTGATTCTGTTATACTTTAAGGAAGTCAGTATTTTTATAATAAAATTAGTATTAACCAAACAGTCTCAGTAAGTTTTCAGGATATGTTTGTACTTCTATAAACAATGTATCATTTCAGTCCATAGTTTAACCTTTGGACCCACCAGCAGACATTTTTGAAATTTCTATGAAGATTTATTTACCATTTTCTAAACTAATCTCTCTATTCAAAAGTGTCTGAATGATACAATAAGGATAAAACCTGATTTTCTGCACATAATACATTGTCTTCTCAGATTATATCTCAAATTACTTGTTTTAATTCTTCAAATTTTAGTTATTATAATGGTGATTCAAAATCATGGGTGCCTTATCAATAGATACCCAGTAAAAGCTACAGATATTCTGTAATTATACACAAGGAAAACCTTTTCCTCCCAATGCAGATATATGCACTTCAAATATTGAGCATTTGTGATTTTTGCCTAAAATCTAAAATTAAAAGAATGGTTCTCTTTGCTTGCTTGGCTTCCAATGTCTGCAGGAATCACTTCTTCCAGCTTTACCAGATTGACACGTCTTTTTGTCTCTGCTCGCAATGAATGCAAGCATGTTTTGAATGATGCTAAGCTGTTGTTTGCTAATAGAATGAAGCAGCGTATAGCATCCTGCAAGTTTGTCTTTAAAAACTACTGGTGGCTCTGCAAAATTGGGCTAAACAACAGCAAATCCTTGATCCCTCTGATAATCAATAATTTTTAGGTCTTCACATCTACAGTGAATAAGGCCGAGTGCTTTGCTTGCAAATTCTTTTCCAATTTCACATTTAATTCGTCTGACTTCCTACCTAGAACTTATGCCCAACTGAGTGATGTATATATACCCCTCCAAGCTTGACTCCCATAAAGCAACTAATTATGGAATTCCATTTAGCATCTTAAAGAAAAGTGTCTCTGAACTCTCTCCTCTCTAGACTCTAATTATTGCCTTGCTACTTCTTGCTTCCCTGCTTATTGGAAGTCAATCTGAAATCTGCTAGGGCTGACAAACTAAACGTCACTTCTGCTCTTAAAAAGGATTTCCAATCTGTGGGGTAAGAAATGGTTTGTAAATCTTAATGCTTTCAAAATGAAGCTGCTCTCTTTAACTACCATAGAGAAGCTTTCTTACCTTTTGTCATTATGGATCACTGTTAGAATAGAAATGGTGGTTGCATCTAGCGTAAAATGGTGAAACTTTGTTACTAATCTAGTAGCATGCTTATATTAATGTAACTTAGGCACTGGTGTGGAAGGAACCTCATCTTCTCTTCTATCTTCATGGTAATTGTTCAATTGCCATGAAGATATTTGTAAAAAAGACTGGTAAGCCATGTCACAATGGTTAGAAAGTGACCGAAGTAGATACCAGGTCAGGATCGATTTTTATCAGGTTTTATTATGAAAACAAAGTGCAATATAATTTTTTATTTTGCATATTAATATATTTAACCTACTCCCCACTGGAATGGGATGTGCCACAAGGTCTTTTTTAAGGTGGGGAACCTGACCGCATACGGACGGGCACAGGTACAAAAATTTTCCAGTCCCCTCAACTGCTGAATGAACTGGCACCAGTGACTAGCACTTGGTCCATCTCTCTGCTGCAATGGGGCAGCACGGCCGCAGGACATTGTTCCCTGGGACCGGGCATCTATCAGTGTAATTTTTTGTATACTAATATGGACTATTTGAAATTCTATGCTCTTCATTGGTGTTAACATAGCATTAACATTACTAGCAACAGTTTTATTGAATTTTCTTTCCTTGAATATTAGTATCTATTCTCATGTGTTTTGCTTAATAGTAACCACATTATTCTATTGAATTAATGTGAAGAGGCTGGTGGACAAGTCATCTTTTGGGAATCTTTGAAAAAGGAAATAAATTGTGTGTGTTTGGAGAGAGGTTAGGAGGGTAATTGTCAAGCTATGCAAAATCTGATGGCACATTGTCTTGCATGAATATGCACTTTAGCTTAAAGCTTCTTGGTTATGTACCAATAGGATATGCTTTGTAGTGCACTGGATATCAGCTTAGAACGAGCGATTGGAGAGCAGAGTTTGAATTCCAGTTGAATTCTTTGCATTCATTTACATGCAAATACTCTTGGGAAAGGTATTAATCTGTCTCTTCTCTCTTCAGCTATGGGTTAAATAGCAGGACAGATTGTGTTCTATAGCCTTTGTTGGCAACCAGTCTACTACAGAAAGTAATGAAAACCTACTGTAGGAAAAATATGCCCAGTCAGTCAAGCATGTATCACTTTTTTTTTTTTTTTTAATTGTATCATCCCCGAGCAAGGCGGTAATGCCACTGATGTGCAGGGGGCTACATAAGTGTAAAAAGATTAATTATAAGAGAGTGAAGAGGAAGACGAACCAGTTAGAAAGGAGCAATAGAAAGCAAGAATATGGGAGCGAGTTCCACAGGCGGGAAGTGTGAGAGAAGAAGCTGCAGGAGTAGAATTGTCGTCTGCATTTGGCTAACCTAACTATGAATGGGTGGGACCCAGTTGCCAATCTGGTTGCACAAGTAAACACCTGTTGATATAGCACTTAACTGATTGACCACTGAAAAATATTTTTTTTGTTCAAAGATAGACAGTTCTCTACATTGATTTTAATAACATCAATTTCAAAGGGATTTATAATCTTAATTCATAATAACCCATAATATCAGCCCACCCCTGTTATCTTCTCGATGAATTATTTTCATGAAGGACACCACTAACTCAGCCATCAGGTTCATTCAGTATAGCTCTCCATTGATCACAAAAAATTACTGTTGAGGACTCCATCTTCATGTATTTCACACTATTTACATATTTCTTTCTGTAAAAATATACTCAGTTATGATCTGAGATTAAGGACAGGATGGTTAAATAAAATAGACAAGAGGAAAACTGTATTTTAAATCGCCTACGCATTTCGTCCTGTGATGGACTTTATCAAGGCAAAAAGACGAAATGAGCTTTATTCTAAATTAAGTATCTATAAACAAATCTTTGTGGTTGCCAACATTGTTTGTTTATAGATATGTAATTTAGAACAAAGCTCATATTTCTTTCTGTAACGTTTTCTTAAAGATTGTAGTTTCTTTCATGTCTTTTAGCGAATATTCTTAATATATTGTGTATCTGATCTCTCCAATTAGCATTTATCTTTTTCACTTATTTTCATTCTGATCAGTCTATTTTAATTTTTTCTAAAATCTCATTGAAATTTTTAATTCATTTTTTTTTTCTTGTTATCTTGCCAATGTTTTTAATTTCTTGATTGTTCTATGATTTAACTTTTTCATAATTTCCAAAGCTGTTTCTATCCCTCAATTACCTCTCATTTTTAAATGTATTCATGAAGGCATAAAAATTTAATGCATCTGCTGTATTTATATCTGCTCATGTGTAAAATAGATATCAATTGGATATATCTTGTATAATAGGATGCAACCTATATTAGTGCTGATGTACACAATACTTGTGTTCATACATTCTCATGTTAAAGTGTGTAGGTGTTTGTTGATGTTTTAATACAGATCTTAGCAACATATTACAATATTCTTTATTAAATTAGCCAGCTTGCATAGGTTGTAACATTTATAAACATGAAAATGACTGTTGAAAGGAAAGATCTTATGAATTCAAAGTAACAAACTTCACAAACTTGATACCAGCCTGAATATGTGGACATAGAGGACCCTCAGCATTATAAACCAGTCATGTGTCTCATCTGAATGGTTCAATATGAGGCCAAAGTATATTTGCACAAGATTTTGGTTGAAATCAAAGTGTAGTATCTGTTCTCTTCTGTCGACGTTCCTATACTATAAAACAGGATATCAGCTGTTTTGTTTTTATTTTCAAGTTCATTGTGGCAGTGCTATGAAGAAAGCTTGGTGCTGGAGATTTAACCCTGTAGAATCACCTCCCTCATTGTATCAAAGAAATGAATACTTTTCTTCTTAGCTGTTATGACTAATGTGGGTTACCATGGAAGTGGAAAAGATCAGTTCATGAGATAATGGATAATCTTGGTTGCTAACACTCATAGAATTCCTACAGCATTACATAAATGATCAATGTTACTTTTGGTATGAAACTGTTTATCTTCAAAACTAGTTCAGTTATTCTTTTAAATGTCAGTGTGAGGCTGAATATATAGGCAATACAATTTCTGGGAATTCCTCAGCATAATCCATCAGGTCAGCTGAGTGATAATTTAGATAGGCTCGTTGTCTGAGCTCTGCTATTGCAGAGCACATGATAATTTTTATCAGTGTGCCACAGTGTATAAGATGATGTTCCGTTTTGTACAAATTGGGCTTGGAATTTCAATTCAGATGACTTGAGACAATTTTCATTAAGACTTGGCAGCCGTCCCTATGTAAACAGAAGGAATTGCTGCTAGGACTTACTATAATCTGTATATAAAAATTTGGTGTTTAGTATATTACTAATGCATGGTATTTGTGTTTCCCTTTTTTAGTTGGTACATAATTTTATTTTATTATCCTTGATTATTCAATATTAATTCCTACTTTTTCACTTGTTTTTAACTCCTTATTTTAAATATGTGTGTTTCCTTTTCCATCATTAAAACTATTTTTTTCATATATTTTAATGACACTATGAAGATTAATTGGTCTGCTTTGTGAAAATAGTGAAATATTTCTAAATAATTTTTGTACATGAGCATTAAACCTCTTTTTAAAAAATATTCAATTTTTATCATATTTCTTTTTTTTTTAATAGGGTCCTGTTCATAATATAAATACAATGTCAAATCAACCTCTGCTTTTTTAAAGTAGAATGTTTTTGCAATATGCTAATGCATGTTGAAATCCTCACAGTATTTAGTATTTTTGGAGTTATTGCTAACATTTTTTTGTTGGGATTTACAAACTTTGTTTTTTTTTTTGTTTTTTTGTTTTTTTTCTATTTCACAAACAAATTGATGAAATTTGAATAAGTATTTTAATAGTTAATTTACAAAAAATAGTGGGAATATTTTGTATATTAAATAATAAAATTAATTTTTCAAAATGAAAATTTATCATACTAAGTTCTGCATCCTAGTAAAATGTGAGTGTACTTTGTACCTCCTCACTTCAATGCACTTCTCTTCAAATTTGGTTTTGATCAGTCAAAAAATGTCTATTTTAGAGGGTGTGATGAACAGACTAACAGAAGTTTTGGAATTTTATATATAGATTTTAATATAAAGCAAGGCTGTTCACAAATACAGTTTACTGTCTGGGTAAACAGATACTTTGATTTGTATATAAGCATTTTCTTTCCTCATAAATCATTTTGTGGGGATTTGATTTTTCTAAAGATTATCAACCAATTGTGGGTTATATAAAGTAAAAACGTTTTTGATTGTAAAAATATTTTTTAATTTTTAGGGACGATTGCATTAAGTCATTTTAAGAATAAAAATGACTCTGCTCTCCACCTAACTCTAGTTGGGAGGAGGAGATTACTTAAAGCAATATTTTTTAGATTTTTTTATTTTATTTTATACTTTTTTCTTATATATATGCCTGAAGACACCAATCATGGTAGAAACCTAGGTCGCATAATAACTCGTTTACAAATGGAAAATATCCAAAAGTTCTACAATATAATTGTATTGAACACTTTTAAATACAAATGTGCACTGGTCTAATCTTATGACCAAAAACTAAGTAATTAAACAATCAAAATATATATATACAACATTACTTTCTTCTGACAGTCATTTTAGAGGACAAAATTATATTACATGAAATTTTTTTCCACTTTGTCATTTAATTACCCAACATTGTTCTGATATTCATATTGTGTCTGCAAGAAATTTACTTGCAGTTTAACAATGTATTTGTATTTTTATTAAATAGTAGCTCAGCCTAATGAGAATTGAGCACTTTGTTTCAATACTGATATCCATTGGCTGTTTGATAGTGTTTTTTTTTTTTGTTTTTTGTTTTTTAATAAGCTGTTTAGAGTGCAATTGTTATTTCCTCTTATTGGTGTGTATTTGTATGTGTATGATAATAATCATAATAGCTGTTTTCTTCACTTGTCTACTAGGATGGCTTGGTAATCCCTGTTTTAGACACCTGTTCAGGTACATTAGTGTTTGTTCTATACCAATTGAGCCAACCTGTGATGTATATTGCAACTCTACAGGAGAGAGAGAGAGAGAGATTGTGGCATGATCCACAAGCCCATTACGCTCAAAACTTTGGTCATGACGACTTATGACTTTGTGTTAGTATTAACATTAACAACTTCCAAACAGTTTTGTCTAAATAACTTTGCTCAAAAGGCTTTTGTCAACCTGTTGTATGGTGTGAGATATATACACTACTGGCCATAATTATTAGGCCACCCCAGTTTTTAAAAAAAATGATGTATTTCATACTATTTTTAGTATGTATTGCCAAGTGAATAATTCTAAATGAAAATAGAATGGTTCTTTTGTTAATACTGCACAATAACGTGCATCAAATGAACTGTTCTGGTGTCCAGTTTTTGTGCTCTCTTCCACATGCTAGTCCCTTCTTATTGGTTGGCCAAAGCAAAGGCTTCCTGGCTGTCTTGTAAAATTTAGGAAAGTAATAATAACAAAAGAACCATTCTATTTTCATTTAGAATCATCCACTTGGCAATAAATACTAAAAATAGGATGAAATACATAATTTTTTAAAAAACTGGGGTTGCCTAATAATTATGGCTGGTAGTGTGTGTGTGCGTATATATATATATATATATATATATATATCCCTGATTGTATGTAGAACGGAGGAAGAATATTTACAACGTCCAAAACATTAATTTAAAACAGTGCTTGATATATAATATATAGAGCTTTGAATATTTAACTTTCAATGTCGAAACAAATGTACCTTTGTAACGGATATTTATAAAAAATTATGTACATGTTCTAAAATAATTTTTCATATATATGGTGGTAAAAGTTTTATTTTTGTCCTTTATTGGACTAAATTTATTTACATTAATATGACCACATATCACATGCATGAAGGAAAGTGAGGGGATACTGAGAATTCTTTTTTAAAAAAATTTAATTTAATGTTTAGGGTTTATAATCTAGCCAATTTCATTTAAATTGTGTCTTTTTCATTATTAAACATCCCACATTAAGATAATAGATTTGCCTAGAATAGTGAAGCATAAGAACCTGGATATAAATTTACTCTGGATGATCTAGCAATTTAAGTGCTTTCTAAACATTTTTGTCTTAGTAAATTGTTTTCTCTTTTGAAAGTAGCAATTTCTAAAATTTAAATTGTGGCCAGTCTTGACATCATGAGCATTTTGAGTATATAACATTTTTTATAAAAAAAATTCCATTTTGTATTCATATGATTGGTTTAAATTCTCTGAGGTTTAAATAAATGAATATTCACATATTTTGCACAGAAATTTGTTGCAATATTAAGTATTACAATTTATTTTACTTATTTCATAGTATTTTAACTAATGTCCATTGGTAGCATGTTTGTGATCTAAGCATTGGGCATATTGTTAATACCTAATATCCACTCTGCAGTCCAAAAATACACATTTACAATGTGTAATATCATCATGATACTTTCTTATTCTGTTGTGAACAAGTGAATACGCACATTCAAACAGATGAGGATATTCATTTGTTTCTTAACAATTTACGGTCTCAGTCGAGCAGGTAAGTTGTCACAAACTGTCTCAAGTAGGTTAAATGTTTTTTTTTTCTCCACCACTCCCGCTGTAGTGTATAGAAGCACAAAGATATGTAGCAGGGTGGTGGCTAATTTTATTGTACTTGGAGATAACAGCTTTAAAAGACCCCAAACAAATGGTTAGGTACTACAAGGGCATTGATTCACACCTATGTAGTGTTCGGCTCATTTATCATTATGTAAATGCACATGTTTATTGTCACCTGTATATAATTTACTGAGGCGCAGATTCTTGCAAGGTAAGACATAGGACTTGAGGCTACCATGTTTGAAGTTCAAGCTATGACAGTGTTTGTCTAATGAGGATTATTTTTTATTTCCTGTAGTGTTATCAATATGGCACAAGTTTTAAGGAGTGCTGTTGGTTATTAGTTATCTCTCCTCTATTTAAGGAATTCCATTAAACTTCTTCAAACTACATAGATAGTATACTTCTTTCACAGTTGTTTTTTTTTTTTTTCAATTGGAGATCTTATCTAATTCTCTATCAAGGTGAAAGGTGCTATTTATCTGATAAATAGCACCTTTCTCAGAATACTTGCAGTGTCAAGCAATGCAGTCTCCTGAAGTGAGAGAATGCTCAGCTTTCTTCCTTTTTTTTTCTCTCTCAAGGTAGGGTTATAAAATTGTTAGTTTAGGCCTCAATGTCCCCAGTGATGTCTAGGAAAATAGTAACCAGAATGTCTTATCACTACCAATTACATAATTGCTATTATTATTGCATAAATATTATTCATCCCATACAACCTGGCCTTTTTCTCTCTTTTGATACCTTCTCACAATGCAGCTTTTATTTAACAATTCTCACCCATAGTTTTGTAAATAGAAATGTACCTAAAAGAAAGCTTGGATCTTTTGAAAGGGGGTTTTATTTCTTTCTCTCTCTGTGTAAAAAAAAAAATAAAAATAAAAAAAATTGACATATAAGATTGGATAACAAAACAATAAGGGAACATGATCATGGCAGGTTCCTTGTTTTTTATTAATTCTTATTACTTTTGAAAGATAGTGGAGAAGGCTATGAGGAAAACAATTAACTGTTTGCCCTTCTTTTTCTTATAGACTGGCTGCTATTCAAGGCTAGAAAACTCAGTCTAACAGAGAGGAACAGAAATGGATTCATGTTTTTCCCAATGGTGAAAGTCTGAAAAAAATGCTACACTCTAGATAGGAACTTGCACTATGCTTGCCAATTTTATTTAAATTACTGATAACCATTATACCACCTGCAATTCTTAACTGACATATAGTCTAGCTAAAACATAAATAGTGGAATATAGAACTACTCAAACAATTATTCTATGGGCATCAATAAATAACATTGATTAGAAATAAAGCCTATCTTGCTGTGAGAAATAATTATTTTATATAATCTTACTAGTGTGTGTGTGTGTGTGTGTGTATATATATATATTTATATATAATAAATTATATATATATATATACACACACACACACACACACACAGTCTGATCAAAAAGTATAAGGACTATTGCTATGATAACAGAGCTAAATTATGCATAAATAGTGCAGCAGTTTTTTGGCAAAGCATATTTTCAAGGTTCCAAAAACCACCATATCCACAGATGATCTTGTCCCTTGCAACTTTTTCCCTCTTCTAAAATCAAATCCCACTTGAAAGAAACAAGATATCAAGGAAATTTAAGAGATTGTAATAAAGCAGTTACTCATTTGCTAAAACAGATTTTCAGGAATGCTTCCATTAATGGAAAGATTGAGTTTTATTTAACGGTATATCAACCTCTGTGGGTTATTTAATACCAAAAACATGGGGTCTTAAGGTATTCTTCTTTAATGTTCGGTTATAGTGAAAAGTTGATTTAGTCAGATTTTAATGAAAATTTTTGTTTTTAATCTTTTTTATTTTAAAAAACTTAATGTCTTCTATTTTTGTATTCAAAAATGTTTTGTTGAGAATAAATTTTTTTTCTTTCAAAAATCTTATGGTAATTTTTTTCTTAAAAAATGTATTGTTGGTAATATTTTTCCTTCAAAAATGTATATTTTTCTATAAAAGTCTATTTTTACGTATATATTTCTATAAAAGTGTATTTTTATATTTTCACAGTGCTTTGACCCCAGTTTGAAGGGTTAACTATTTGCTCATATCTGGGACCCTAACAGGTCAGGGTGGACTTGGGAACAACAGCAATTAAGAGGTGATTCCATGCTCCTCACAACCTCCCAATCAGAGGTCTTGCTGCTGGATATTAATGGAAAAGATGCTGGATAAAGTGTGTGGCTTCAGGAGAGTATTTTGAGGGAGATTAAATGTGGGATTGATATGCATTGTAGTTTCCTTTTTATATCACCAGTATTGATGCTTTTTAATCAGACCTTGTATAAACAAAACTATGAAATATGGCAGTGCTAAAGGATTTCTAAAGTGGAGGGAATAAATGATTAAATTTAACCATTTGCCAGTTGTAAAGTTCTATTCTGTCCAAATTTCTGTGACAAAATGATGCCATTATTTACAACTGTCTTTATTATTACATCATTATGGCCATTGCATCCTCAGCTACCTTCTGGTTTCTGTTAATCTAGAAATTCTTCAGAGAATTTCAAACTGAACCTTTTATGGGTCTACAAAGATCAAAAGGATGGGATCGAAGTGCAGTTGTTCTCACCTCTAATAGTAATATTACCCATTTCCTCATAAGGAAACCTTCCACATTCATTCATTGAGCAGCCAGTACTACTTTCAGTTGAAATTCATAAAAATGTTTCTATTAAAACAATTTTTTTCAGAAAAAGAGGTTCCTCAAATGTTTCTAGTAGTCATGGGGGAGGACTTATTTTCTGTTATTTTTGTTTGATGCAGTGTGCAATGTCAACATGCCATTATTTTCACTTCAAGTAAAATGTGCTATTTCAGTTGTTTCTACTGTTAAAAGTTATGATTTCTGTTATTTGGTACAGTTCTTTTGTGATTCTATAACACTGGTCCAAAAGATTCAAAGAAGGTTGATCCTTGCTAAGACATACGTTGTTTGTTTAAAGCCATTTTTAACCAATGATCTGAGAAAAATCATTGCATAGATATAATAGTTTACAAATTTCTGAACAACATGGCATCCATATGAAATTCTTGATCTGACAAGGATATTTAAGTACTTGAATCTATTTTTAGGTTAAAGTTTTGGTATTGTAGGTATTTGTGGTGTTGGTCAGAGTTTCAATTTCAATGTTTTTATTCTTAAGAATTAAAAATTACAAAACCTGTTTAATGATAAAATTTGTCTGCTTCTCTAATGCAATTTTCTCTATTCTAATAAAGACTGTTGTGTATTTGTGTGTGTGTATATAACCTGTCATGTTCATGTGGAGAGACAATAGTGAGGCAGTTGGCTTGCTTCATTAAAGACAATAGTAAGGCAATATTGGCACAGTCCATTCTCTTAATTACTAGTTATTAAACTTTACTATCAGTTACAAAAGTTCTTGCTGCATGTTTGCTCTTTAACAATGTCTTACTTTATTTTTATTTTTTTGTAATAATTATGTTGTAGTGAAGAATATATATCCTCTCTATTATAACAAAGACTGTTGTGTGTGTGTATGTATATAAATATGTATATATCTCCCTCCTCATGCTCAGGGTTTTATTTTTTTATGTATATTTCAAATGGAATTTACTTAATAGTAGATACATCAATATATATGTTGCTGTCATTTTAGATGGCATAGCAATATAAATATTTCACCATCATTTTTGTCATGGGGCCCACTCGTATAAAAATAAAGTTTGTCTAGATGATCATTTGAATATGCTGGTAGTGCAACAGATATTAGAAAACAAAAACAATGAAATTGGGTGGTGGATTTCAAATTCCAGCCAGTTCATTTCACTTGGAGAAAGGCAGAATATCCATTTCTTCTATCATTTAATAGATAAAATAATACAACAGACTGGGCTCTATAGCTTTGGATGGACAATAAGTTCAGGAGGATGACAAATCTGAATTTAATCCTGTTACCACTATGTCATGGGCCAGCACATCAAAGTGACATTTGGTTATTCAATACAACAGGCTCTCTCAGCTATCCTGAGCCCTAACTTGCTGTTGGATCTGAAAGATGAGAGGTTGATTTTGGACTGTTATTCACTTTTCACTACTGAATAAACTGTTTTTGTTGAGGAACCGTTATCACTTGCGTTGGATAGTAAATGAGCAATAGTTTCTAATAAAGCTGGTAGTAAATTGATAGGTCATATTTTTCTGAACTAGTTAAAATTGTTAATTAAAAAAAAAAAGTTACCTAAAGTTTCAGAACTGGTATCTGAAGTAGTTTCTTGAATCAACAATAAAAAAAAAAACATTTGGTCTTGGAAGACAATCATTCATCAGATCCTTATAGACTAACACTAAAAAATAACAACGCTTTTTATCAAATAATAAAAACCACACAGCTTAAACACTTTCAATAACAACAAAATGAGAGCACATGTAACTAAGAGGGGGGAAAATAGGCTTATGGTCACATGACATTAAAACACATGACATTTCTATACAACCATCAAAGTTAAGCCTGGTCAGTATGATATGGGTGACTGCTTGAAAATACTGGGTGCTGTAGGCTTAGATTTGTGGGTGGTGTAATGAATTAGAATTTTTCATTGGAAATCAGGGTTCCAATTTGCACTGGGTTTGTTATATTTACTTGGGAAAGGTCTGTATCTACCTCTTCTTCCCCATCTATATGTCAACTAATAAGACTTTTATCACTAAAGCATTATCTTCAGAAAAGTCTTTAAATCTAAAAATGTCTTTAAATCTAAAAATGTCTTTAAATCTAAAAATGTCTTTAAATCTAAAAATGCCTGCTAATCTAAAAATGTCTGCTGGCTTTAAATAATCTGCAAAGGGTTGATAGGCCTTGGAAAACAAATCAAAATAATCAAAAATTACCTTGAACAAAATGTTTGAAAGGAAACTCCTATCAATATTAGCTATACTGATTAGTCGACTTGATAAAGCTTATTTCTTGGAAAACTGTTTCAACCAATATTAATGTTACCTGTTTCGTCAATGAATTCTAAATGTTTACTTTATGGAAATAGCTAATTTCACTATTACGATATTATATTCCTGGATGGGGAAATTTCTTGTGTATATATGATGAGTGGGCTAGTGTTGTAAAAAAAAAAAAATGACTGCAGAATAGATCAATATGATGGCAACATATATACATTTATATATATATATATATATATATATATATATCTTACATTAAGACATAAGAAAAAAAACAACAAAATAATCCAAGTACAGTAGGTAAAATACACACACACAATGGTTTTTGTTATAATGAAGAGGATAGTAGCTCAACATCTAGTGCAGTAAGCTACAAATTTACAACACTACTGCCCTCTCTGCAATACTATACAGCAGTGAGATGTGACCTCAGCAAGATCTTCACTTCCCCTATCTATGATTTTGAGCCCCACACTTTTAGGACGATTGAGGGGTACGCTGGGCCCGTCTTGTGAGGACCTCTTATGAGGATCTCACATCCTCCTCACCATCACTCAGTGCTTTCTTCACTGGCTCAGTTACACCCTGTGATGGCTAGTTCAACCTGCCATCTGTGAAATGGCAATTAACTTGTGACAGACCACACATCCACTGGAAGCAAATCTGGCACTGGAGAATGTCCTGATCCTTTGCCTAGACTGAGATATGGAGGAATAAGGTTGTTCTCATAGGCTTGATGCCCTCATGGCATGAGATTTGTGTGTGAGTGTGTGTGAGAGAGAGAGAGAGATAGAAGTGTGTATGTATGTATGTATATATATATATATATATATATATATACACACACACACAGTACTGTGCAAAAGTATTAGGACAAGAACTATTTTATCTTTTATGAGGCATATTGATAGAACATAATTTAATTAAAAGTAATTTTATTTGATTTACTCAACGGATGCTTTAACAAGAAAAAATGTTACAAAATAAATTTAATATTTAGTATAATAGCCTTTTGCTTTGATCACAGCCTTCATTCTGCAGGCATTGACGTCACAAGCTTCTTCAATGTATCTCCTGCCAAGCAGCTTGTATTTGTTCCCAAAGTGTGTCTTGTGCAGTAACATTAGATTTATCAATTCGAGAATGGGGAATAAGAAAAAAGTCAGTCATATCCAAGGATAATAAAATGAGTAGTTTCAAAATAACTTGTTTAATATAAAATAGGAAAAATTAAATATAACTTCTTTTTAATACATTTCTTGTACACCCAGTTTTAAATAATCAATATTTATTAGCAATTTACTTGGCTTTTCACCCTGTATTTGAATTTTAGTGAGGTTTTTAGGAAAATCATCCCTGTTTTAATACTACCAGTAGTGTGCAAAAGTATTAGGACAGGGGTGATTTTAAACTTTATTTTGATACCTCATAAAAGATAAAATAGTTCTTGTCCTAATACTTTTGCACAGTACTGTCTGCAGATATATATATATATATATATTCTGCAGACAGGCCTGTTTCGCTGTATCACAGCTCTTCAGTGCAGTTAGATAACCATTTGCTTCAAACATAGACTGAAACCCGATTGATTTTTCAGCAGTCCAAGACTCACCCACCAAGCTATCAGCTCATGTTAGAGAAAAGTAGATTTCATTGCGTGTAATGTTTTTATGAAATACGCCAACAGTCAAGAGTGTTCAATCTTGTAACCAAACTGAATGAGCATTCAACATGGTAATATAGAGACACGCATACACACAAACACACACACACACATATATATTACTATACGTACTAACAATACAGTAGCACTAATAAAGACCATAGTCAGAAAAAAAACTAACGCTAACAAATCAGTAACGTAAGTCGCCAACAACCCAATGAGGACTACCAAGTGGGTTAAAGGGGAAGAAAAAAAAAGAAACAGAGCCCAATAACAATGAGTCAAGAGCTTGTTTGAAAGAAAAAAAAAACCTCAAGACGAAAACCTTAACAGTAGAGAGCTCAATTTCTGACGATCCATAGAGTGAAATCGCGGTCGAAGTTTGGCTCACTTTTAGATTTAGTTTATTGCGTGTGTGTGTGTGTATATATTTATATATATATATATATATATATAAAATATATCTACCAAAGCAATTATTGGATACTTTGACCTTGTAAGAAAGTATTTTTGTAGCAAATCAGTGAATTAATCCTATTATAGAATGACCTTTATCTGCCACTTAAGGTTGTCGAAAAATTTCTGACTGATCCTAATAGACAAAAAAAAAAATTGATTCAAATTTACTAAATGACAAAATCTTTCTTTGCAATTGAGGTGTTTATAAAGATACAACTTTCATGTTAAAAAAATAAGAGGGCAAAGTTATGACCCCCCAAAAAAAACTTATTAGAAATAGCTTAAATTAATCTTTAACTTTGTTGATAGTTATTTATTTTTGATGTTACAGCTAATGAAACTGACTTGCTAGGCATTATGGATAAGGAGAGTTTGTTTCATTAGAACAATTTGTAATTTTTCCTTTTCCTAGACGAAGTGGTTTTGATAAACTGAGATTTATCTTAACACTTCCCTTGCTGTTGATGTTCTTACACATCTTTACCTTAACTTATATTGCCTGCTGTTGACGTATTTTCAAGATACTATGAAATATCAGTCCTAAGCATTTGTTCTATAAATTGAATGATATTAAAGTAGTGCTTAGTGTTATTTTCAAAGTGTAGAAATATAGTATCATGCACTAAAATCTGTTTTGTGACACATTTTTGTTGTGAAATTGAAGGTATTGTTTAATGTAGTCTTTTTTTTTTTTTTTTTTTTTTTTTTTTTTTTTTAGGTCATAACCCACTTCAGCATCACTAAAATCACTAAAATTCTGATGCCCCCCTCCCCATGACATGTCAGTAAAGTGTCACACATGATACATGCTTGGGCGATCATGTCTCGAAAGAGATATAACTGCCTAGGCAGAAACTTTTTCATGCAATTGGTTGCCATTACTTTCTGTGGTAACCAGCCAAGGCTATAGAACCCAATCTGTTCTGTTATCTGACCCATTGCTGGAGGAAAGGAGTGGATTAATACTGTTCCTGAAGATATTTGTGCACAATTTAATGCAAAAATATTCAAATGGAATTTGAAGTTGGCTCTCTTATTTCTTAATCCAAGCTGATATCCACTGTACCACAACGCACATCCGTGATATATACTTATTCAAAAAGCGAACTCCTATTCATGTGCCACCTTTTTTATATATATATATATATATATATATATATATATTTTTTGGCCATGCCAATGCGTCTTCGGGTCTGTGCCCCACTTTCCATCTTCAGTCAGAACACTTCCCAGGTATTTAAATTTCTTTACCTGTTTTATTTTAGTTTCCCTTCTCTGTAGGGGCATTTTGGGGTCTTTTTGCTGATGACCATACATTCAGTTTTCTTGAAGTTTATGCTCAGTCTTTTCTCCTTGCTTTCTCTTGCAACCTTATCTAGGATTTCCTGCACTTTCCTTTCAGTGTCTGCTATCAGCACTGTCATTTGCATATCTTATATTGAGATTGTGGCCACCAATGACAAATCCTGGCAAGGATTCTAGCTCTCGGAATTGTTTTTGTTATGAATGGGGTGTTGTCTCATAACTAAAATGCCTTAATTTATAGTATGATTCATGGTCCATGGACGAATGTGTGTGTGTGTGTGTGTAGCACGTGGTGAAAATGCATGGAACGAAAGAAAAGTAGATGTCTATTCACGGTTGACTGGAAGATACATTTATTTTACATGGAGAAACATTACAAAATATGTACATGCGGTATCAGTCCCAAGTTATCGGGTTGTGTGTCACAACCATTAGGGCAGAAGAACATACATGCGTTCTTTAACCATTGACGGCCATATTCCAAATCTGTTTCCTCATGCGTCCCACGTCTGAATGTGTCGTTGATAACGTGACTCGTGTGTACCCACTTTCAGAGGTGAAAAGGGAGGTACTCTGTTTGGGAACAGGAAAGGGCTAATTCCCTTGGAATATGTTTTATTCGTCCTAACAGTTTTACTGTACAAGTTGTATAGATTTGGTGAGAAAACACATCCTTGTCTTATGCTCCTTTCTATTTTTGTATATTTGCTAAAATCATTTCCTGTCCCTATGCAAGTGGTTTGCTGCTAGTACAGGTTTTTTATTATCCTAATGTCCTTCCTTGAATATGTCAAAGTTGCCGAGCATCTCTAACAAGTCTTTGTGGCGTACTTTGTCAAACGCCTTTGCATAGACTATACAACACAGGTGTGAGTCCTTTTGCATTTGTATTGCACTTTCTGATAGCATTCTGAGCATAAATATCAACCTTCTTGTTCTGGTGTCTTTGACAAACCCGCACTGTTCTTGTTGTATCTCTTTTCCTGATTCTGTTGTTCATCCGAATTTAGGCTACAAGGTTTTTAAGCTCCTTGTTTGGTGGAGTTCACGTTCCTTTACACCTGGCTTCTTCAGTAGTGCTATGGAAATTGATCTGCTTAGGTCCTCCAGTATATTGCCACTGTTGTAGATCTTGTTTATTATTTCTATGATCTTGTCTCTGCCAAAGCTGTCTAAAGCTGTCAGCATCTCTGTTACAATACCATCTGATCCTGCTGATATGTTTCGGCTCAATTTGACTGGTGCAGCTTCTACTTGGGTTTTTAATATTTCTGTTCTGTCGGTATTTCTGTGTCTTGCTGGTTGCTGTCTCTTGTCAGGGAAGAGACCTCAAATATACTTGTCCCATTGCTGAAGTATTTGTTCTTTCTCTAATATGAGTGTTCTGTCCTTTTGATTTTTATACATCCTGTTGCCGGGCATGTCTTTTGTCTACTTCTCTTATTTTTTACTTTCATTTTTTTATATTTCATACTAGCAGTATAGCCCAGCATTGCTCGGGTGTAATGAAAGCTTTAAAACTAACCCATGGTCCTGGAGCTCAGACTCTTTGGACGTTGGCACGAAAGACTAAAAAGCAATAGTTGTTTCCAGTTAAAGCGAAACCATAGACTGAAAGAAAAATGAATGGATGTAAGTCAAATTTTGATTTCCTGGTATCAATATCAAATAAGTTTTTTTCATCGTAAACTGAATTTTGAAGGCTAAATAAGTCCTCTGATTAAATGGTATCATGGCTGAGACTAAGAACTACAATTATACCTACTTAGAGCCAAACCTGAAGCAAAATCTAAAATAAAAGGGCTGAAAAAAAATACATACAGGCAGATAAACACACACACACACACACACACACACACAAACATCTTGCCCTATATATATATATATATATATATATATTATCGATTTCCTGCACTATTGTAAGAACTGCAACCTTGAAACTTCTGAATATCGTTTCTTATGTCTTTGTCTATGAGTGGATCAAATTTGATTAAAATCAAACCATTCCTTCTATAACCTGATGTTTTCGATTTTCGATATTTATTGGGGGTACCTCGATACAAAACCTAGCTAAGAACACTCGCAGATGCTTATAGTACAACTGTGTAAATTTTCAAGAAAATCGGTTCAGCTGCTTCGGAGTCTATAGGTAATAGAGATAGACACACACACACACAGTTCCATTTATAAATAAGTTTAGATTTAGATATAAGAAGCTAAAAACTTAAATTTCCTTTAAAAACTTGAGAGTGCATATACGCAATAGTATTATTTAATTTTGTGATTTTAAAATAACATATCACTCAATAAATCCCAAGCCTAACTCATAAAACAACAACTTTTAGGCAAAATTTACTGATTCCAATGTTTTTCTAACAATGTGATGCTTTTTTTTGTAGAGTGATTTGTCTTTGATCTCAAAATACACCTCAGTTTCCAATATCACTTTTCATTGGAGCCAAATCTCTTTCCTTGGAGCATTCTTTTGAAGTTTGAAAACAGCCAGTAGTTGCTGAGGGCCATTTCTGGAAAATAGGATGGATAAGGTAGCAATTTGAAGTGCAATTCATGTAGTTATGCTATTGTTGTGATCGACTTGTGACCTGGTGTGTTGTCTTGGTGAAAGATCATTTTTTTTATTTTATATTTGTAGCTTTTTATTGGAGATTTTTTCCTTCAAATGCACCAATAATGCTATAAAATATTTGCAATTGACAGTTCTTTTTTCTCAAGGTAATCGATGAACAAAATACCTTGCTTGTCCCAAAATACCTTCCCTGCCTGCTGATGTTTGCATCTTTGGTCGCTTTGGACAGCTTTCACCTGCTGCTGTCCACTCAGCTGACTGTCGATTTGACTCCAGAGTGAAATGGTTGATCCATGTTTCATCCATTGTCACTTTTTTTTTTAATCATTTCACTCCAAGCAAGAGTTACATAGGAGGAAAGTGATGAGAAATAGGAACAAGTTATAGGGGGTGGTCAGAGAATGGGCAAGAGAAGGATGAGAATACTGGTGTGATGAGAGTAGAGTAGATGGAGAAAAAAGAACATGAGGGAAATGATGCGAGTCAGATAAGAGATGACAATTGACCTTACATTTAAATTCTTGGAGATTGTAGCTGTCAGGTAAGCAAGTATACAGAAAGGAATTCCATAGGCAAGAAGTGCAAGAAAAGAAGCTGATAGAGTAGAAGTTGTTAAATTTTATTAGTTTCACTGTAAAAGGGTGGGACCTAGTTGCTAGTCTAGTAGCTCAAGTAAATTCATGCAGAGGGAGCACCATTGAGCTAAGCTCATCGGAACAGAAGCCGCGACAGTATTTGTAGAAGAGGTATAGGAGAGCCACATTACACTGGTGAGAAAGTGACTGCAGCTGAGCTACTAGGTCAGAATCAATCGCATTGCAGATTCTTTGTTGGATTTTGTCAAGAACCCCGAGGGCACCCAACCTGACATAGCAGCAGTATTCAACACACGGGTGGATGGTAGATTGATATATGTGCAGGATAAATTCAGATGGGAAAAAACTTCCTGGCCCTACACAGTGAACCGACCTTCCTAGCAGCAGATTTAGGTATGGATTCGATGTAGTCATTCCACTTGAGGTCTGCTAAGAGAGTTAGGCTGAGGAGGTATAGTGTTTTGCTTTCAGGGAAACTAATGGAAGGTAGGAGCAATTGTCTGTGGTGTTTATCTGATAGCAGCTTTATATTGGAAGCATTGAAATTCACAGGCCATTTCTTACCCCAGTTCACCAGATTGGAGGTCCTCAAGCTCAGCAGCTAGGTTTGCTTTGTCAGCCTTAGTGGATTTTTGATTGAGATGAGAGTAAATTGTGGTGTCCTCAACATAGACGCCTATTTGGGATCTGATTACATTAGGGAGATCATTGATGATCAGAAAAAGCATAGGACCTAAAATAGATCCTTGAGGGACACCCATGTTCATATGATAGTATCGAGAAGCATGTCTGTTCATTACTACCTTTATTATACAATTTGAAAGGAATGACTGGATTAGATCAAACAATCATCCAGTTATACTATAGCTCTGTAGCTTGCGAAAAAAGGTCAGCATGCCAAACTCTGTCAAATGCTTTGGAGATATCCGGGGCAACAGCTCGAGCTTTTCTGTTCTTATCGAGAGCCTGGTATATATACTCGGTGATGGTTGTTAGCATATCAGCAGTAGACCTGGTGGAGCAGAAATTATACTGTTTGTCAAAGAAGACTGTGGGCTTGAGATGTTGAACCACTTCAGTGTTGATAATGGCCTCAAACACTTTGCCAAAAATTGGTAGGAGGCTGATAGGGCAATAATTAGAGGGGGCCTGGAGTTCTCCAGAATTCTTAAATATATGAACCACAGAGGACTTCCAGCAAGCAGGAAAGCAAGAGACAGAGGCAGTAGTTATAAAAATAGTAAATACAAATATTCTTATGATTGCATACTCTATATACATTGTATATATTAATTCACACTCACTAGAAAAAAAATTCACTGTTAATAACTCATTCTTGAATTACTCCCTTGTGGTGCATGTGCCTTATGTTGTGAACAACAGGTTTAGTTCTTCCTCACATACCCCAGAAATTTCAACTCTCTTTTGAAAGTCATTTCTGTTTCTATTTTCCTTAAAACTTGCGCTTACGGTCTATCACGTTGAATACATCGGTTCTTGCTTGATCACCGAAGTTAAGCAACGTTGAGCCTGGTCAGTACTTAGATGGGTGACTGCTTGGGAATACCAGGTGCTGTAAGCATATAGTGACAGATGTGCGTTGTGGTGCAGTGGATATCAGCTCGGAAAGAGAAATCGGTGAGCCGAGTTCGAATTCCAGTTGAATACCCTGCATTCACATAAGCACTGGTACCCTTGGGAAAGCTACTAATCCGTCCCTTCTCTCCAGTTTTGGGTTAAATAACAAGCGTGGGACTTGAGGACCCTGCTCTTAAAAACAAATTCCAATGAATCTTGATACTCAAGAAGAAAAATGTTGTAAAAATAACCTTACCCAAAAAGTCATTGGTTATGACCTTAAATGATCCTATAAGGATTGATAGGTCGTTAAACCTCGAAACAAACAAAATTAAAACTTGCTCATTGCTTACATGCTCTGTCCATTGTATTCTAAGCATCCTGTTTACTGTCAGTCTTGTTTGATCACTGAAGTTAATCAATGTTGAATCTGGTTAGTTCTTTATGGGAGAGGCACTTGGAATGCTGTGTACTGTAAGGGATCTCTTACAATCCAAAATATTTCAGCTTACGGCCTATCACGTTGAATACACCGGTTCTCGCTCGATCACCGAAGTTAAGCAACATTGAGCCTGGTCAGTACTTAGATAGGTGACCGCTTGGGAATACCAGGTGCTGTAAGCGTTTAGTGACGGATGTGTGTTGTGGTGCAGTGGATATCGGCTTGGAAAGAGAAATCGGTGAGCCGAGTTCGAATTCCAGTTGAATACCCAGCATTTGCTTAAGCACTGGTACCCTTGGGAAAGGTATTAATCCGTCCCTTCCCTCCAGTTTTGGATTAAATAACAAGGGTAAGACTTGGGGACCTTGCCCTTAATAAACAAATCCCAATGAACCTTGATACTCAAAAAGAAAAATGTATTACTAGACACAAAACTTATATAAACAACAATAAATTGTTGAAAGAAAAATGTATTACCAGCAACAAATAAAGTTTAGTCGGCAATAAATGACTCGCCGAGGTTGATTTGCCTTAAAAACAAAACAACCAACCAAAATATTTCAACTGTAAAGGTTGATGTGCCATAAAATAAATCAATAATCTCAGTATCATGTAGAATTGTGTCTTGCCTTTGTTTTCAAGGAAATTTTTCAGCATTCACTGATTGATATTACATAGAAATATATATGGAGGATTGATATTACATAGAAATTCAGCACTTTTCTTTGGAATGAAATATTTTTGTTAATACTTTACTTAGCTTTTTGGAAGGCATCTTTTGCTATTCCAATGTGTTTTCAGATTTTTGTCACATTTTCTGTCATCTGTTAAAACACTTCCCAGATACTAAAATTTCTGTATTTGCTTGCTAAAGACAATACATTCTGTCAATAATAATTTAATAAGCAACATTGTTAAAACATAATGATTAGCTTATTGCATTCTTCAATTTTTATAGCTTATCTTGCTGGTAATTTTTAATGTTCAAGTTTTGGATAGAAATTAAGTCTTTGAACATTCATGTCCACCTGTATTCATTCTTGTACTGTAGATATATCAATGATGAAAAAAATAAATGATTTTTCTTATAACTCTTATGATTAGATTTTCATTTGTGTAGTCTCTTAGTTTTAATAACTTAATACATGGGTTTGCTTGTAAATCTCTTATTTGGCTGCAGCTGTTTGGCAATTAGTGAAGTGGTTTTTAATTTAATGGACATTTAATATGACATTTTGCATATAAAATAGCCTCAAGAATTTCAAATAAATTGATTTTGTCAGATGAGTTTCATGTAGTTATTACACAAAAGTTCATCCAAGTGTGTATCATTCTTCAAGACTTTTGCCTCAGCATATAAGTATGAACTATTGTGCATATTAAATACAGCATAGAATTTATTTTTCTTTTAAATACGATTTCTCTCTCTCTTGTGCTTTCTCTCCCTCTCTCTCTTGTGCTTTCTCTCCCTCTCTCTCTTGTGCTTTCTCTCCCTCTCTCTCTTGTGCTTTCTCTCCCTCTCTCTCTTGTGCTTTCTTTCTCTCCCTCTCTCTCTGCTTTCTTTCTCCCTCCCTCTCTCTCGTGCTTTCTCTCCCTCCCTCTCTCGTGCTTTCTCTCCCTCCCTCTCTCGTGCTTTCTCTCCCTCCCTCTCTCGTGCTTTCTCTCCCTCCCTCTCTCGTGCTTTCTCTCCCTCCCTCTCTCGTGCTTTCTCTCCCTCCCTCTCTCGTGCTTTCTCTCCCTCCCTCTCTCGTGCTTTCTCTCCCTCCCTCTCTCGTGCTTTCTCTCCCTCCCTCTCTCGTGCTTTCTCTCCCTCCCTCTCTCGTGCTTTCTCTCCCTCCCTCTCTCGTGCTTTCTCTCCCTCCCTCTCTCGTGCTTTCTCTCCCTCCCTCTCTTGTGCTTTCTCTCCCTCCCTCTCTCGTGCGTTCTCTCCCTCCCTCTCTCGTGCGTTCTCTCCCTCTCCCTCGTTCTCTCCCTCTCGTCGTTCTCTCCCTCTCGTGCTTTCTCTCCCTCTCGTGCTTTCTCTCCCTCTCGTGCTTTCTCTCCCTCTCGTGCTTTCTCTCCCTCTCGTGCTTTCTCTCCCTCTCGTGCTTTCTCTCCCTCTCGTGCTTTCTCTCCCTCTCGTGCTTTCTCTCCCTCTCGTGCTTTCTCTCCCTCTCGTGCTTTCTCTCCCTCTCGTGGTTTCTCTCCCTCTCGTGCTTTCTCTCTCTCTCTCTCTCGTGCTTTCTCTCTCTCTCTCGTGCTTTCTCTCTCTCTCTCGCGCTTTCTCTCTCTCTCTCTCTCGCTTTCTCTCTCTCTCTCTCTCGCTTTCTCTCTCTCTCTCTCGCGCTCTCTCTCTCTCTCTCGCTTTCTCTCTCTCTCTCTCTCGCGCTTTCTCTCTCTCTCTCGCGCTTTCTCTCTCTCTCTCTCGCGCTTTCTCTCTCTCTCTCTCGCGCTTTCTCTCTCTCTCTCTCGCGCTTTCTCTCTCTCTCTCTCGCGCTTTCTCTCTCTCTCTCTCGCCTCTCTCTCTCTCTCTCGCGCTTTCTCTCTCTCTCTCTCGCGCTTTCTCTCTCTCTCTCTCGCTCTCTCTCTCTCTCTCTCTCTCTCTCTCTCGCGCTTTCTCTCTCTCTCTCTCTCTCTCTCTCTCGCGCTTTCTCGCGCTCATTGATGCTTTGCTTGTAGGAAAGTGGCTATAGTTTTGAAAATGATTACCCATGTAAGACTGTGTAAATGCTTTTGAACTCGTGAGGATTGAGCAGCAATACTCTGTTTTTGGTCTGATCTGATTCTTGTGACAGGAGAAGTCATGACGCTTTCTCGCGTGCATTGATGCTTTGCTTGTAGGAAAGTGGCTATAGTTTTGAAAATGATTACCCATGTAAGACTGTGTAAATGCTTTTGAACTCTTAAGACTGGAAAGTGAGGATTGAGCAGCAATACTCTGTTTTTGGTCTGATCTGATTCTTGTGGCAGGAGAAGTCATGACTGGAGGAAATTCAGGATCTGCTCCGTCATGATGGAACATTACTAGTTTATTTTTTAAAGTATTGAATGTTACAAGTCAGTTTTTTTTTTCTTCTACACTGAGCAGTTAAAGCTAGTTTTGAGGCAAGATCTGCCAGGCTCTAATAATCTAAATTTTTGGAGGTTTCATCTTTAAAACATACTAGCAGTGATACCCAGTCTTGTGCAGGCAAAGGTTTTTTTCCTTTGTTTATCTTTTTGAAAAACTTTTTTAAATTTTAAAAAAAAATTGATTTATTTTATTTTTTTTAACTGAAAAATGGTATTAGTGAAGTTTTAGTTAATTCAGTTTGTTAGATTTAAACCTGGCATAGCAAACATGGTATGATTTGAAATTTTAGTGATAAAATAGGGACTGATATGTATGTAAGCCAAACTGATTAATTCTGAAAATATCCAGATGTTTAATTTTCTATCTGTGACGATATGGAGCCAAAAAAGGTCTTGGTTTAAAGACTTTGATAGACATTTTTCATTTATGGCATGTCATATTCATAATTTATATTTTTGATTTTCAAAATATGCCACTAAAACATGTCAACATTGTTTACCTCCCTTTATTTTCAAGCAGGGATATAAATGCTAAAGTGGTTACCACTTTTTATGCAGATGACTTTAGTTGAACTTAGTAATTGTAAGAGTTCTCAAAACAGTTCCTTATTTGGAGTAGATCTATCGCCCAGTTCACACTCCACTCACGTCTGTTGAACAGGTTAAAAGGCTCATCCCTTGTTCCCTGTTTAGGATGTGGTTTCCGGCTTTCTCTTTTCCAATCTTTTCGCTATTACGTAGCCTCCTGCACATCAGTGGCGTTACTGCCTTGCTCAGGGTGATACGATTAAAAAAAAAAAAATTTATAAAGATGAAATCAGATTTGAAAGGAATGACAAATTGTTGGAAATTTTATTACCTCAAGGTGAATATGCAAATTAGGCTATGAAAACTAACCAAAAGTAGTAATTAGATTGAGCCATGTAGCTACTGGGTTTAACTAAATAGTCTAGAAAATTCACATCACACAACTGAAAAACAAAATGAAATTGTAAACTTGGAATTATTAAACAGAAAAAAAAATACTACCTGTATATTAAAACAACTCAAAAAAAAAAAAAAAAAAGAGCTAAAACAAGGAATTGGTTACATTGTCAGATTTTGCTCACATATCCTTTGAAGAAAATATAAATCCATCTCTACCTCTTCTTAGCTATAGGCTAAATAACAGAGTAGACTGGGTTTTAGCCATGGTTGGCAACCAGTTGAAAAAAAAAACCCTGAATTGGTTCACACTTTGCTACATTGATTCATCAGTATGGTCAAATCATGCGTGCAGCTTGTATGGTGAGAATTGTTAGGCCCTTATGTTGAAATTAAGGTAAGTTCACTTTATGTCTACATGCATTAATAGCCATTGCCTTGGAAATTGTAGTGTCAAAAATTACAATTGTTAGACATTTCTCTCAATGAGAATAGCCAATTGTTATAAAGGTATATAGGACAAATATTAGATAGAAGAATCATTCATTTTTTAATGTTTATTGGGATTATGACTTTTGACTTTTTGTAACATAATTGATTTCCTGTGTTTGTTTTTTTTTTTTTTTTTTTTTTTTTTTAATGATATCACCTCAAGCAAGGCGGTAAGGCCACTGATGTGCAGGGGGCTACATAATAGTGAAAAGATTGGAAAAGAGAAAGCCAGAAACCATATCCTAAACAGGGAACAAGGGATGAGCCTCTTAACCTGTTCAATAGACGTGGGTAGAGTGTGAACCAGGTGATAGATAGATCTATCTACTCCAATTATAATTGAAATTTTTGTCAAAGAATAATGAAAGGTTAAATTCAGTTTATTTAAAAAAAAAAAAAGTCACACCCAACAAAAAATAATTTCTAAAATTGTATATAAATATAGTAGTACTTTCCTGAGCCTTCTAGAATTTGTTTTTATTTGCAAGTTATGCTATAGCTATTGAAAAATTAAGCAAACGTATATATATATATATATATATATATATATGGTGTCCATAAAGTTTGTGTGCACTTTAAAAAAATTTATAACTTTAAAGTGCACATGAACTTTACGGACACCTTGTATATAAAACCTTATTGTAAAATTGAATTTTTCCTTTAGGGATTAACTTTTTAAATAACTAAAAACAAACAAATGCCTTTTTCATTATTTTAGAACAAGTTAGATTTATGACACAAGAACATAGGGTTAAAAAATTTATATCCCTAGTATTCATCTATTGGCAATTAATTTATAAGTCAAAAAGTAATGCAATTTGTTTTATTATATAGAAAACACAGTCAAACATATTTTACATCAAGATATAGCTGCATATTACGAATTCAGATCCCTACTTCTCAAAGGTCACCACTTTAAATGGCAAGGTTTCACCTCCAAATGTATAACTGCTTTGTAAAACTCAGCTGGCTGCTAATATAACCAATTTTTGAGAGCAGTTTTCACTTCTTCAACACCATAATGTTTGCTTCTCAGTGCATCCTTCATTAAACCAAAGAGATGGTAGTCTTTAGTGAATGTTTACAAGGGTTTCTCCTTCAACAACAATGGACTCAATTATTGCTTTTTGCTCCTGACAGACTTCCAGTATGTGCAGTCATTTTCAGATCAGGTCATTTCTTCACATATCTAAAAAAAAAAAAAAAGCTTGATTTTGTAAGATTATTGGTTAAAAAATGCAGCTAAGTAATTATAATTTAATCATGAAATAATGTTGTTCACTTGAATTATAAAGTTTGAATTTTCATATTTAGGTTTTGTGATTAAATAACCCATAAGGGTTGATATGCTACTAAAGAAAAACAACCAAGCAAAATGCTTTTCTCTTGTCTCCTTCCCATGTTTTTTTTTTTCTCAAGTTTTCTTGCTGGCTCTTCACATTTTCTCTCTTGCTGGCTCTCCACTCTCTTTTTTCTACTGCCTCTCCTCACCTTCCTCTTTCTCTCCTCTCTGAAAAAATCAAATAAGTTACTTATAACATGGCTGCCTTCTTTTTGTTTCCTTTTTGTCTACTTCATTTATAGGAGAGTGTCTAATGCAGCAGGTGGGTTAGTTCACTTTACTATAATAGACTTGCCCAACACATTTGCATGTGTGGATTTTATCCACTCATATATTTATATATCTCCATTAGATCACTCAAGACCTTGGTCTTTCATTTGAACTGACTACACCAATCTACTTGTGTGCCAAATCACTCGCTATTATCCAATATGGTGTTGCAAACAGGATGGTATGGGTTTTTTACTTCTTCAAAAGCACTGCTCATGTGCAACCAAAAAAGTCCAGGTCTGTTGTCCTGAAGGTTGGCACCTTGTATTTGCTGGAAGCAAATTTTGTACTGATGCTGAAAAAAGATGTGCACCCATAGAAGGTGAAACAGCAGCTATCACTTGGGCGCTTGAAAAGTACTGTATGTTTGTACTGGGTTGCCCAAACGTTATAGTGGTGACTCACCATGAGCCACTCAAAGGACTTTAGTGATCGAATTCTCAGCAAAATTCACAACCCATGCCTTTTCAAAGAAAAAACCTTGAGATATCGTTTTACCATGCATTCTCTCTCTCCTCATTTAGATAGAAATAATGAGTGTTAACAACAGAAAAAGGATCCAACTTAATTTCAGTTATGAACATGTCCACAGCATGCTGAGTGTGTTCAGAAATTAAAATCTTTCTATTACTATAAAAAAAGTTACTGAATTTATGCTAATGGCTAATAGACTAGCTAAAAACACTGATGCACAAATAATGTGGACAGTTCTTACAGTTTGCCTCAAAAAGAAATCACTTGTATAACTGCAAGAAGGAATATAATAAAAAGTTCTTGTGCCTTGTCAGTTGTTTTTACTGAAATTTGTATAAAAGAGAGATTGCTGTCCAAAATATACAATTTGTGTGTGTGTGGGTATCAAAGAATGAAGAATAAAATTGCAACATTCAAAGTATTAATTTTAAACAGCTCAGTGTAAAAATAGAGCAATAAATATTATTTATTATAATATTATTTATTATTATTTATATAATAAATATTTATTAACTTTTACATTAGAACATGTAAATAAGTAATGGTGGTAATAAACACTTATTTGAAAATTTATTCATAAAGCATCACTTTACTTTCCACTTTTGGAAAATTTTTCGTAAAAGGTTTAATAAAGAAAACGAAAGAGGAAAGAAAATGTCAAAAAGAAAGCATAAGAAATTAACCCTTCTATGGAGAAAATAGAGAGAAAAAGGGCAAAAGGAGAGAAGTATAAGAAAAAATTATGAGACAAATGAAATGGAAAGTAAAGGAAAAAAAAACAAGATGTTGAAGGGTTTAAGCCAATGAAATAATGCTAAATGTTAGAATTTAAATTTGAACAAAAATTAGGTGTGACAGTAAGTTACGATGTTGCAATTCAAATTTTATGGCATTTTTAAATGAAACCACAAACTCGAACAAAAAGATATTTCCTAGAATATAAAATGAAGGATATTAAGAACAACCCTTATTTTACATTAATTTACTCTTAATTTCTGTTGTTCCCAGGTCCACCCTGACCCGGAGTGGTAGCACCTGTTAGGGTCCAAGCTATGGGCAAACAGTTAATTCCAAACTGGGATCAAAACACTATGAAAGTATAAAGAGACTTTTATAGAAATATATACATAAAATAGACTTTTATAGGAAAATATATATTTTTGAAGGAAAAAATATTACCAACAATACATTTTTGAAGGAAAAAAAGGATTACCAGAAATATATTTCGGAATACAAACCTAGAAGACACCTTCAGTTTACTAAAATAAAAAAATAAATTTTTCATCAAAACCTGACTAAATCAACCTTCTCACTATAACCGAATATGAAAAAAAAGAAGTACCTTAAAACCTATCTTTTTGGTATTAAATACCCTACAGGGTTGATATGCCGTTAAACAAAACTCAAACTTCCATCCCTCCTTTAATGAATAAATTTGAGGTCCTCACAGTTACAGCGGACAAGGCAAAGTGCTTTTCTCGCTGATTCTTTTGCAACTTCTCACTTAATTTGTCTGGAGTATCTGTACCCTACTTTCCATTTAGAACTGAGGCTTAACTGAGTGATATTTACATTACCCATCCCCACTAGTCTCTAACATAATTTCAAAGCTTGACCCCCATAAGGTGAGCAAAGATGACGGAATCCCAGTCATTGTCTTAAAGAAATGTGCCCTTGAACTCTCCTTTGTCCTCTCCATACTCTACTATTACTGTCTCTCTGATTTTTGCTTTTTTTCCTGCTGGAAGTCTTCCTCTGTTTTTAAGAACTCTGGAGAACCATCAGATTATTCTAATTATCACCCAATCAGCCGCCCTTCTGATTTTTGGCAGTGTTCAAGACCATCATCAATGCTGAAGTTGTTCAACATGTCACAGACCACTGCCTATTCTCTGAAAAATAGTATGGCTTTTGCTTTGCCAGGTCTAGCACTGACATGCTAATGATCATCAAAGAGTACATACACCAGGCTCTTGATAAGAATAGCAAAGCTTGAGCTGTTACCCTGGGTATCTCCAAAGCATTTGACAGTCTGGCATGCTGGCTTTCTGTGCAAGCTACAGGGCTATGGTATATTTGGATATTTGTTTAACTTAATCAAATCGTTCCTATCAAATTGTGTAATGAAGATTGTATTGAATGGGCATGTTTCCAGATCCTATCAGATGAATGCAGATGTCCTTGACAAAGCAAACCTTGCTGCTGCTCTTGAAAAAAAAACTCCAGTTGGTGGTGGACTGGGGTAAGAAATGGCTCATAAATTTTAATGCTTCCAAAACAAAGCTGTTATCCTTTAACCACCATAGACTCTCTCTCTCTCCTACCCAACTTCCATTAACATGGATCAGAGGCTAGTTTCCCTGAAAGCAAAACACTGCACCTCTTCAGCTTCATTCTCTCAGCTAACCTCAAGTGGAACAACTACATCGAACTAATAACTAAATCTACTGTCAGGAAGGTTGTGTCACTGTGTCAGGCCAGGAAGTTTTTCTCATCTGAATCCATCTTGCACATTACAAATCTACCATCTGCCTTTGGATTGAATACTGTTTTCATATCTGGTTGGGTACCCATGCTATTCATCTTTGGGTTCTTGTCAAACTCCAAAGGAGAATTCACAGTGTAGTCAATCTCTACCTGGCAGCTCGATTCCAGTCGCTTTCTCACCAACAAGATGTGGCTTCTCTCTATCTTCTCTTCAAATACTTTTATGGTTTCTGCTTCAATGAGCTTAGCTCCCTGATGTCCCCTCAGCATGAATTTACTTAAGCTACTAGACTAGCAACTAGCAACTTTTTACAGTGAAAACAATCAAGTGTAACTGCAACTTCTACTCTATCAGCTTCTTTTTTTGCACTTCCCACCTTTAGAACTCCCTTCAATATATTTGCATCCCTGATAGCTACAATCTCCAAGAGTTTAAATGCAATGTCAACTGTCATCTCTTATCTCTTGGACTCCAATCCTTTCCCCAACACCACCATACCTTGTTCTTCTCTCTTTATGCTACTCTCACGAAGCTCTCTTCACACCATTGTTCCCATCCTTCTCTTACCCCTTCTCAATACCTGCTGTGACCTGTTCCCCTTTCTCTTCACTTTTATTATGCAAAATCCTGTGCACTAGTGGCAGTACTACCTTGCTTGGGGTTAGACAATTATATATGAAAAAAAAAAAAAATCATTATGGCTTATATATATATATATATATATATATAAGCAATAATTTTTTTTTTTTTTTTGTTTATAAAGTCACCCCAAGCAAGGGGCTATTGGAAAGTTAAAAGAATGAAAAAACTTTAGAAGGAATTGAAAACTTAATCATAAACTAGAAACCAGGGATAAACCTCTACTCCTCTACCTGGACGATAAGTGAACTTATTTTCTAATTTTTTTTTTTTCTCTTCAAAAGTAAATAAGATTTCAGAGTTCAGGTAGGCATGTTAGAAATATAAAGTTGAAGTAGACTTAAGAAGAAACTGGAAACCCAATCCTAAACCCAAAACAAAGGATAAACCTCTACACATATTCAAAAGCCTGGTGAGGTGTGGGAACTGGGTGAGATAGATATATATATATATATATATATATATATATGTCAGCCACATACAAGCCTGTTTTGCTGTATCACAGCTCATCAGTGTGGCTAGACACATCCACTTGCTTCTGGCCGGGATTGAAACTCAACTGATTTGGTGTCAGTCAGTCGCTATTCACTAAGCCATAGGCGCATGGAATCAGAAGGGAAATTTTAATGTCTTGTATATAAGCAGTGTATACACACATGCCAGTCACTGAAAGAACTCAATTCATTCCTGAAGAGTAATTCATATATTGCAGAAGTGGAAACTGTTTTCCAATTTAATGCTGAGTCAACCGAAGGTCACCAAACAAACTTGTGACATGTTAATTCTGATGCACTACTTTATTAGTTTAAGTTTAGTGAATGAACTCACAGCTGAAGCTGCAAGAAAATATAGAGTAACGCAGGAATTGGAATGATATTTTCCATCTTGTTATATTTCATTAAGTAAATTATGACTTAGTAAAGACACTAAGCCATAACCTCTTTGAAAAAGTACAAAGCCATTTCTTCTTACCAAAGCTATGGGTTAAATAGCAAGACAGGCTGGATTCTTCAGTTTTTGTTGGTAGCCAATTTAGGAGAAAGCTGGATTCCCAAACTCAGGTAGATGGGACCCATTAGCATAGGAAGACAATTGTCAAGATTTTAATTCCCTTAAAGAAAAAAAATCACCCTAAGCGGACAAAGGAACTCAGTTAAAATATTGATTCTGAACAAGTTATAAAACTTTGCACAAAAGGCATGCAAAGAGCTCTTGAAAAACTAAAATCTCTATCTGTATGTTCAGCTATTTTTACATAATTATTTCCAAATATAACTGGATTATATACATTTTGGTTTTAATAATTGGTGGATGAGGGGCTTTAAAACAGTTTAACCTTATGCATAAATCTCTCTCAATGACCCTGTTGGATTATATAAATATGTATTTAGCTACATCAGTACGTTTCATGAAGAAAGCATTTCTTTTATAAAAATATTTATTTATCAATATAATCTTCTTCCTTGTCTATGTACTTAAGATTTCTCCTTTAATCATATAGATCCAACATTACGCAGTGAAATTTTCAAATAAAAACATCAGTTCATAAGTATGGATTTATTGGTCCACCTACCTTGATAGATTATATATCAAAGGAAATAAAAAGATGATTTTATATATATATATATATATATATATATATATAAAATGTGTGTGTGTCGTCTGTATACAAGCCTGTTTGCTGTCTCATGAAAAAAACACAGTTGTTATTTTTGGTTTTGTTTTTTTCTTCTCTCTTCATAGTACTGACTTTTATTTGTAAGTTGGAGAGTCTAAAAAGGCAGTTTTAATCTTTTTATGCTTTTGTAAAAAAAATCTGTTATGTGCATGGAATGAATTCCATAAAAATCATGTTTGTGTTTTTTCTTTGTCATTTCTTATAAAAATTGCCTTGCAGAAAATTTATTTTGTATACAAATGTGAAAAAGTAGTTTTATTCACAAAATTTATTGGTGCAAAAAAAACAAACTTCAGTGTGAATAGTAAAAAAAAATTACCTACAAAGAGAATAGGAAGTTGACTTATGAAATAATTTTTTTTTATCATTTGTATACAACATAACCTTAATATAAAATAACCATTATATTTACATTTTTGTTCCAATATTGCATGATTACAGTGAATTATATAGTTTCACCCAACTTCCCTTCTAAAAAAAGAGGCTGTTCTCTTTTAGGCTGTTTGAAATGTGTTGATAGTATTCCATAAGGCTATGGATCTATTTTGTCAGCAGAGTGTTAGACAAGCTTGTGATGCCTCTGTAATGGTATGAAGTATCCTGTTAAGCTTTAAAATAAGTTTTAGTATAAATAATCCATCTTGGCAGATCATTTCAACCATTTGTACCTTTTTATTCTGAATGTTTTCCAGACAATGAATACATCTCACATTCTATTATATGTAGATACTCTATTAGCCCTTGTAATTGCTAAATTTAAACCCCATGTGTAAAGACATGTAGATATCACTTAATTACCTGCAGTCAAACCAATGAAAACAACTTTGACAGCCTGGGATATGGCTGGATAGACATATCCATGCAACCACTCATGATATGTTACAAAGTCACTATTATTCAAAATAGTGGACCCCTAAACAAAACACTAAAATTATAACAGTACCTCTTTATAGTAGAATTAACCACAATACCTATTTATTTGTAATTGAAGACATACAATTGAATTCACAATACTTAGATTTCAACATTAGATAGCCCATACATGTTAATATGCTGCTAAACAAAATTAATCAACCAAACAATCAACATGAAAGAACCTATTCATGACATAGATTTATATAATATTCTACAATTTATTAAATCAAACTGTATTCCAAAATATAACTTCAACATAAAACACAGATCACAACCTCTAGTAATTATATCCACACAAACATGTATATGCACAAAAGCTGAGTATCCTCTACCATGTATCCTATTGTGAAAGAATAATAATATATCATATTTTTATTAAAGTTCAAAGCTGCCAAGAAAATTAAATTTCACATAAAATGCCAAGGAGTTGATATGCTGTTAAACAAATTCATTTTTTTTATACTTGTGTGTAATTTATATAATGGTCAAGTGGTTAGAATATTTGCTCTCTAACCATGAGACATGGTTTCAAATCTCACCATTGTCAATTTGTAAGGAAGCTAACTTCTTGATGTTATCAGTTTGGGGAAGTGGTTCCCAGTGGGTGGCACCTTTTTGGAAGGTAACTGAGAACCACACCACAGGTTGAGCAGAGCCTTGTGAGTGTAATTGGACAGAACTGTTCAGAAGTCATCATAACCAAGGATTTGACGGTACTGTCTTTGTTAAAATGACTGATGCCAGATTATGTCCTCTCCCTCCCAGAAACATTAAGGTCAGCTCATCATAGTTGTAGTATAAACCACAAGTCGGATCTGTGGGTATCGAACAAACACAAATGTATCTGAGCAGGCATTTGCAACAGCTAACTGTTCTAGTTGGCAGGTGTGCTTGGAAAACAAGTAGCCAGCCATTTTTATATATATCTAAGTAGTACAAACTAATGGGTTGGCAGTTCAGTTTCTAGTGATTTATTAAGAGTGCTTGATACTTAGAGCATCATATTTGGTTTGGTTATTGAATTTTACAGCATGTCAACTTCTATTTGGGTCATTTTATGTCGAAGCCTTGTTTATTTATGTATACAGGGTAGTTATTTTGTATAAAAGGTTGGGAGGTTGTTGGGTTTATGATCTGTTTTTTGGCAACTGAGGTTAGCTGTGGGTTTCTTTACTTTGTGTATTATATTTGGTAATATTTTTATAAGTTTGTAATAAAAACATAGTTTACTCAAATAGAATGGCTGTTGTGTTTTGGTGTAACAATATTTAGCAGAACGGAATTAATTGTATTAATGATTTATAAACCATAATTGGAAAAAAATTTAAATAGAAGAAATTACTATTATAGATCAGAAGGAAACGTACTGACAAGAATTTTTTTTTATTCTCCAAATATGAGCAAAGGTACAGGAAACGAAAGGCAATAAGTTTTTTCTTTGTTGTTATTCTAAACCTGAGAAAAGAAAGAAAAGAGAAATTCGTTTTTTATTTCCGAGGTTAGATAAAACACAGAACAATAGACATTGATAATTTGATTAAAAACATAAAAACAATCCAGATGCTCTAGCCAAGGTTGACACTGGAAATTAAGAGAATCAAGCCCACCCACAAAAGGTGACAAGTGAAATGAAGGAATTGTCTGATTAGCATGAATTAGGAAAAAGAAACCGATAACAAAATGTTTCTCTGTCATCACGGAAAGCACTAAAAATATCTGACGGAAAATACAGATATTGGAAACACAGATGTGGGAATTCTTATCTAGATGACAATGTAAACAGACATGCCACCTGTAGCCTGTCTCTCTTCTCTTTTTTTTTTTTTTTTTTTTTTTTTTTTTTTTTTTTCAGGTGAAAAGGGAAAAGTTTAGTCATACAGACTTTTATGACAGGTTCAAAAGGTTAGTGATTGATTAAAGAAATCCCTAAAATTATTTCATGAGAAAGAAAATTTGCTGGAAGTCCAGCCCAGAAAAGGGGTATAGGAATATGTCATAAGACAGAGGTATCTCATTGGTTCTATGAACCAGCGCCCTGAAAGAGGGTGACGACCAGCAATTGACGTCATGGAAATAAAACTCATCCCATTGAATAAACCAAAGGCAGCTAACCTCAGCATTCTATTGGTTGCCTAGATCAGGAGTTAGATACCCAGCGTCTGCCAGCCTCACACCATGGCATGGGCATAAAGTCAGTTGCAGTTGGAGCCGGCAGTTGGAGTTCGAGTTGGAAGTTGCAGTTTAAGATCCCTGCCCAGAGACGTAATGACAGAGAGACAATTGCCATGCAGTTGGGTGTCAACCATAGAAAAATCACCGCCTGCTAAAGACAGTTCTCAACTGAAGTAAAGACAAATAAATGCCATGCTGTTGGGTGCCAACTGTAGAGAAGCCTGTTGCCAAATCAACCAACCAGAGTTAAAAACAAACAGTGATTTCGCAGACAAGGTTTTAGAAATTGCCAGAGTGATCTAGCCCGCAACAAGAAATCCACCTCAATTCCGAAGACAAACCATGCCAACCTACCCATAACCTAACACTTCAGCAATTTTGAAACATTCCGGGGGAAAAAAGAACCAAAGTAGACTAGACTTGCTGTGAATTTAGAACTCCGTTTGGAGCAAAGCGCTGTGGCTAGCCAGATTTTTCGATTATTGCTTAGGAGAATACTTCAATTTACTTAAGAGACTTCTGTTCCATTACCAGCTTGATAGGAGCAGGGATTGGGAAATATCTGAATGACTGTCATGTGAATTATTTTCTGTATATATAAAGACTTTTTTATAACACTTCAGACGTGGGTCCATTTAATTTTGGTGCCGTATTTATTTCTTTTATTATCCAATTGTGTGTATGCTTCCCGGTTTGGCTTAGTTCAGCAGAGAAACAGCTAGTGGAAAACTCAAGTGATTGCCTTGTGATCAATCAACACAACGTGGGACAAGGGAGATCATCGTGAACAGTCAATCTACGACCAGCTATCTGGATTGAAACCAACAGTGATCAACCCAGGGAAGTGTCATGTTGGTACTATCTTATTAGCACATTGTCAGGCAGTTGTTAGGAATCATTATGTATAGAAGCTTAAAACAACACAATTTTATCCATATCCAAACAATTAAGGAGGGAGGATTTTTGGAGGGTTTGTCTCAATGAACCAATAGAAAGTCAGATCATGATGGATAAGAGAAATTTGTTTGTAAAGATTAAGGTGGGGTAGAGACTTGAAGTGACTTGAGACCCAGACGTTTTCTATACCAGTGATGAAATAAATTGAATGATACATATGTTGCATTTAGCAAGTTTGATAAGTTATTGCATGTCATCATTTTACAGGATTTTTTTAAGTTCACTACTTTTAGTGAAAAAAAATCTTGTAATTGTTTCACGATAACTTTTCTTACTAAAAGCTACATATGTATCATTCAATTTATTTCGGCTTATGGCCATATCACGTTGAATACACTGGTTCTTGCTTGATCACCAAAGTTTAGCAACGTTGAGCCTGGTCAATACTTAGATGGGTGACCGCTTGGGAATGCTAGGTGCTGTAAGCGTTTAGTGACGGATGTGTGTTGTGGTGCAGTGGATATCAGCTTGGAAAGAGAAATTGGTGAGCCGAGTTCGAATTCCAGTTGAATACCCTGCATTCACTTAAGCACTGGTACTCTTGAGAAAGGTATTAATCCGTCCCTTCCCTCCAGTTATGGGTTAAATAACAGGGTAGGACTTGGGGACTCTGTCCTTAAAAACAAATCCCAATGAATTTTGATACTCGAAAAGAAAAATGTATTACTAGGCACAAAAAAACAATTATATAAACAACAATAAATTGTTGAAAGAAAAAGGCATTACCAGCAATAAATAAAGTTTAGCAATATGCCATAAAAACAAACCAAACAACCAAATCAATTTATTTCATTACTGGCATAGAAAATGTCTGGTCTCAAGTCATTTTGAGTCTCTACCCTCCTTTTACCTTTATGATCAAATTTCTCCTGTCCATCTTGACCTGACTTTCTATTGGCCCTTTGAAAATCTTCACCTTAATTGTCTGGTTATGGAAAAAGTTGTTGTTTTTAAGCTTCTATATATAATGATTCTTAAAAGAAAAATATTTCACTGATGACGAGATGCTAATAAGATAGTACCAAAACACAATGGCTCTTGTGTTGCAGTAAACTGTTTTATTACAAACTTAAAATAAAAAATATTACTCTGCCTGTGTGTGTGTGTGTATATATATATATATATATATATATTTTATTTTATTTTATTTTATTTACTGTTAAATATAACAGACAATGAATGTCTATTATGTTTAATCATGAGCTGTTCTAAACATCATATTTTGGCTTTAATTTCAGATGAAAATAAGACAAAAATTGTCCAACATTTGGATATTTTTTTTATTATGCTGGTTCTAAACTTTCGGCTCACATGAGTCATCTTGAGAGAGGTTACATGGACGTTAACATAAAGACATCTACGATCTTGTGTTAGCATAAAATATTGCTACTCTTCCACTAATCAATATTAAACCCACTATTTTAAAAAAATTATTATTAGCATGCACCACTCAAGTACCCTTTCATGACCCCCTAGGTAACATAATCAAATAGATGGCATTGCGATAGGATCTTTAGATCCCCTTTTTCCAATTATTATATGGCACATTTAGAAAATAAAATAATTAATGACAATAATAAACCTGTTATATACATTTTCGTTTTAGCTAAAAACATTGATCAAATTACACAACTTAAAAACAGATTAGAAAGTCACTCAATCCTCAAATTTACATTAGAACTTAATATTAAAATTCCATTCCTTGATGTATTTATTGATTTTAGCACACAATAGATTTACTAATTCTCTATATAGGAGGCCAACTCATAAACTCATGTCTTCTTAATTATGATAGTGAATGCTCCCAACGATATAAGTTAGCTGTTATAAAAAACTTAATTCAACGCAAACAAATGATATCTTCTTCCAAATCCATATTCTATAAAGAATTATACAACATTAAACAAACACTTGTTAACAATGGATTTCTTAACTCTGTCATTGATCAACAAATTAAAATGTATCTCAATAAACTTAATACCTGTAACAATATTGATAATATTAATAATTATCGTGTACGTCAAAATAAACATAACACTATTAACTTATACTATTGAAACCAAATGCATAATAATTACAAATATGATGAAACTACACTCAAAAACATAATATGTAAAAATGTTAAACCAATAAATAATGATAATCAAATTAAGCTCATCATATATTATAAAAAATTTAAAACAACTGACCTCATAGTATCTAATAAGCCTACAACCACACAACTAAATCCTCTACAGAAAACCAATGTAGTGTATCAATTTACATGCCCGCTCAGAGATTGTATCTCTGGTACTAATAATAAATCCGCTACATATATTGGTTTTATGACAACCACGTTCTCTCGTAGACTTACCTGTCACCTTTCTGATCAGAGTTCAATTAAACAACGTTAATTAGAAAAACATAGCCATGTAGGTAATATTAGACAGATTTCAGTCAATAACACAATAATACTCACTCATACACATAATAAAAAGAGCCTTCAGATATTGGAAGCCATCTAATTAAAACAACCCACACTTAACCAAATCAATTTTCAATTTGGTCACAACTCATTACATTGCATTTAGACAGAGATCTGTTAACATTTCATTCTCTTACGCGGTGTGAACTGCATTATAAATTTACGAACTGCATCTGCTATTTGGTGACTGTTATTGTTGCATAGCAATGTTTTATGTCAACACAAGATAAAATCATCTTTGATCGTGGATGTCTTTGTTAATGTCCCTGTAACCTCTCTGAAATTGGCTTGTATGAGTCGAAAGCTTAGAACCAGCATAATAAAAAATATCCAAATGTTGGACAATTTTTGTCTTTTATTTTCATCTGAAATTATATATATATATATATATATATATATATTGGGGCAACATAAATTCATGTATAATGATTTATCACTAAGTATAAAATGTGATATGTAGTTACCGCCTGTTAAATGTAAAATGTCCAATCTGATTAATATTCACCACTGAATTAAGTGCACTGACAATGTTGGAAAATAATTGTTTTGCAAATGCTTATCTTAATTATTAGGCTACAAACTTAGACATGTACCTAAGTATATATTATATTCGCTTTCTGTTTCTTCATTATTATACTTACAAAAATTTTGTATTTTAAAATCTTATTTTACCAAAAGAATATATTTTTTTAATCAATTTTCTAGATAAAAACTCTAATTTGAATTCTAATCCAGAGAAGCTATTTTTCTCCCTTTTCAGATTTCAACAGTGTTTCTTCAGATTAATGTCATGAGCATGACTAGTTTCTTCATTGTATTTTATATATTTACCAGGGATTTTATAAATCTTATCTTTTGTCAATGTGACAAAATCTTCACAACTTTCTCACAAGAGAAAGTTGTGAAGATTTTGACATTGAAAACTGCTCTGCTAAGCCATATCCAAAGGGCAGGTAGAAAGGTCTGGGATGGTTGACTATATATCTTGAAAGTAATACAGCATCCTCTTTAGAATGTCCAGACAGTTAGGAACACTGCTGCAGAGTCAGAAAGTTAAATGCAGCACATATTGACTTACTCATAAGTCTCTTTCTTTCTCTGTCTCTCTTTCTTTCTCTGTCTCTCTCTCTCTCTCTCTGTCTGTCTGTCTGTCTGTCTCTCTCTCTGTCTGTCTCTCTCTCTCTCTCTCTGTCTGTCTCTCTCTCTCTCTCTGTCTGTCTCTCTCTCTCTCTGTCTGTCTCTCTCTCTCTCTTTCTCTGTCTGTCTCTCTCTCTTTCTCTGTCTGTCTGTCTCTCTCTCTCTCTGTCTTTCTCACACACACCATGTGCATGTTATAGGAAAAGAGATCATACATATAATTATAAAAAATCAATTGAATGTTTTATATTTTTTCCCCTCAAGTGGTTTTCATAGATTTCATCTTTATATAATTTGAAATTGACCATTTTCTATTTCATAAAAAATTGTTTTTATAGATACACAATATAAAAATGGGAAGACAAACATTTGTCATTGGCACAGAATGTTAAATTTTGGTTTTTTATAACTTTAGTTTACCATTAGTTCTATTCTTAGTTCACAAGTATAAATATATTCCTGAAATTTCTTTTCTCTTTCGCATTTTTTTGTTTTTTATTTTAAATGTCTTTTTTTTTTATATTTTCATGCATCCTTAATCTCTTCTTTTTGTATTTTAAATTAGATGTCAATGTTTACAATTTAGAATTTTTATATCCAGTGTGAGGTTTGAAGTTAAGCTAATTTGTGCATAAAAAATACTTGACTTAAAAGCAAGTACCCACTCCTACACAAATGACTAAGTCATGCCCAGTAGAACCACTGAGCATTTTACTTGTCACTTTTAATATCAGACTCATAAGCAACTTATTATTGGAGGGTGAGAGAAGCTATAGAGGTTGCCATTAATACATAACAAATGTTGATGCTCTCTGCATCAAATATTGATGAATTTGGTGCTGTCTTTCTTTGTTTTTCACTGAACCTGTCTTGTGTTCTTAGAAGAAATGCTTGTTTATCTGACAGCTCACTTAGACTTAATTCTTTTTAATTCTTGTTACAGGGAAGGAAAAATGGAAAATCAATATTAAATATTGCTTGACTTGGTTTCTGTAGTAGACATAGTAAAGCATATTTATATTGTCAAAGTGATGTAGGCAGGTTGTTCTAAGAACTCTTGTGAGAGTTAAGTCTAAGGGTTCACCTGTTAACAAGAATAATTGAAATTAAGTATGTTAGCGTCCATGACGGTTGTACAGGTATTTTTTTTTAATCATTTCATCCCAAGCAAGGCATTCCATTGCCACTATTGTGCAGGGGGCTACATAGGGGGAAAGTGATTGGAAAGAGTGGTTAGATATAGGAAAGGTCAGAAGGAGGGTGATAGACGGGTAAGGATAGCAAGGATGGGGGTTGGGTAGATGGGAAGGGTGTTTGAGAGAATGGATGTGAGTTAGTGTGTTAGGAGGTGTCTATTGACCTTACATTTAAACTCCTGGAGATTGTAGCTTTTGGGGAAGCAAGTCTATGGAAGGGAGTTCCACAGGTGGAAAGTGCAAGGAAAGAAGTCGTTGGAGTAGAAATTATTAATGAGTTGGAACAAAAAATTGGTGAGTTCAGTTTGAATTTCATTTGAGTTTATATTCTCTATTACATAAATACTTTTTGGAAATGCATAACTCTATCCTCCTCCAGCTATAGATTAAAAGTGACGTAGATTAGTTGCTGACCAAAGCTGAATAGCCCAGTCTAGGAGAATAACACTGAATTTTTAACACCAGTCAAGCATGGGTTTGGCAACTCCAACTTGTGAAAAACCTATTTGCTATAGAAGCAATAGTTAGCATATTGAGAACTGTGGTCCCATATTTGTTAGAGGAATCTATAGGAATTGAGTGATGGAGTAGTATCCATAATGGCAGTGTGATAAAACTTTATCCTTTAAATTTGAGTAGTCATGTGTATCACCACCCTCTCAACTGATTAGCATAAGATCCTCAAACATAAAATCACCACCACAGGACACGTATAAGTGGCTGCAATTATGGTAATAAGTGAAATAAACAATATCCCACATGCATTTTTTAAATTCCTTTTAATTAGTCGATTAACTGCTATATTGTGAACGAAAACCTATGGAGGTAAAAAAAATTATCCTAACAAACTATTCAACATGTTAGATCACTATTAATTGACTGGGGAGGAAGGGGGTTGAATATGCAGGTAGTATTTTGGGTATTGGTGAGGAAAGTGAAATCTGTGATACAAATTCAAATCCCATCCAGTCTGTTGTGTACAATTTTGTACAACTGGTTTTGAAAGTCATAAAACCATTTTCACACACAGTGTGATGGATAAATTGTAATCTCAATTATGTAAAAATGAAAATAACACTGACATCTTTTAACAGGTATATTTACTAAAATATTTTGAAATATTAAAGTAAATTTATTCAATAAAATTGCCATTAACCTCTAGACAACTTTGGAATCTCCTGCATCTCTTCTGGACAGTTTCCTTGTTTAAGCCAGTGAATGCTACCATAATCCTTGCCTTCAGTTCATCTTCAGTGTTATGAGCAATTTTGTTGGTATCTCCTTCAACTGTGCCCCCACACATAATAATCAAGGAGGTTACAGTCTGGGGAGTTAGGCCAGGTTTAAGGGGTGATGTAGTCACAAAAATTGTCCGACATCCATGATTAGATTTTCTTGCTTGTGTGGCATGGTGCAGAGTTCTGTTGCCAGATACAGTGCCTTCCAGCAGTCACTCTGACTCAGGTCAGCACTACCTCCTTAAGGGACTTGGTGTAGGCCTCTGGTGTTGAGTCTGAGACCCTGTGGGAATACAACCGGAGGTATCACTAGTGATCACTCCAGACGCCATGATGTTGAGTGAAGATATATTCCAGCTTTTTCAGAATCCTCTGCACTGTCCTCAGATTGACACCCAAACACTGAGATGTTTGTACGGGAGCTTCCAATGTGAATGCCATTTCCAAATTTCTAGCAGAGTGAATTGTCATGATTCTCTTTTTGTCATGGCTGGTGCCCAACTGACCCTACCATACTGTATAGTCAACAAAAACAAACAATGAGCACGCACGCACGCGCACACACACACACACACACACACACACACACATATATATATATATATATGTTAACTGTGCTTTCTAGTGCCTTGGATGGTAGCCAGTTTAGGAGATGGTCTATTTCAAATTCAAAACTCTGGGGAAATACAACAGCAAACCATTCCATTATCTTCCTCAATAAGTAATGGCAATTCAGAACTACTAAAAAGACAGAATCTGTGAAGTGCCATGATTGCCTGTTCTGAAGGCTCTTGGCATTATAAAAAATGAACTAGTTTACCAAGTGTGTACACTAATTTTAGTGTAATTACTACATGCCTTTCTATTCAGACTAGTATACTTGTTCAGATATAAATTATCATAAGATAGCTCAAAAATTTTTATGAAATGGAAAACTTAAAAATAAAAGAATGAAAATTCTATTTTCTAAAATAAAAAAATGTATCTGTCTGGTCTTTCAGCTGACTATAATTAAAAAAGGCAAAATTGAATAATATTTTTTCTTTTATTAACTAAGATTAGTAAATATCTGTATATTCATAAATACTTATCTTTTAATTTGTATCTTTAGTAGTACTGTTACTACTACTTCTAGGTGGAGTGCAAATTTTACCTTTTTTAAGATTCTTAAATGCTTAAAACTCAGAATGTCATATTCTATTCTATAAGGATTGGGTGGTCTTAAAAACATAGCTAAGCAAGTCGGAATTTCATAGTGAACAAACATTTTTTTCTTTTTGTAGTTCAAACGGAGAAGAGAAAATGGAATATTGCTTACCTCGTGGTGGAGGAGAAGCAGTGACAGATGGCAATTTCTTTTATAAAAAAAATATTGCAGAAAGTATTATGGGAAGAAAAGCAATTAAGCTTGACTGAAAATGCAAGTCGGTGAATTTTGTTGGTTCATTTCATGTGCAAGAGGAGATTTCAGAGTAAGGAAAGACTATAAAGATTCTAGGAGAAGTATTCTTTATTTTTATTTTTTAACTATAAACTTTTTTTGGCCATATGTAACTAGAATGGTGAGACTAGGTAGAGACGTGATACCATCGTTTAGTGGAGAAGTGCCAGCCAGAATCCAAATAGAAAAGAAGTTTAGGTGAAGCGATCAAACACGCAGTGCACAATGTAATGGGGGAGAGGGGTAGTGACTGGAGTGCAATCACCTAACCACCTGACTGTTGATGGTATGCCACAGCATATCTTCGACTTAAGGTGTGTGTGGTCCTTGCAGATTATGATGTGAATGCTGAACATGGAGGAGATAAAAATGAAAGCACACCAATGCAAAGACCTAAGAGAGTGCAAAGTGCTGACCTGGGCAAGAAACTGTTATCTGAAATGATTTTTAGGATCATTGTGGACTGTAGTTCAAATGAAAAAGTGAAAATAAGAATGTTTATCTTGTGGTGGGGGAGAAGTGGCTATTTCTTTTATAGAAAGATATTGCAGAAAGAGAGAAGAAAGAAAAATAATAAAGTTTGACTGAAAATAAGTTGGTGAATTTTGTTGGCTGTTTTGTATGTGAGAGGTTGCAAGCGATTGATTGTGAGGGAATGAGATTTAAGAGTAGGAAATGATGATAGAAGTGTTGGAAGAATCTTTTTTTTTTTTCTGAACTATACTTTCCTTTAGAAGAATGATAATCATTCATTCATTGCTTAAATAAAAATATAAAAAAGTTTTGATGTTTGCTCAAACAGTCTGTAGTCTTGTTTATTTGATAGCTACAATCTCCAAGAGTTTAAATGCAATGTCAACTGCCATCTCTTATCTCCTCGATTCTCATCCTTCTTCTCACTTTACACTTTGCTCTCACACAGCTCTCTTTACACCAATGTACCTGTCCTTCTTATGCTCATTCTCAGACACCTTCTGTGACCCTTTCTCTTCTCTCTTCACTCTCCTATTATGTAACCCACTGTGCACCAGTGGCAGTTCTGCCTTGCTTGGAGTGAAATGATTATAAAAAAAAATTGTTGGCAATCATGTCTCTCTATAATTTCCTGTCTTTTGCATCTCTTAATAAATTTTGTCTTTTTATCATTAGAAAACCCTGTTCTGCCATCCCTTTACTCAAACTCACTAGGTAAGGCTGTGTGTTGTTTTTTGTCACACTTGCCTTCAATCTGTCCTAATTTTCAAAGCCCTCTTTTCTCATTATTAAAATTTCTAGTGGACATAATCTCTTTTTTGATGTTATGTATAAATATTCTTTTTATTTCCATTTTCTCTAAAACTGTCATTGCTCTCATGTTTAGTTCATAGAATTCTCAGTATCCTTCTGTAGAACCACATTTCTGTTGCTTTACATCTTTTAATCTGCAAAGAGATTGTTCAGCATTCATTACTGTATAGCAGGATTGATATTACATAACAGGTTTTTTGCTTCTTGTTTCTTAATACTTTGCTTAGCTTTTGGAAAGAGGTTATATAACAATTTTAGTCAGTGATTGATATTAGAATTTATAATTATGGTTTGATGGTACTATACATTCCATTAAAACTGAATTGCCACTCACATTTTTTATGGTTAAGATTTAATCCTGGAGGTTAACAACTTTAAGCCGTTTTGATAGATAAGGTGATTAGAAGTGCTGTTTACTTGAATGCTCACTTGACCTCTTTTTGTTGACAACCATTCAAGTTCAATAGTGATGACATTTTACAAAGATATGTTGATGGAATAAAATGCAAGAAAAAAACAAATCTATTCTGCCATTTATTTATTCAAGCTTGCTAGATAATTACGCATTGTTTACCTCTGTCACACTTGCCTTCAATCTGTCCTTCCTGTGAGTATCAAATTTTCTCATTATGTCCCTCAGAAATTTTAATGATCTCTTTCTAATGTTAGCAGCTCACCTTCAATCACTTTCTCACTGACGTGATGTGGTTTCCGTCTGTCTTTTCTACAATTATTTTCAAGTATTAATCCCCTACACACCAGTAGTGTCCTTTTTGTTTTTATTTTCTCTAAAACTTTGTCATTACTCTCATGTTTGGTCCATATTATTCTCAGTATTCTGTAGAACCACTTTTCAGTTGCTTCAGGTCTCTTCATCTCTGAGGAGACTGTCCAGCATGCACTGCCATATTGTGTAACAGTTCAGTAGTCTTTTCTTTGTTTTTAATGAAATTTTCTTGTTTCTTAATATTTTTGCATTGCTTTTGGAAAGCATCTTTCACTATCCTTCATATTTCAGTGTTGCTGCACTTTCCACCTCTATTCAAAAAATAAAAAAAATATTCCAGATATTTAAATTGTTGTACTTGTTTGATTTTGGTATCTTTAATTTGTAATTTGAATGTTGGTCTGTCTCTTTTGTTGACAACCAAGCATTTTAAGAGTGAAGATACAAGGAAGCCTATTCATAACGTACCATCAATATATAGTGTATGTTTAAATTGGATCTATTTTCAGTAAGATATTTCACTGTTGATTTTATTATGGCTTATCACCCCTTTGTAAGCTATTTAAAGCTGAAATATATTTTGGATTTTAGAAGGTTGGTTATAGTACCTGATGTCTCCCATCTAAGCACTGACTTGGCTCAATGATGCTTGACTGAATAAAATAGTATTTTCAGTAGGATTTAACCATTGACAAGATGTTTCAATAAGTCTACATTTAAAGCTGCATTCTTAAAAAAACAAAACCTTTGTTGAGCTCCAGGTCTATTTTTCTCTGTAATGTATTTTTTTTCACATCCATTTCAGTTGTCCTATGAAGTAATTTTACTGACTATATTACAGACAAGACATGAAAGCTATAGGCAGACTGATGATATTAGATCACTGCAGACTATAATTGTATCTTTTTAATGAGCACTTTTCTGGAGCATTGTTGATCATTACAATGGCTCTTTAATCCTCTAGATGGAGCAACTATTAATTAGTCTTCTCTATACAGTCTTCCCAAAAGTAGAACAAAGCACATTTGAAGGAAAGTGGTGCAACTTAACTAGAAATTCCTGCTTTTTGGCATTATAAAGATTGATATGACTTTTTTTTTTACCCAATCTCATATTTTGAATTGATTTTTTTTAAATTTTTTTTATTTTTTTATTTTTTTTATTATTAAAATAAATTGGTTTTTGGTTATACATACATTTTTTAAAATAAGACACATTTGCTTGAATTTTTATTTTTTAAACACTTGCTTAGATTCTGTCTTTTGGCCACTTTCTATTTACAGAATTTATGTAATTGCAAATATTAATTAACTGTTCTTGTGAGTGGGCAAATTCTGTGATGCAGACACAAGACAGACTTAGAAACTAGGTCTCCACAAAGGAAAGAAAAGGAACTGACAACAATACTATAAATTGTGGCATGTATGGTCTGTCATAAAGCATTGATGAATGTAACTGCAATATTTTAAAAGCTGCAAGCAGATCACTGTCTACCACTACCAATCTTTAAATATACACTAAACTCATGAATATTCATCAGCTGATAGTATTATAAGGATTATATTTATGTATACACACTTTTTGCTTTGCAAATGGCTGTCAACACGTGAAGCATCATGCTCGTTTAAGGTGAGTGGGTCAGAAATTGATCATATTACCAGTAAGCTTAATTATTGGTATTGTTACTGGTATGCCACTTTGGCTGATAGTGCAAACAAAATGAGAATTCTATCTTGTTTATTCATGGTATCTTTTAACTGGGGCCAGAAATGGCTTGTTAATTTTAACGCCACCAAAAACTGCTCTTTTAATCATTTGAAAGAACCTTTTTGATTTCAATCAGCAACAGCCAATACTAGCTTCCAGGGAAGTGACTTATTGGACTAACATGTTCTGCTGACTTGAAGTGGAAATATTAATTGAATCAATTATTAGGTCTGCTGTTATGAAATTTGAATCCTTGTGTTGTGCTAGAGAATTATTCTCACCAGAAACAATCTTGCCCATTTATAAGTCTACCACTCATCCAGGCATTGAATATTGCTGTTTGGCCCGGTGTCTGGCCCTGGTGGTTCTAGGACGCACAAGTGTCTGGCCCGATGGTTCCATGTATTTCAGGGTTTTTGATAAAATCCAAAGAATCTGCAATGTCATTGATCCTAACGTCTCTGTTTCTGTTTACTTTCCCACTGCCATAAAGTAGCTTCTCCATGTCTTTTCTATAAATATTTTTTTGGTAATTGTTCTGATGAGCTTTCTTCTTTGGTACCTAGACTTTATGAATTTAAGTGCAGTACTAGATTAATGGCAAGTTTTCATTTTACAATTGAAATATCTGGATGTAACTAAGTTCTATTCTAACAGGTTCTTTCCTCACACTCCTCTCTTGTGGAACATTCTTCTAGTGTCTTGATTTTTCTCCTATTCTCTCACACTCATTTAGCTTTGTCGTGCATTATTAAAAAAAAAAATACCCCCAAAAAACTCAGATGTAGCATTCAGCTTCCTCTACAAGTTTAACTCAACTATTGATTCAGTCCTGGGCATGACAGCAAACTGCATCTGGCAGTAAGGCCTTTGGGAGGTTGTAAGATGCATGGAACCACCTCTTAATTGCTATTGTTCCCAGGTTCACCCTGACCTGGAGTGGTAGCACCTGTTAGGGTCCCAGGTATGGGCATATAGTTAACCCCCAAACTGGGGTCAAAACACTATAAAAGTATAAAAATATACTTTTATAGAAATATATACACAAAATAGACTTTCATAGAAAAATATACATATTTGAAGAAAAAAATATTACCAACAATACATTTTTGAAGAAAAAAAATTCTCAGCAAAACATTTTTGAATACAAAATGAGAAGATATTTTCAATTTTCTAAAATAAAAAAAAATTTTCATTAAAACCTTCTCACTATAACCGAACATTAAAAAAAAATACCTTAAAACTCCACCTTTTTGGCATTAAATAACCCACAGTGGTGTTGATATGCCGTTAAACAAAACTCAATTATTGATTCAAGATTTGGTAAAGAAATTCTTTTTTTTTTTTTTCCTCATCCAAAGGCTTTTCTTCATGGGTTCAAATTTCTGTTCAGGGAAATAGTTATTAAACCTTTGAGATGGGAGAGTGAGATGTGACAAGTTTTTGAATTTTAATACTCTCAATGTCATCATTAGCAATGTTCTCAACAGTGTGTTGTAAGAATGTTGGAAACATTATTTATCTCGCGACTCAGTTTGAAAATCCATATAATATATATATGACTTAGTTTCCCAATGTAAGACATGCATTAAGAGAAAATATAAATAGTAAATATGAAAATTCATAACATGATTCAATTGGTTAAATAATTTAGTTTGAGAAATAGAGGGAATATGTAATTTGTAAGAGTTTTATACTTTCAGCAGTGGCTGTATTTGCTATTATTACATTTTAGATATTCTGTTTTTTTGTATTCTACAGAAAGAGGGTTTGGATAATTTGACACTTACAGGATATATTGAAATTGACAGGGAAAACAGTGAGTAACCTACCTAACAAGTTTGTTTTAAATGGATATCAGAATATGGGATAGTAAAAAGTCAAACATTGCTATTAGGTTAAAAGGAAAGAAAGTGTGGAGAACCATGATCTAAAAGAATACAGCACAGAAGAAGCTTATGTATTGTACCATGAGCAGAAATAAGTTTTGTCAATTTCTTGATTCTGTAATTTTTACATTGTCAAGTTATCTGTTCAAAATGGAGTTTGGATTTTAATTTATTCCAGTTGCTATTTTGATTGGCAAATTTGAGAACATACAAGAAAAAAAAATTCCTATCTTTTTAGTTTATCTTCTGATGTCAAATTGGATACAATGACATAAATATATTTATATTTTATTTAAGGTCATATCGGAAATCAATCTCTTACATCTCTCTGACTATATGGTAGTTGTAAATCAAATGCAATTTAAAAAAATAGTCCTTTCATTATTTAATATCTGAGTTTCTCTTTCAGACAACAGAGTTTTTTCTTTTGACATTTTACAAGGATATATAAAATAGTGTCATCTGTGTGTATGTTTTGTGAATAATTAACTGATCAATAGTTTCTTCTCATTTTCGCATCTAAGGTTTTTATCACAAATTTACTAAAAAAGGGAAATTCTGATTTTTTTTTTTTTTTTTTTTTTTGTTCAGACCTAAATTCCTAAAAGTTAAATTTGTATTTAAAGTCTCTATAATACTAAAGTGGGATGAATGTGTGTGTGTGTATATATATATATATATATACACACACATACACACACCTTACAACTGTATCATGTTAAAACATTAGTTCTTGTATGATGACCAATGTTAAGCAACGTCAAGCCTGGTCAGTATCTACATGGGTGACTATTTAGGAATACCAGGTGCTGTAAACTTGGGTGTACAGGTTGTGTAATTGGAAAATGAAGAGCCAAGTTCCACTTCCAGTCAGTTGTAAATCGTAGCAGTAAAATGTTATTTATCGCCACCCCCTCCAAATTCTGGCTTTAAATAACCAGCAAAAGATTGATAAGCCATAAAAAAAACAAATCATGTGTGCACACACACACAGATCTGTATACACACATCTGCATGCGCGCACACACTGAAATGAAATAGGTTACAGGACAACATCTTCATCAGCCAGCAATTGTCTTCCTGGTTAGACAAAGGAACAAACAATTCTTTTTCTTCCTTTTGATTGGAGAGAAAAGGAGGTGGCTGAAATAGAAAATGGTTCTTAAAATAAGAAAATCCATTTCATCTCCTCCCAGACACACATTCCATTTACTCCCCACTTCACTGCCCAGCAAGGACATAAACAAAATCTGATTCTGCCTGCTTCTTGTGAGTTTGTTCTGTTCAACCTCGCTCAGTACTCTTTTGTTTTCCTGGTCAGAAACCATGTAATTAAACCCAAATCAAAAGACCTTATTAAGTAGTCTGCTCTCATTTGACTATATTACATTGATGTGCACCTTCCAAGGTTAAGCCACACTGGGGAAATATATAATCACCCTTGAGTGTAGATGATGCATATTTAGTACAATTGATTTTATTCTGTAAGAAAATATTCTCTGAAGTAGAAATGTGCGTAATTCATGAAGATGACTCAATAAGTTTTTAGCCTGACATAGTTCTAAGTTGAATATTCTATCTGAAATTGACAGTGTATAATGTTTAATTTGGGATTAATATTTATCACTTAAGTGCTTTGAAAAGATTATTATGAAAGTTTTTTATAAAATAAATGCTTTTATCAATAGGCTAGTTATTTACTGATGTATATACGTATTAATTATATCAGGTCACTTTATATAAGTGCTACTGGCACCATTGAATCCAGTATCACTTGCTGTGGGGTTTGGTTGTAACTCTATGATATGATCCTGGTCAATGGTAACCAATAATGTGCCTGAGTTGGTCTTCAAGTTCCTTTAAACCACCATGGTTATCATCTAGCTGACTCCTTACTCCTTAAGGCATGGCTTGTTTGTTTTAACCCAAGAGCACTACTGGTGTGTAGGGGATTAATACTTGAAAATACTTGTAGAAAAGACAGAGGGAAGCCACATCACGTTAGTGAGAAAGTGATTGAAGGCGAGCTGCTAAGTCATGGTCGATTATATTGCAGATCTTTCTTTTACATTTTGCTGAGAATCTTGAGATGAATAGCAGGAGGACCCAACCCAACCAGATATTTCAACAGTAGTCTCTGCACAGACAAATGATAGATTTATGAATGTGCAAAATGGATTCTGGCAAGAATCGTTGTTGCTATTGTGATTGTAGGCATGGTTTCACTTGACTTAGCTGGCTTTTGTTTGTTCATCACCATTCACTCTTCTCCCTTGGTCCTGGGCATGACGGTAAATTGCATCCGGCAGCAAGGCCTCTGATTGGAGGTTGAGGAGGAGCATGGAACCACCTCTTAATTGCTGTTGTTCTCAGGTTCACCCTGTTAGGGTCCCAGCTATGGGCAAATACTGGGGTCAAAACATTATGAAAGTATAAAAGTACACTTTTATAGAAATATATCTATAAAAATAGACTTTTATAGAAAAATATACATTTTTGAAGGAAAAATATTACCAACAATACATTTTTGAAGAAAAAATTATTACCATAACACATTATTGAGGGAAAAAATTCTCAGCAAAACATTTTTGAAAACAAAACTAGAAAACATTTTCAGTTTTCTAAAATAAAAAAAGAATAAAAACAAATTTTTATTAAAATCTGACTATAACCGAACATTAAAAAAAATACCTTAAAACCCTACCTTTTTGGCATTAAATAACCCACAAAGGTTGATATGCTGTTAAACAAAACTCAAACTTACTCCTCTACCATATTGATTTTTTTTTTTCTTTTTTTATCTCGGAGGTTGAGAAGATTGTTGATGAAACAAAGTGAAGTTTTGACAGCTGGGAGTTAGACAAAAAAGAATCCTTTGGAATAAAGAATTAACCCTGGTTAAAAATGTAAAAACAATCTGGTTTATATATGATTTGTTGTATATAGCAGTTTTAACCCTTCCTACTTACTGTTATAATCAAATGACACTGGGATCTTCTTTGGAGTATGCAGCTTGTGTTAGTAACTTAAATTTATAAGTTCTGTCCCTCAGGACAAGCACAAGGTCTTGGTTAGAAATATTCTGCAAACAATGTGAATTTCAGTAGCAATAGTGTGTGTGTCCCTGTCTCATATATGATGTTCCGTGTCTGTCAGGAGTAGGGTTGATCAGGGTCTGGGTTTGGTTGTCTTCCATCACTAGCATCAATGTTTTGCTAAAATTCCATATTCTCAAAATATATTTACTCAAGTGGTTTTCCAAATTTGAGTTTTTCCAACCCTTTTTTTGAAAGTGGTGTGAAGAATCAAGCTGTCCCTTAATTCCAACTCCCTTTACATTTCACCTCACACTCTCATTTCATATAGACAGTGCTAATTTCTTATTTCTCACTTTCTCCAACTTCAACCTTTCTTCAAGGGTTGGTACACTGTGTTGAATCCAACCTTCAAATGGTCACTCCAAAATAGCAATGAATTTTTCTTTAATTTGGATTCCTTTGGATACAAGTGATAATATTGAATATAAAGCTTTTCTGGACAAATGTCACAGAAATTATAATGAATGAGCATGTCAGTCTGGCCTCTTTCTCTGAAGACACTTCTCTTCTGAGTGGCTGATTCAAACCAGATGATTTTTTTTCCTGGCCCTTTGTTCAGAGGAATTGTAAATGTTATTTAGGTGACCATGCTGTTTTCTTTATTGCTAGCATATTTTCTTTCTGTTTGACATCTGTGAGTTACATTAATGGTCTTTTTCATGAATGTAAGGTGGGGAAGGATGGGTAGCTTTGGTTTTGTTCAATCTTACGAAATTCTGTCTTCCTGCAAGTCTCAACAATTATAATCCAGTTAGTAAACTTTCTTTCTTTCCCTTTTTATTTGTTCAACCTCTGACAATCTCAATGTCACAAGGTCATCCTTGGCTAAACTGGTTACCAGGTCTTTCTAGTGAGAAAGGTTATTATAGACACTTAACTGGATTAGAAGCAAAACTTGTCAAAGGGTGGATGAACCCTTTTTATTGGAATCAATGGATATATAATACAAGGGGGTCAATATCCATGTGTATGGCTAGTACAGTGATGACACAGTATCACTAAGTGAAGGATTTTTTAGATTAAAGTCAACAGTTATGGTAAATCCCCCCTCTCTCAATAGAATTAATGGTCATATGTCCATAACCAAATTTAGCTTTCAAATTGGAGGATATTGACTGTAGTTTTAAACGAATTGGGATGGGATCCGTCAAGTCTGTTTGTCAAAGACATGCTATGCATGAATACTTCTTGGGCTTTCAACCCAGATATATGGTCTGCCATATATCAGGTCAGGTGCTCATTTACAGTGACTCAACAACTACATCCAGTCATAGGTTTGATAATGATGATCCTTTTTAGGGGATGAGAGAAAGGGTTAAATGGAACTCTAGCAACATATTTAGTATCTTAAGGAAATGATAAACTAGAGGATTCCAAATCAAATTGAGCTATAAGAGGTGAAAATGTTTCCATGGTAAGGTTTTATATTTAGTGCCTGTAATATTAAAATTGAATGTGTATGTTGGTATTTTTTTTTTTTTGTTTTTGGTGTGCCTACTCTACTATTTAAAATCCTATAGCTGGGGATAGAGGTGGAATCTTACCTTTCTCTTATGGAGTAAATACCTCCCTCCCAACACAAATTAACTTGGCTAGATGCTATTAAATAGAGAACTGTATAAAAAAACAAAAACAAATGTCCATTGGAGTCAAGGGTATTTCTAACAGATGTCATGTCAAGTAGCCTTAGCAAGATGTAATATTATAATTGCTAGAAAGCAAGTTATAGCAGTGGTGACCAGGAATTGAAACTCATACTGAGTTATTACAAGAAAAAAAACTTTTTGCTTTGGTGCACATGATGATGGTGACAATGAGATTTTCTCTTTGTGTATGTGTGTGTGTATTTGAAAAAATTCTTCTTCAAATATAAGAGAAATATTATCTTAGGTTATAAACATAAACAATAAACCAAAATATTAGCTTGGGTTATAAAAATACAATAATAAAACCAGCAATGTAAGTTGAGAAAATGGAAAATTCTTAAAGTTCTTTCTCTACTGATGCAGTGGCAAATGCCATAGCTGAATTCATATACAATTAAAAAAAAAATCACAAGAAACCATTGTTAATTTTCACATACACAAATTTTCAATCTGGATATAAAAATACAACTAGACACTGGTAGTGATATTACAATCAATGAAGCCACAAGGAAAGCAAACTTCAAAAGTCACAAGTAGCATGTTTGGTGAGAAATTATTTTTTATTGGTGAAATTACTTGTAACATCTCATTCCATAACAAGTGTGTAAAAGCTAAGGTTCTAGTGCTAAAAAAAATACTACAAACTTATTCAGTACTGACTGGATGAAATTATTTCAGCTGTGGCATTTACTCATAAGTGTTTATTGCAAAAATGTAAGTGGACAAGCAACCATTTAAAAAAGAAAATACAGTGTGAAAATTTAAAAGAACTGAAAAAATGTTTTCCAGATATTCTGTCAGATGAGTTGTTGTTTCAAATTCAAAGTGAAACTTCAAGTGAAGAAAGGATTGACACCATGGTTTAAACCAAAACGTTGTACCATTGGATCAAGTCAACAAAAAATTAAACTGACTTGAAAAAATAGGTGTAATTGAAAAAAATCAACCATACAAAATGGGCACAACCAGCAATGTATGTTAAAAAAAAAAAAAAATAATAATAATAAAAATTGTATGCACTGATTTTTTTTTTTTTTTTTTTTTTTTTCCATAGGGTTAAACAGTTGTTTATAAACCCATAACTACCATTATTCAAGACCAGAGGAAATTTTTGCAAAGTTAAACATTGAAAAAAGTAGTAAAAGCCTGCAGAGGTTGTGCTCTAGCAGCAAAATCAGCTTCCATGAAATTGCATCCTTGGCTAAAGACAGATATTCCATGGTCAGGAATGTACATAGATTTTGCAGGTTCAATAAATGGATCATATTATCTTATGGTAGTGGATAGCTTTACTAAATGGCCCGAAAATTTGTGAATGCAAAAAACTTCTACAGTTAAATTTCATTTTTTACATGAACTGTTTGCATTCTGGATGCCATAGTCTCAGATAACAGTACAGACTTCACGGCTTAACAATTTGAAGACATCTGTAAAAATGCTCTTGATTGAATATATTACTACCCTGCCATATCACTCAAGGTCAAATGGACAAGCTAAATATTTTGTGGGTACTTTTAAGAGTGCTTTGAAGATTAAAAAAAAAAAAAAAATGAAAAAGTGAGCAAAGAAGCACTACCAAATTTCCTGAGAATATACCAGATAATGTCGATTTTCAATACGCCATCAGCAGAATTGATGTTTGTAAGAAAAATTAAATCGGTGCTCGGCAAGTTGTTACCAAGTCAAAAAAAGAATAAGAACAAATAACAAAAAGGACACTAAATTTTTCAAAATAGGTGAAAATGTTTTTCAAAGTATATAAAAAGGGAAAAGAAATGTTGGAAGACAGCATAATAATGTCATGAATTGGAAAGCTGAGATATATATATATATATATATATATATATATATATATATATATATGGTAAAAAGAAATGCAAAAGACTTTGGAATCAGTTAAAGAAAATGTTTATTGAACAAAAGCCAGTAAGAAAGAAAGAACCTATGCAAGTACTTTATTATACTTTTGATGTACCATCACCCCAAGTCAACAAAAAAATATAAAAATAAATCTCAAAAGTGGGGGGATGTTGTGAAGTAAATAGTACACCTTAGTAACACAAATGAACTAAGTTAAATGCCTGAAATAAAGAGCTGCAAGTGGCTCACAAAATTCTGGTTGAAGTCAGTAAAGATTATTTCCAACAGATGTCATGGATAGTAGCTTAAGCAACCCTTAATATTATAATTGCTAGAAAGTAAGTTATAACACTTTCCCAAGAGTATTTGCATGTAAATGAATGTAACAAATGACTTAAATTCAAACTTGGTACTCTGACTTCTTACTCCGAGCTGCTGTTTATTTATCCCACCTGCACATAGTCATAAAAAACAAAAATAATAGTGAAGACAATTTGCCAAGAGTAAGTGGTCTTTCATATTACATATCAAATTTTTATTAAGCAGTTTATAAAATGCTGTTTATAAAATCCTTTATCAAGTGGTTAGAACCTTAGCATTCTAACCATGAGAACATCACCATTGTCAATTTGTTGGGGAGGTGATTTCTTGCTAATGTTGACCTCAGGAGATGATTTTGGTAGTATGTGGCTAAAAATTATACACAAGTTGACCCAATCTTGTACATTCGATTGGATAGATGAAACTGTTCAGAAGCTGTCAACAATTGTACTAGCCTAAAGTTTGCCATCCTTACCAATGTTTTGAGTTTATTGACCTGGTTCAAATTATTGCTCTTTACATAAAGTGTAACTATGGTCTGCTCATTATATGTGCCTCAACAGGCATCTGCAATTCTCATAGATAGGCATGCTTGGATGCAAATGACCACCTATACATGTATATATTTATCAAGATTAGCTTTTCTTGTCTACTGCAAATCTGGCTGGTTCATATTGTTATTGAAATACATAATAGAAAAAAATGTATTTTTTTTTCTAATTATTAGATATTTAAACATTTGGTTATAAGACTGACCAACTAGAGAAAGGGGTATTGTAATGAAAAGAAGAAGAGTAGTAGTAAGCTGAATGTCATGTGAGAAAATGTTAGAAAAAAATTTTAAGAGATAATGAGTTTGTGTTTTGTTTAATGGCGTATCAATCTCTGTGGGTTGTTTAATGCCAAAAAGGTAGGATTTTAAATTTTTTTTAAAAAATTTTTTTTTATTTTAATGTTCGGTTATAGTGAGAAGGTTGATTTAGTCAGATTTTGATGAAAATTTTTGTTTTATTTTTCATTTTAGAAAACTGAAAACGTCTTCTAGCTTTGTATTCAAAAATGTTTTGCTGAGAATGATTTTTTTCTTCAAAAATGTATTGTTGGTAATATTTTTCCTTAAGTCTATTTTGATGTATATATTTCCATAAAAGTGCATTTTTATACTTTCATAGTATTTTGACCCCTGTTTGGGGGTTAACTATTTGCCCATAGCTGAGACCCTAACAGGTGCTACCACTCTCGGTCAGGATGGACCTGGGAACAACAGCAATTAAGTGGTAGTTCCATGCTCCTTACAACCTCCCAATCAGAGGCCTTAGTGCTGGATGTAGTTCACCATCATGCCCAAAACCAAGAGATAATGAGGAATTTAACTTGTTGAAAGTTTAATAAATGGTTACATTTTAGTCTATTAATTTTTATTTTTTTTACATTTATGCATATCTTCCCATTTTTTTAGGCATTAATTTCATAGGTTAAAGGGTAAAAGCAACAAACCTATAATTAATGCTGGGTTTAAATTTTTATAATCTTATAGGCTTGTAGAATACAGTAATGTTCTGTAATACAGAATCTTGTAGACATTAAATGTTTCTAAGTTTCAATTCTAATAAATGTAACTGATTAAATCTTTAGTTGTAAGAATATATAAGGTAAGCATAATGATCTGTGAATCTTTGACTGACAATATTGGTACAAATGAAGATAGCATCAAGAAAGTACAAAAATATAGTGTAGTGTTGTTCTCTATAAAGAAGCAGTGAAATGAGATTTTAATATTTAGATGCATGCTTTAGAGGAAATCTAGCTCAACTTTGAACATGGAAGATTTTTTTTTTTTAAATAAAAGTAAAATTTTATACCAACTTTGTTTTTATATATAGGAAATTTAACTTGTTGAAAGTTTAATAAATGGTTACATTTTAGTCTATTAATTATTTTTATTTTTTTACATTTATATCATGTCACGTTGGATACACCAGTTCCCGCTCGATCACCGAAGTTAAGCAACGTTGAGCCTGGTCAGTACTTAGGTGGGTGACCACTTGGGAATACCAGGTGCTGTTAGCATTCACGGATGTGCGTTGGGGTGCGGTGGATGTCGGCTTGGAGGGGGAAATCGGTGAGCCGAGTTCCAATTTCAGTCGAGCACGCTGCATTCACTTGTGCACTGGTACCCTTGGGAAAGGTATTAATCCGTTCGTTCCCTCCAATTATGGGTTAAATAATTGAGGTCTGCTGTTCGTGCGATTTGTGGCAGTCATCTGCACCAATTGTTTGTTATCAGCAGTTCCAAGAAGTGTTGGATGGTACTACACATTGCCTTCACCACTATAAACAAATCTCTGTGTGGTTGTCTTGCTGGAAAAAGGTTGGACCCTCATACGTTGAACGCGACGGGAGAATCCATCATCACCATCATATATTATATACTAGCAGTATAGCCCGGCGTTGCTCGGGTGTAATGAAAGCTTTAAAACTAATCCATGGTCCTGGAGCTCAGACTCTTTGGATGTTGGCACAAAAGACTAAAAAGCAATAGTTGTTTCCAGTTAAAGTGAAACCGTAGACTGAAAGAAAAATGAATGGATCTAAGTCAAATTTGGATTTCTTGGTATCAATATCAAATAAGATTTTTTCATCATAAACTGAATTTTAAAGGCTAAATAAGTTCTCTGAGTAAATGGTATCATGGCAGACTAAGAACTACACTTATACCTACTTAGAGCCAAACCCGAAGCAAAAACTAAAACAAAAGGGCTGAAAAAAAAAATACAGACATACAGGCAGATAAACAGACACTCACACAAACATCTTGCTTTATATATATATATATTATTGATTTTCTGCACTATTGTAAGAACTGCAACCTTGAAACTTCTGAATATCGTTTCTTATGTCTTTGTCTATGAGTGTATCAAATTTGATTAAAATCAGACCACTCTTTCTATAACCCGATTTTTTCGATTATTGATTTTCGATATTTATTGGGGGTACCTCAACACAAACCTAGCTAAGAACACTCGCAGATGCTTATAATACAACTGTGTAAATTTTCAAGAAAATCGGTTCAGCCGTTTCGGAGTCTATAGGTAACGGACACACACAAAGTTCCATTTATAAATAAGTTTAGATTTTATATATATATATATATATATATATATATATAGGTTTGAGCTTGCATCCACAAGGTTAAACAGGAAACAGATTTACAATATGTAATTGTTGAATGAATCTTAAGTAATTACTATATAATTGTGATATGATTTGTTTTTAACTAAAGAGCTAGTTTAACATCATTAGGTAAGAAAAGTTGGATCATCTTATTTTAGATAAAAAGTTTAAAATGTACAATTCTATAGATTCTAAAATAATAAATACTGCAGTAGATATTCATAAAACTTCTAGCCAATAATAAATTTGCATTAAAACATAAAATTATAGAGTAGTGTTTATTTTAAAATAAACTTAAAACATCTCAAATTAAAGAAAATTGTAATTACATTTAAAATTTTGTTCTATAACTCTTTCCTTATATAAATTTAAGAATATTTACTGCAATATTTATGACACTTGAGTTGTAAAAATTTTTTTCTTTAGTTTAATAATTTTTATTTAATTGGACACTTCTATATATTGATAGTGTTTGTTGTATTAGTCTCAGGTTAACGATGTATAAAGGGAACTAACTATACGCTGTTGATAATTACCTCCCTTGTTATACATTTTTTTTTTCCTCCAACATAAAACAAATCTTGTAATCTACAAAAGTACAAAACTTCTCTATAGAGCTTTTCTGTATAGGTTTTTACCCTATACCATTGTAGATGTATTTTATTTTTTGTTTCCTTGATAATGTTGTTTGATTTTTTTTTCCTCAATTTTAGAACAATGAAATTATTTTGGAACTAAAATTATAAATCTGTTAAATTTTCGTTGAAAAAAATGATAGTGATTTAAAGTTTAAATCACTATCTTTAAACAGATGTTACAACAAACCGTTATTACTAAAACTTTTTCATTTTGTTAATGAATTTTATAAAATTTATTAAAGTGATGCCATTATTGTTTTAACAGTATTAATGGTAATAAATAAAAACTTTAATGTATCTTTATTCTGCATTTTCACTCTAAGAATTACTTGAACTTCTTATCCCTCTGTTTGTCACTTTGATAGAGTGAGTAGAAATATGAATTTACAAAGGACGGCATATTTCACACTCTAAGTGAAAGATACAAAATGATTTAATTTGAGGAAGTTCACTAATGTAATAAGCTTACGACCAGATATTGAGTAAGTTCATGGCAAGTTCTACAACAATAAGATATCCATAGAAATTCCTTTATTATGTCGTTAGATATTTGAGCTTAACAACTTTAGCAAAATATTGCAATGACAATCCTAAATATGAATGCTGTTATTATTTATTTGGGTAAAAATGAAGATTCTCAATTGGCCTTTTATTCCATTTCACTGAGACAGCTGTTAAACACGCTTCCCTTTCTTTCATTGTTAGAAAAACAAGATATGAAGGAAAGTTCATGTCTTGATTTTCTAGCTGTAAAAATGGAATAGTCTATTCATGAGGTATTGGCAGATGTTAAACACTTTCTTTCCTATTATTTATTTCTTTCTAGCTGAATTTCAAACATTATTCTTAACCATAGTTTTAAAATAATTCGGCAGATGTTATTTTATCTAATTTATGGTAATTGAATTTTTAGTGATTTCTTACGCAGTTATTGTTGTTTGCTATGTGCATCTGAAAATCGTACTTTTATTGTGTTCATTATTTTTTGACCAATTGATTTCTTTAAATTTGATTATTGGAATCCATCCCCTCCTCACATTATTTCTGGGTATAAATTTTTGAATATATTTTCATAGTGGTAAAAAAAATGTATCTATTTGTACATTGTGGGTGTTTAGTTGTACTCCAGCAAGTATCTGGTATTATGGTATGTTAGATTGAGTGGTGAAGGATGTGTTCGTGAGTTGATTAAGAAAATTATTAGTGAATGAGTTGTGAGTTGGATTAGCAAGGTGTAAACCAGCCTCTTCCCATATCTCTTTTGGTCTTGTGCCACAAAATAATGTATTCTACATATTTGAATAAAACTTGCTTCTGTGCCATTTGGCTGGGACTTAAGTGTAGTATCTGCCCTCTGGCTGATAAATTACTTTTCATCTCTTGGTTGTCTCTGTCTTTAGACAGAGCACAACAGAAAATATTATTGAGAGGTACCCAGTCTTGAGGGAAATAGTAGTCCTGCAGTGGTACCTCTCTCATTGCACTAAAGAGGAAGGATCAATAGTAATACCAATATCAACATAACAGTTACAGGGGACCTGGCCTGGATGCATGCGCTTAAGCAACCCACATTAAACTGACCTTGTGTCCCATCCTGCCAATATGAGGGATCAAGAAAATACAATAACTTCTTTGCCTTTTGACCAGGATCAATAGTATCTGTTCTTTTATTTTAAATAGAAATGTTACCCAATCCTGGAGATTCCAACCTTGTTGCAGTAACTTCCTCATTGCACTAAGAGAGGTGGGTATCTGTAATAATGATGACAGTAGTCATGAGGATTAGGCAATTTTTGTCCATGGCCTATATGTACATGTATGGACACCGCATGTCAAAAAACAAAAAAAAAAAAAAAAAAACTTGCCTTAGTGGGAATGTTATGTAAATAAAATTGCTTTTCAGTCTATTTGCCAGGAAGCATGACCAGCTAAGACAAGTCTAGTACCCAGTCATCGCATATGTGGGTGCTGGGCAAATTCTGACCGGCTGCCTGAGTGTATGCGCTCAGATCCTTATGTTAAAAACTGACCTTGTGTCACAACTCTCCTCAGTAGGGGAGCAGGGTAAATACCCAGCCTTTTGGCTAAGATCAAAATGTAGTATCTGTTCTTATCAGCTTAACTTCTCTTCTTTTCCCTTTCTTGCATTTTCTCATTGAAACCTAAGTAATGTCTTTCCCAATTTTCACATGAAGACGCAGAATCTAAACTTATTTATAAATGGAACTTTGTGTGTGTGTATCCGTTACCTATAGACTCTGAAATGGCTGAACTGATTTTCTTGAAAATTTATACAGTTGTACTATAAGCGTCTGCGAGTGTTCTTAGCTAGGTTTTGTGTTGAGGTATCCCCAATAAATATCTTAGCTAGGTTTTGTGTTGAGGTATCCCTGATAAATATCAATAATCGAAAACATCAGGTTATAGGAGTGGTCCGATTTTAATCAAATTTGATACACTCATAGACAAGGACATAAGAAACGATATTCAGAAGTTTCATGGTTGCAGTTCTTACAATAGTGCAGAAAATCGATTTTTTTATATATATATATATATATATATATATATAAATAAAAGGCAAGATGTTTGTGTGTGTTTGTTTATCTGTCTGTATGTCCTTTATACAAATCTACAATTTTTATCCGATTCTCACCAAACTTCACAAATATTCTTTAGGCTGAGTCTGAGCTCAAGGACCATGGATTAATTTTAAAGCTTTCATTACACCCGAGCAACGCCGGGCTATACTGCTAGTAATCTATTATTTATGAGGTATTGACAAGACATGGTAACTAACAAAAGGAGAGACAAGCACAATTATAATAGGATGTTTAGACATGATGTTTATGATCTGGTAGATATGTTGCTTTGATTACTAGGATTTAGGATGTGGTTTCCGGCTTTCTCTTTTCCAATCATTTCACTCTTACGTAGTCCCTGCACATCAGTGGCGTTACCACCTTGCTTGGGGTGATATGATTAAAAAAAAAATAGTTTTCACCCCACAAATAAGTATTCCTGGATTTTTTGTCTCATCATTAAGGGTAAGGTTTTCTGGGTTATGGTCATGTGCCAGATAGTCTGGGATCTGGACCTTAGAGTAACTCCCAACTGGGCTGTTCCATCAGCAGGTGTATAATATCTGGCCTATTGTATTGCCGTTTTTCCAGTCTGGCCTCTTGATGCGATGTTCAGTTATGGTTGTTATGATCTAGTTAGTTCTTATATTGAGGGGTGTTGCTGTTTTGCTTGTCTGCACTTCCTCCTCTTATGACAACCTCATTTAGTAACTCCTCTACCTTGAGTGGCTCTTGGCCTTTATATTAGAACATTTAGTAAAACAAAAATTATAGGTACAATAATCTGCATGTAGGTATGATTAAAATAGCTATTAGTTCAAAATTGGAATTGGTAAGCAGAGTTCAAATTCCAGGCTAGTTTGTTGCATTCACACAAATACCCTTAAGAGAGGTCTGAGCCTGTGGATAAGAAAATTAATTAAAATCAACTCTTCTTCACTTTTATAAAAATTCACAACAACATGTGAAATCCTGGTTTTCCCAAATAGAAAAAGGATTGACCATCTGCTTAAAAACCATATTTTGCAAGTAGGTGTTTAAATGATTTTTGACCAATGGGAGCAACTTGTAAGACTTGGAAGGACTTGGTGATCCAGTGCGAAATTCAAAAGGACATACAAATGTCTTTGCAGCAAGAGAGAGACACACATCTAAAATGTAACTTCAAGCAACCCGGACATTGTCCTCTTTCTCTTTCTCCTTGTCTCTTTCAACAATTACTAATACGAACATTTTGTACAAACTCTACCCTTAACCTCTTAATAATGTTTCTAATTGAACATTAACTTCTACAACTTGTTATTCATTTCCTTTTAATAGATTTCTATTTTAAAATACAAAATGTATATCTTTATTCTTACACTATTCCACATATTCCAACTGATAACCAACCTTCTGATAATTCTGATTCTAACTCAAATTTGTAAGCTGTAGGAAGTTCGGTTAAGTCTGACACAAGGCTGAATACAAGAAAAATTAACTGGCTCCTCACGCTACACTGGTGACTCCCGACGTACAAAGAACATGCACCCCTACACTACAAGCCTGTTCTTTTCCCAATTTATAGCAAGGTAGACTAGCCTTTAGATGGCAGTCTAGAACTGCTTGGGAAATCATACCACTATCTTTCCTAAGGTAGGATAAGGAATCTGTAGAGAGCCATAATTGCCTGTTCTTCAAAGAACATGGCTTTTTAATGAAAGCTAGGAAATTGATCTGGGAGCTGAAGATTTTTATTTATTTTTAATATTTTGTGGAGATATACAATCTTCTATTCTTGTACAATATTCCACACCTTTCTTTTAAGAACTCCTGCTTTGTGAAACAGGATCCCAGGAGGATGCTTTCTTGACCAATAACTCTTAACTTCAATTTTAGGGTTAAGCTATATTTCTCACATATCTGCTTAAACTGTGTTCTTTACTCTTTTTACTGCTTACACAACACCTGCCTTCAAGTAATCCTGTCTACTTGAATGACCTTTTTGGGTCTTGTATATGGTGACCATTTAGTTTAAAAAAAAAAAATTATGAACAACTTGACTTTTGGGTTTTAGTTTTAAAATTTCTGTATTTGTAGATAAAAATTAAACCTTTTTAACTTCCAAAGGAAACGTGGTGTGTGGATATGACCCAGTACAAATACAAATTGAAAACACAAATGCTTTCATTTTTTTATTGATTAAAAACAAATATTGATGTTACAATATTGAATATTCGTCATTCTGTAAATCAGAATATTTTATGCATAAATTACTAATATTTACGTCATTAACTGTACATGGGGGAGAGCTATGTGAAATGTCCAACGGACATTATCTATGCAGACACCCACGTTACTACGAGTAGAAAAAGGTATGTGTAGAAAAATAAATTAAAATCAATTGGGGCGAGAGAGAAAAAGCAGTCCTCTCAATCACTCGGCGATCGCAGGTTTTGTTTTGATAACATATTTTTGTTAAAAACAAATAAGCGTGACTTTGAAAAACCTCTTCTGTTGAAAAAGACATTGAAAAAGGAGACATTTGCGTCGTTCCCAATTTCAATAGTTGTCTATATTTTAATTTTTAAAGCATGTCTAACGCACGACGATCGTTGCCTGCTATCGATTGCAATGAGTAAGTTTTTAAGATCTTCTTTTTCATCTTGCTTGTTTAGTCGAAAATGAATTGTTCTGTTTTTTGTCGAATTCAGTTATTGCTCTTCCGAGCGAAGAAATGGATGGTTACTTTTTAAATTTTTTAACCAACCACTTGTGATTTTGTTTGTTGTAAGCACCATTTCGAAATTCTATATAAGCAGTCGTGTTTTAACTTTTCTACCTTAAGCAGTGAGTACAATATTACAAATATACGATTAATAGGCCACGTGCGCGTTGTAGATTTTACAAGTATGAACAAGCGCGCACACAAACACACATGGTTATTGCAATTATTTTATTTTTAATTTTTCAACTAGAAGTGATACTCCTAAAGGGATGGAATTTGTCAAGTTTTTTTTTTTTTTTTTTTTAACCACTTATACTGTGTAGCAGTGTGTGTAGGTAGACCCACACATGCAGTTGCAGCCCCAAAAGTGTAACACATCTACCCGTACGGAGTATAATTTTTACTTTTTTTTTTTTTTTTTTTTTTTTTTTTTTTTTTTTTAGGATATGTTTAGTTAGCTGATTTATATAGCTAGTCGAACTAAATTTTAGTTTGTTTGGATTATGGAAGAATGTTATTATCAATTTGAGAAATCAATGTTTCTTTATGTCGTATTGACAGAGAACATGACAGCACTTGGTTTTTTTTGTAAAATCTGACCTCTGAAACAACTGTCGAGGTGTCACTTTCCATGATACATAAACAGGAAAGTGTTACATAAACAGGGCTTGTTTTTTTTTAAAACAAGCCCTGTTTATGTAACGTGGAAAGTGAGACCTTTTTGTGACAAAAATTTTGTCAGTCATGTAGACGGTTGGTTCAGAGCTCAGAAATACAGATTCATGTTCTCTGTCGTCGATACGACATAAACTTTGTCATAAAGAAACATTGATTTCTCAGATTGATATTTATAACAATAACATTCTTCCATAATCCAAACAAACTGAAATTTAGTTTGGCTAACTATAGCTAACTAAACAAATATCCTTAAAAAAAAAATTAAAAAATTATACTCCGTACGGGTAGGCACGATCATTTTTTTAAATGAGTTACTTCTCTCTTGTTGTTAAAGTCACTTGTGGTAGAATAATTTACTGCATTATTCTTTCTTTACATTAAAAAAGTTATTTTAATTTTGCCTTTTTTTAAATACTTTTTTGAGCCAACAATCATGTCTTTGAAAATAGCTTAGCTCATATTTTTACTTTTTCAGCGTTAACTTAAAAATAAAAAAATATATATGAAAGTAGTCGTGTGAGATTTCGTATCGCAGAAAAGTCCATATTGAGACTTTAGTGTACTAATTAATTTTTCTGCTTTTATGAAAAATGAATCTCTTCCTCATTGATGCTAAATCAGTCTGATCTTTTAAATAAAAATAAAATTCATAATCTGAAACGCAACAATTTTTTTTTTGCGTTGTTGAATCACTGTTAAAAAGCCTAGACAATACATACATTTTCTTCTTCCTAAGACAAGAAATTTATCTATTTATTTACATTTCTCTTTTGTACAAGTTTGTGTAAAAAAAAAAAAAATATTTCATGGTTGTTCATTCAATTTTTTTGTCAGTTCGTCTTTTTTATGCAGTGTAAATTCATTTGTGTCGTCACTGTCTGTCATGCCAGGTGCTTGCGTAATTTTTTTTTTTTCTTAAGAATCTAGACAACAAAAAGGTGACTTTGGACACCTTTTCATGTTGGTTTCACATATCAATATTTTTAAGTAGGTACCTAAAAAAAAAATTCAATAAAAGGATACATGATAAGAAAAAAAAACGATATGTTATCGTCAACAAGTAAAAAAAAACTTTAAGATGAAAGGATTTTTTAAATATAAAAAAAAATCATCCTTTTTAGACCTAGACATTTATTTATCAATGTTTAAAATCTTATTTTTTTTCTGGCGTCAACGTGGGACCATAAATTATGAGGTATAAGTCTGTTTTGCGTTGAAAAACATTTAAATTTGAAAATTTTTGCAGAAATAATTGTCGGATTTTAAAAAAGCTTTCAGGACTTATTCGCAAATAAATTAATAAAATTATTTTTTAAATGTGTTTTTTTTTACTTTTTTTTTTCTTTTTTAGAAAATCTTTAATTTTTTTTTTTTTTTTACACATCTTTCTTTACCCTCCCACTCATTTATTTTTTTTTATGAAATTTCGAGAAATTCTTTTTTGTATCATAATACTTTTAGTGTTTAGTTTTTATATTTTAATTTAGTTATAAAGAAAAAAAAATTCTAATTTTTTTTTTTTTTAAATATTAGAGAAAAGCTTTTTTAATTTTTTTTTTTTTTTTAGACGTTATTGTTTTAAGGAAAAAATCGAGGAATATTTTCCTTTTTTATTTTTAAAATTTTAATTAGCAATAATTTATAAACTTTCAAAAATCTTATTCTATATATTAATTTGTCGTCGCCAAGTGACATTGATTAATTTAAAATAAAATTCCATCTAGTTAAGTAATCATATAAAAAAAAGAAAGCACTCTAACGATCTCCAGTATTAAACAATTGGTGTAAGTTACTAATAAACTAAAAACATGTTGATTCTTTTTTTTAATACAGACGTGACATCGGTACACATCAGAAAATAAGAGAGGTACCAATAAATAGATTTAAAATGTTATTAGTAATGTTATTATTAATTTTCTAACATTCTCCACCAACTTCTTTATAAAAATAAAGCCAATAAGTCAGAGTACCTATTTCAAGAAAATATTAGATTGCTTAAATAATATCTTAAATTTTAAAAATTACTGATTAGTTTTAAAAAAAAGTTCATGTTGTATTCCTCAAGTAATTTTTGTAGTTCTGTTCCCTCTTATTTAAATTTCCCAAGCATTAGCCTGTAATATGAAGAAAAAAATACTTGCTGTTTTTTAAATGATCACTGATTCACAAAAATGGAGTAGGGGCATTGCTCTTTTTGCCCAGTGCAGGTGTGTCATGTGCACACATCAGTCATAGCTTGAGCAGCATCAAAGAGATATGGCAGTGTTGCATCAGCTCGTTCAGGGTAGTCTGCTTTATAACTTTAAGGTGGGTATATCCGCAGGTGTATCAACTTGCCAAATATGTCAAACCTTTGGGGATAATGCATGGAATGACTGAACCACAAGCCATTAGTTCCAGAAGTTTGCTTTTGGAGATTTCTCCCTTTGTGATGAACCCCACAGTGTTCCTGAAAGCCATAGAGGACAATAATCAAACCTGTGGTGAGCTTGCTTAACACTTTTAGGTTTCTGATGAAGCAGTCTGCCATTACTTGAAGGTATACAAGTTGAACAAGTGGATACTTCACACTCTGTTAGAAGCCAACAAGCAATGATGAGTGACTGCTTGTTTCTCATTGCTTTCTCAGCACTGCAAAGTACTCATATTTGATAAAGTGTTTATTACTGACAAAAAGTAGGTCTTCTAGGACACTCCCAGCTGTGTCAGACATTAGTTGTCACCACAAGACCACTCTACATCTATGTAAGTTTATGCTCTGTATCTGGTTGACTAGTTGACAAGTATTGCACAATGAGCTGCTATCAATGAGCTGAATCGTCACTGCAGACCTGTATTTGTAGCAGTTTGAATGTGTACAACATGCACTAAAGCAGAAAGCACTGGCTAATTGCAAGATTGTACTGTTCCTCCATGACAATGCCAGGCCTTAGGTGGTCAGAACTTGTCTGAGAGACACTGTGCCATTGAAATTACTCTCCAGACCTTGCACCAACAGATTATCACTTATGTTATCTGGAAAACCACATTTGTGAGAAATCCTTTGAAAATAAGGCAGACATGTGGTAAGCACTCACAAACTTCTTTGCATTCAAGGCACCTGATTTTTACTGCCATGGCATTGCACAGCTGGAGCCATGTTAGCAAAAGGTTCTGGATGCTGATGAGGACTAATGGTATATCAAATTTACTGTATAATTCTCCCCCCCCCCCCACTAATAAATCAAAAACTGCAAAGATGTTTTTGGTTATCTTGTAAATCATTGAACACATCAGAAAAACACTCCCCTCATATTAAAAAAAAAAAAAATTTCTGCAATATTTTAAAGTAAAATTTGTTTCAATTCAGACTAAACTTTTAACCAATTTTTCAGAAAAGTATATTTTATTTTTTAAATCATTTAACAAAAAGAATTATTATATTGACAGATCTGTCAATATGAAGGAATTTCTAAGTTTTATTAATGGAAAAAACAGATTCCAATCCATTTTAATTCAGTTTGAAATATACCAAAGGTATCTAATTTGATGCTCACTGGGTGCGCCATACTTGCAGCCATGTGTGTGTGTATTGTAATTTTGTTATGTTTTATAAAAGCATTGTAATAACTATTACAATATTAAGCTCTACTCTGTATTGAACATTTTTTTTTAATAAAAGAAAATGCAATTGTGGTGAAGTGGATATTGCCACAGGATGAAAAATTAGTGAGCTGAGTTCAAATTCCAGTTGAATTCCTTGTATTCACTTACGTGCAAATACCCTTGAAAGAGGTATTAATCTGACACTTCTCCCTCCAGCTATGGGTTAAATAGCAGGGCAGATTGGATTCTGTAGCCCTGGTTGACAACCGGTCTACTGCAGAAAGTAATGACAACCTATTGCGGGAAAATCTACCCAGTCAATCTTGTCTCTTAGACATGATTGCCCAAGTGTGTATCATGTATGACATTTAACTGTCTGAAATGCAATGAACAGTAGGCTTTTAATTTCTGTTCTTTCACATCCTTGTGTGTGTGTGTGTGTGTGTATATATATATATATATAGTGTATCGAGGCAGCAGATAATTTTCTAAACATGTACTGTTAAATATAAGAGACAATGAATGTCTTTTATGTTTAGTTATGAGCCATTCTAAACATCGTATTTTGGCTTTAATTTTAGGTGAAAATAAAGACAAAAATTCTTCCAACATTTGGATAATTTTTTATTAAGTTGGTTCTAAGCTTTCACGCAGTGTCATGTTATAGAACCGCATTACAAAATTACGAACTACGTTTGCTATTTTTGTTAACCGTTATCGTTGCTTAGCAAAGCTTTGTCAACACAAGATAAAATCGTCACTGATGGTGGATGTTTTTATGTTAACATCTTTGTAACCTCTCTGAAGATGGCTCATGTGAGCCGAAAGCTTAGAACCAACTTAAAAAATTATCCAAATGTTGGAGAATTTTTGTTTTTATTTTCACCTGAAATTAAAGCCAAAATATGATGTTTAGAATGGCTCATGATTAAACATAATAGACATTCATTGTCTCTTATATTTAACAGTATATGTTTAGAATATATATATATATATATATATATATAGTGATGACTTGTAATGTCTCCCACACACTTGTCATTAGATTCAAATGACAAACTCAAACCCAGTAAGCTATGAAATTTGGACACAGTTTAATAATGTACCCAGGGATTGACTGTATGTGTTTTTTAAAGTGTATCAAGTTTTTCTTTTGACATAGTTTGCATACTTCCTTGGTAGCTTTTGTTTTTAAAAATCTATTTTTAGAATTTTAATAAAACCTAAACACATGAAATTGGATTTTTTTTTCTCAGCTCTGAACTTATTTTACTGAATTTACCTGGCCAGAGTAAATAAAAAGAATGTTGGAAAAATGCATTTTTACAAAATTTATACTTAGTTACTCATTCTTCTGTTTATTTAAATTTTCTTTGCCTCTTGTTAATAGACATCTATATAAATTTATGAATTAAAAAAATTATTTTCATAATTATTTCTTTATAATATAGTCAATAATAAATATTGCATTGTAGTTGGTTCACATTTTTATAATCTTGTAAATATAAAATTATTCTTATAAATGAACAATCTAATAATTTTAATTCTTTTGGTGTCAATTCTTGAGAAAAGAAAAATACACACAGATCCAATTTATTAAGTTTGTTTTATTAAAAAGATTTTTAAAACAATAAAAATTAACATTTTTGTGGGTGGGGTACATTTTGTTAACTATTGTAGGATAATTTGATCAGGTGGTGGAGAAGCACTGGAAACTATGCAAATGAATTTTCTTTCTTTGAACTTAGTCATTTATACTCAGTCTGAATATCTACGGGCTATTATATTTGGAGTTTGGGCTTAATTGTAGAATATTGGATTATAATTTACATGTTCTGAATTTCTATCAAAAATTGATTTACATTTTTCAAGAACTCTGCTCTCAATTCTGGTAAAAAATGGAGTGGTTAATCTTTTTAAAGCTTATTCATGTGAATATTCAGCTCTCTTAGGCTTTCTTGCAACTGGTTCAATCACAATTAGGGGCGATTTATTTCCAAATAATTCTGCCCCCCCCCCACTTTCAGCAAGATGATTTCTATGCTGTGATAATTTAATAAATAAATTAGAAACACTTATAATAATGATGTATTCAACTTATTGGGTTTGTTTTTGTGAGGAAATTTACAAGAGTTTTTTAATTCAGGGGTATATTGATGTTTACCAGAATTTTGAACCAATTTGCCCTAAAGGAAACCCAAAGATTTATATTATTTTATTTTATTTTGTTATTTTTTTTTTTTTTTTTTGAGAAAGCAGAACAGTGATTCTGGTCTACAAACATCTAAATCTCAATATACTCATCATGACACTCTGCCTGATAAAGATATACCAGGTACATGCATCACAGCCAAGTATGGCAGCTTTTGATAAAAGCAGAATATAACCTTGTAGGTGGGCCAGGTTATATAGGTTAACCCAATCTGCTTAGTCTCTGATTGAAAGTGCTCCCAAGTATCTATTGATATGGCTCCCAAGTTGTCTTGTCTACCTTATCCTTCAAACTTAAAAATAAATCCTCTTTAGTTGACACTTTGTCATCATGCTCATGAACAGTTGAACAGTGTGTCAACCTGTAGGGGAAATATGCAACCAGTTATGGTCAAGCAACTGACAAGCAAAATACTGAACACTAATATTTACTGTTTTCCGTATTATTTTACAAGACAAAACATTTACATTTTAACACTTTTCAATCAAGATTAGAAATACTACTACTACTACCACCAATAACAATTGATGGCTTTTATGATGAGAGCCATCAATTGTTGTTGGTTGGTAGTAGTAGTAGTATTTCATTCTATTTTTTATAATAATGAAACTGTCAGGTAATAGAGAAAAATTGTCAAGCTATTCTTGAAGAATGGCTCTGAATTTGAGTGCAATAGAAAGAGACATTGTTTCCTCATGATTCCTGGCCAAATATGAAGCATTAAATACAAAAAATTCAGGAAGTATGACATAATTTCTGTAAGAATTGCCAATTAGATAATCTTCGTTATTGCAAAGATTAAGCTTTACTGAGTCCCATCCACCCTTACTGTCACAACATACATTCTTTATCTAAATTTCATAATTTATTCAGGCCGTCTTGAACCCATTCTCAAATTGAAAATTCTTGATTGCATACTTGTAAATCAAAATAATACACTAAGTTCTTAATGATTTTTTTTGTAAATAATAACTTGGGATTTAGAATTATAGTTTTTTTTTATACTGTGTGACAGTGTACTACTGTAATCGTAGTTTTCTTCATAAAAATAAATTTTTTCGATTAAATAAATTCTAAGTAGTTGTTGGTTTAAAATTTTTTTTCTTTTCTTCAAGTTGGTGCTAATTACAGATCTTTTCAGCTAGTTTCATCAAATTGGTAAGACGGAATTGTAGTATAAAAGGTTGGATTTCTTTAAAAATCTGAAAAAAAAAGAATACTTGTACTTTGCTCTTTTCTGAATAGTTCGATTTTAAAAAATGTCAGTATCCAATCATTTGTTAAGAATAAAATCTTAGTGTCAGTCATTTTTTTTTTTTAAAATCTATTTTCTCCTCGACATCAGCAAACTTAACACTTAGTCTATCTTTTCTAACAAGAAAATCGCCTTTTCTCATTCGTTGCTTTTAAATTAGTAGTTAGTTGCTTTCAACAAGGAATGGGAACGATGAACAAGAGGTAAGTTAAAGTGTCTAATGCTTCCCCAAGTTTAGGAGTGATTCTTATTGCGCGTTTTTCTTTTATTTGATGGCACCTACTAACACTATTAACTATTTTCCCTATTAACAGCGAAGAATTTTTTTATCTAATCTTAAAAAGCAGACATTTTTTCCAGTGACACGTGTAGGCCATTAAAAAAAAAAGAATATTCATAGTCGAACGTTTTTTTAAACTTACAAGACAACTTTGAATTACAAAAAATTAGTTTTTATTTTTTTAAATTCGAAACTATTTTTAATTTAAATAATTTTAATTTTTAAAACTGTTCTCATTTAAAATTCAATAAATCCACATTGACCATTATTGCCATTTAAGACTCGCTCGACTATTATTAGAATTGTTTTTTTAAACCCAGTTATTTCTACATAAAAAAAAAATCCTAAGTTCAAAAGTTGCTGTAATCAGAAATGTTAACTTTTATTCTTTATTTTCGATAAAAAAAAAAACGTAAAGAAAAGTTTTAATACCTTTTTTTTCTTTAAATGGACTCTCGTAGCAAATTATTGGGATACTTTTTTTGTTTGTAGTAAGTTTTGCTCAACTTTTCATTTTATTTGTGGTGCGCTTGACCAACAACCTTTATAGAATTTTACCTACGTTTTTGTGGTATTGAATTCCACTTTAAAAAGAAGTTTCAACGTTTTTCTATGCAGAAATGGTACATACTTAAGCCAATTAAAATTTTTGTCATCAGACTTTTCCAAATAAGGAATTCTGGCGAGGTTGAATTTTATTTTGCAAGATTAGTTTGGAATTTGATATCTACCAACAACAATGTAACAACATTCATTCATTTACAGAAAAAAAAAAACAAGCTGGAAAACGATTTTTTTCAGTTTTCTTTTATCAATCAATAAATCAATTTTATTGTGCTGAGTTATTTTGTTTATTAAACATTTAAAAATAATCCAATCAAGAAAGAACTAATTAATAATTATCGGTTTTTTAAGTTCTTTTTTTTTTTTTCACTTTTCAGTAGTTAATTTCTGCTGAAGTAATAAACTGAATTTTTTAGTTTTGTTTTGTAGTAACATTCATTCAACGTAATGAAATAGCTAACGTAAAATTCAACAAAGAAGGCATGTCAAAAAAGCAACACGAGGATTTCTTATTTTTATGTAGCGGAAAAACTGTTCCCCAAAAAAGTGTTGATGTAGAAAACCTAGTATCAGTGGATACACATCCCTCTTTTTTTTCTTTTTTTTCTAAACATTTATTTGGTATTACGTTCTCCTATGAATTCAAGTACGCTTAAAAAATAGAAAACTAAAAACAAAACTATTTCAAACACTTAGTATCCGCCTTCATGTTTGACGTGAAAAAATATAGGTAGCTCCAATCCAATCCAAAGATTCGTTAAAAAAAAAAAAAATTAGCACATGAAAAAAATGCCCAAAGCCTTTAATTTTATAGAAGTAAAATTTTATCGTCAAAATTTGTCCTCTTATTTAGAGGAAATAACAGATTATTTTATTTCTTTGATGAATTGCAAAAATTTTTTAATCTTTAGAACCCTCGAAATATTGATTAAAATAAAAATCTTGTTTCTCTGTGGCGTCAACGGGAACCATAAAAGTATTGGGAAATGTGAACGTCTTTTTGCGGTGACACACAGACTTGGAAATTCTTGTAAAAAATCCCAAATTGTCGAATTTTAAGAAAATTTTCAGGACTTAATAAAATTATTTTTGAAACTTTTTTTCAGAAAATCTTCAAGAATTTCTTTTTTATCACTTAATGTTTAAGGACAAGTCCTAGGAGAATTTAAAAATGTATTTTTTTTTTTTTTGTAGCAGTCAGGAGAACTATATTCACTAAAAAAAAATCATAAATGGAAAAGCTTACTACAATTCATCCCTTCCCACCCAGTATTTAAAGTTTTAAATATTGTTTGTGTCAATGTGCTGATCTTTTGTAAATATGAACGTCTCTCTAAGTCCAGCAACTATTTAAATTTAAAATTTATTGGTAACATTTCCACAAGTTGTCACAAGTGTTTTTGTAAGTAAAATGATGAAGCTGAAGGACCCAAAATTCAAATAAATATTAGATTGCTTTGAATATTTTTTTTAAATTTGTGATTAGTAGGTAGATATATAATCCAAAAAGGATGAGCAAATAGATACAATCCCAAAACCCGATTCTAAAATTGATCTAGGTGGAGAAGAGACAGTGTGTTGATACCTCAATCAACATCTCTTAGATTTAAATCATTCATCTTTAACAAGCTTCTTCAGAGATTCATTAAAGTGAAATATGTTAGATTAAAGACACTTTTTTCCTACTTGTTCTTTATTTATTCTATTCATCTTTTCAGATTCTGATTCATATATTCAAAAATATATATATACACACACACACACAAGAATTTCTAGCCAATCCATGTTGGCTTGAGTAAATTTTAAAAATGAGATTTTATCTTAGGGAAACTTGAGACTTTGCAATAGGTTGTGGTCAGTCAACTCAAAAGTAGCAGCTGATCTATGCAATTATGTGCCAAGTGACCCTCTTCATCCACTAAGAGAAGCATGGTGGCAGACCAAAATGATTTACTAACTGAAATGTACACATCTTTTTCATGTAAATTGAATGATGGCATTTGCTAAAATGAATGAGCTTTTTTATTGTATCAGACATATCCATTTCTGCAAATATTTCAAGCAAGACTGTGAAAAGACATGTACAAAAATCAATTTATACAAAATCTGTAAAATTTTACTATAAATCTCCAATAATTGTAAAATTGGTTGTGGCTCTAACTAGTAATGTGCAAGTTCTGTTATAGCTGTTAGCAGGGAAAGTTAAATTAGCATGCTGAGTTAAGCCTGACCAAGTCTTTCATTCACTTTGTGCTAATGTTCTTGGAAAAGAGCTTTAGCACATCATATCATCTGTCAACTATAGGTTGAATAGCAGAGAAAATGGAGTTCTCTTAACCTTGGGTAGCAACTAGGCTAGAAGGAAAACTTACTTCAAAATCAGTCTAAAGAGGGATGAGCTATTTTGTCCTAGACACACCTAATGCTGTTATGGCTGTAGTACATGTGATGTCCTAATGAGTCAAGCAACTCATGATTAGGACTAATTACCAATGCTAATGAGCATGTTGTAGTCCTGTTTTTTTTATTTTTTACCAGATTTTGAAAATTCTAGTTACATTCCAATATAATGTGGTAAACTTGAAAACAATGCTGTTTAAAATGGTTAATATTAACTATTGATGACTATTACTGCATTACTTTCATCTCATAATACAATACAATGGTCTGACTTGATATTCTTAAGCTTTTATTTTTCTTTGTTTTCTATTTTCACTTATATGCATTATAAGAAAGTGAAAGAACAAGTAGATTAAAACCCACTGCTCGAGCATTTACTTTTATAAAGAGTGTTTGATACAAAGTAGAGCATAATATTGTAATTTTGTATTACAATGGTTTTTAAAAATATATTACAACACCAAAATTTTCATGTTTCAGAACAGTACTATTCTTCTTCAGGTGTTATTTTAAAATCAATAGTGAAAATGATTTCTTTAGAAAATATAAGATGAATTCATGGTTATTTAAAAAATGAAGGAGTAGTAGTTAGAGAATATGCTTGTAGGTGTGCCAGTATTGTTCAATCAAAAATAAGAATTAGGTAACTGAAGTTGAAAATTTGGGTTGTGAAAGAAAGCATAATGGCCTGGTGTCAAGGCATGTCACTTTTTAATTTTGTCTGGATAAGATATATAGTGGGACCATACATTATTTTTTTTTTCTAATTAGATTTTGTACTACCTCATGAGTAAAGAGGCTGGAATGTTTAGGTTACAATTAGGATCAAATAATTATGGTACACTACGGGATATTGTAGTTAAGAAAACAAAGTATTTTGTGGGTTATTTATTTTAGCAAAATAACTTCTAATTTATATTGGAGCATAAGTTATAAAGGAAACGTAATTAATTAAATTTTAAAGAAAAATATTTTTTTTGTTTACCTAAAACAGTCAATTCATTTCTATGATTCAGTAGTTCGTTATTTTTAACTATTATAATAACAAAATTACTAAAATATATAGGTTGTGAGTAGAATGGAACCACCTCTTAATTTGCTGTTGTTCTCAGGTCTACCCTGACCCAGGGTGGTAGCACCTGTTAGAGTCCCAGCTATTGGCAAATAGCTAGCCCCCAAACTGGTAAAAACAATATGAAAGTATCAAAAAATAAAATAAAATTTTATAATAATAAACATAGAAAAATAAACTTTTATAAAAAAATATATATATATTCTCAGCAAAATTTTTATGAATACAAAACTGGAAGACGTTTTCAGTTTTCTAAAATTAAAAAAAAATTTTTTTCATTAAAATCTGACTGGATTAGCCTTCTTACTATAACAAAAACCCTGTAAAATTCCACCTTTTCGGCATTAAATAACCCACAGAGGTTGATGTGACGTTAAACAAAATTCAAACTAAAATATATAGTTCTCAGTTTAAAATACCTTAATACAAAAGTGATTAGATATTTTAATTCAACATTGATCAAAAGGACAATGTGTAGGAAGGTTTTGTCAAATTTGAGTGTAATCTTAACTTTAGATTGAAAATTACTTTATGCTTTCCTAAAAATGCACAGATTTTTTTTTTTTAGCTAAATATTGGATTGCAGCTGGTGGTGATTATTGAACATTTTCTGGTTTGTTTCACTGTTTGGAGTTTTTGATTCAAACTACAGTTTGTAGCAAACATTATTTCGTTTAAAATTGAAGTTTATTGAATGTAGGCTCAGTAATTTTTTTTCTTTGATTCTTTTATGGTCCTTTCTTTTTTTTTTTTAATTTTATTTTTGCATATTGTAATAGATTGAGGGTTGTCTTTTCTTGCATAATCTGGAACTAAATGCACTTGACGGTTAATATATTTATTAGATTAATAACTGAATTATGTAGCTGCATTATTGGGGTCTTCTTCCATTGATGACAAGTTTACTTAAATGTTACGTTTAGTCCTTCTGTTTTAAGAAATTATCTTTCATTTATTTGTTTTTTTTTGTGTTGAGTGAAATTTCTCTAAGATATATAAACAAATAACTACCACTTTTATATATGAGTGAGGTTGTGAAATGAGTTTATAACTCTTGTTCTAAGAGCTTTAAGAACTGATATTGTACATCTATATAGTGAGAAAATTATATTGACAGGTAACTATCTCTTTATTCTAGAACAACTTGAGACTGTACAAAATGATGTTTAACATGATTGTCTATTTTGCATGTTTGTTGTACTTGGGTATTATAAATATGAATAATTAAACACTGAAAATCTAACAATGAAGACCATAATTGTCTTGGAATAACTGATATTATATTTTGCTATTCTTTTTCTATGTGCCATCTTTCTTCAGGACTTTGGCAATCATGGCTCTCCACATTTTCTTGTCCTTTGTAGTTCTTAATAAATTTTGCTTTTTTGTTATGTCTTAAACCTTGTTTTGCCATTCATTTACACAAGGTAAGTTATGTATAGTTTCTTTTATCCATCTGTCCTTTGAGTATCAAATTTCATAAGCCCTCTTTCCTCATTATTTTCCCTAAAAATTTCAACTCTTCCTAATGTTACTTTTGTTTTTTTTGTTTCATTTTTTTTCTAAAACTTCATGGCTCTCATGTTTCATAGTATTTTGTGAGATTGTCCAGCATTTATTGCTATATAGGACTGATATTAACATAACAGTTCAGTACTCTTTTTGCTTCTCACAAAATTTTCTTGTTAATACTTTGCATAAGTTTTGGAAGGAGGTTGTATGAAAATTTTAGTTCAACATAGTTAATATTAAAATTTATAATTATGGTTTGATGATACTATACATTCTGTTAAAACTAAATTGCCACTTAGATTTGTTAGATGGTTAAGATTTAATATTTGAGGTTAACAACTTTAAACCATTTTGATAAGGTGATTAAAAGTGTTGTTTACTTGTACTCACTCTACTGCTTTTCTTTGTCAATCGTTTTACAAAGACATGTTGATTGAATAAAATGCAAGAAAAAAAAAAGTGAATTCCTGCTTTTTCTATAGGGCAGTAGGACAAAGTTTCACTTGAAATTTGAACTGTTCACCAATTATGTACATTATTTACAAGCAGATTATTTTACTCATTTTATCACATTTTAAATGTTGTGCTCTCTGGCTTTCATCAGGTATTTAGCAATCCATAAATTTTGAACTGAATCCTTTATTTAACCAAACTCACAATGCTTTTTTTTTTTTTTTTTGCTCTTGTCTCCCTTGGATAATTGATTTTACCTGTTCTGGAATCCTGCACTGCTTTTTCATATTAAAAAATTAAAGAAAAATATGACAAAAAATAATTTTCTTGATAGTTCAAAAAATCCTCCTTGTTCTGAGTTGTGTAATAACATTGACTCATTTAAAATATCTGTTTAAAAACCTCTGCTTATTTTAAACTACAATTTTAAAGAAGGTATTTAGAGAATTGATTTTATCAAATCAATGTTGATACAATTCCTCTTCCTTAATGTCATTTTCACATAAAGACCACAGCCTCTCTATGATAGGGATTGACTTTTGTAGCAAGTAGGTTTTTAAGGTAGTGGAGTTGCCATTCAAACTCTCAACTGGTTATGAATTCAGTTTTCCTTTTGAGACCGGTGACCAACTATGGGTCCAGTTTGTCCAGCTATTTAACCCATTGATAATAAGGAAGAGATGGATTCATACATTTCTCAAGGGTATCTGTGTGAAAAGGAATTCAACAAAATTGCTGATTTCGTTTTCTGAGTCACTGTTGTACTACCTGCATATCTGTTGATACCATTTGATATTCTAACAATCTAACTGCATTATAGGGAAAAAATTGGATGCTTATTCACAAATTCAAGCTTAAGATTAAATATTTTATAGTTCAAATTTTTCATCTTAAATTTTATTGGAAATTTAAAGCATTTTCAGTTAAAGATTATCAAATATTATATTCACTTATGCACAAATAACCTTGGGAAAGGTATTACAGTCTCTTCCCTCCAGTTATGGGTTAAATAACAGGACAGATTGGGTTCCATAGCCAAGGCTGGCAACCAGTCTACCACAGAAAGTAATGGCAACCTACTGTGAGATAATTTTCTGCCCAACCAGTCATGTCTCTTTCAAGACATGATCGCCCAAGCGTGTATCACGTATAACATTTAATTGACTGACTGAAGAAATGACACCATCTGGGGGGAATGTTAATAAAGCTATGTAATTAGAACTGAGCTGTTTTAACCAATGGCTTTTGCAGCTTATGCATCAGAATTGTCAGGCTACAACAATTTTCTCAAGGAAAAAGGGAGGTGTAAGTTAGTCTCCACAAGACTTATTTCCAGTTTGCTGGCAAATATAGAATTGACAAGTTTTAGTAGCTGTGATAAAAGGCAATTGAAATTAAAATCTTATCAAAAATTAATAAGGGCAAGCCCAGTTGTTTTTCTTCGACTAACTTTAAAATGAATTTATCTTCTTGCACGCAAAAAGAATTTAAATCTAAACTTATTTATAAATGAATCTTTGTGTGTGTGTATCCGTTACCTATAGACTCCGAAACGGCTGAACCAATTTTCTTGAAAATTTACATAGTTGTACTATAAGCGTATGCGAGTGTTCTTAGCTAGGTTTTGTGTCAAGGTACCCTCGATAAATATCGAAAATTGATAATGGAAAAAATTGGTTTATAGGAGTGGTCCGATTTTAATCAAATTTGATACTCATAGACAGACATAAGAAACGATATTCAGAAGTTTCAAGGTTGCAGTTCTTACAATAAATAGTGCAGAAAATCAATTATGTATATACATATATATATATATATATATATATATAAAAGGCAAGATGTTTGTGTGCATGTGTCTGTTTATCTCTCTGTATGTCCTTTATACAAATCCACAATTTTTATCCAATACTCACCAAACTTCACACAAATATTCTCTAGGCAGAGTCTGAGCTCCAAGACCATGGATTAGTTTTTAAGCTTTCATTACACCCGAGCAATGCTGGGCTGTACTGCTAGTCTTGTATAAACACCAAGTACATTTTTGTACAAGATGTTTGTAATGTTTTGCTGTTTGATTCATCTCTCTTGCACTAGTGATAATTTTTTTAACAATGAAGAATGTTCTGAGATGTTTATGAAGCTGAGAGGTGAAATAACTGTTGAAATAACTATAAGGTGAGAGGTGAAAAGAGTAATTTTGAGAAAGAATAATAATTGGGAAGGATTTATATTTAGACTCTGTCCATTTTTTTTTTTTAATACTAAAGTTCATCTAATACAAGACTCAAAGCCACTGAATGTAGAGTTTCTGTTGATGAATAAGTTATGTGATATGAATAAGAGATTGTGAAAGGTGATAATTGATCCTTGACATAAAGATGTTAAGATTGTAGTTTTGAGGGAAGTCTCCCTGAGAAAGTTGGTTCCACAATGTAGCAGCTCCTGAGGTGGGTGAAGGAATGGCCTGAGTGGAATTTTTTTTCCTTGCATTTGGTATACAGTTATGGAAGTAACATGGCATATTCTAAATGTAAATGTCTGAACTGAAAAAAGAATGGAGTTCATCTGTGAAAGCTAAATAATTTTAAGTACTAGAAAAAAAATGAGGTAAATTTGTATTTTTAGTAAATTATGTAACACTTATCAAACTTCCATTAATGAAAACAATTTGTAACTATTTGATTAAATGTCAACAGTATGTAACAGAATATTCAAAGTATAATATTTTGGGTGAAGTGTTGAAGTAGCTGCTCTTTAAGAATGATCAGGATTTTTTTTAGCAATAACTCACATTGGTTTCTTGTGACTAACTTAACTGCACCAATCCAGTCTGTACTTAGTGCCAGCCTAAAAAATGTTATAACAGCTTCTTTATAATTATCTTACCAACAGCTAGTTCTTAGATTTTCATGTGATTCTGAAAAAAGCACTGTGCATGATTCCTGATTGGCAGATGAGAAAGAACTTGACATTTATATTATTAGCTTTATACTCAAGTTTCTTGCTTACTCCTCAAAGAACCTGTTCATGGCCAAGGCTTCTGATTCAGACATTTTTCAGCTTTTCCTGATTCTTCCAGTTTTCTTTTTTCTTCTTTCCTCCACCTTATCCATTTGCTTGGCAAATTTTCAAAATATATGAGCTCACTTTCTGCTGAACACACACACTCTCTAATATATATATATATATATATCTATATATATATATATGTGTGTGTATGTATAATGCTACAGGTTTCTTTGTATTTACTGAATTACCTTTTCCTGTGAACAATTTAGGAACAGTTGGTTGTATTTAGATAGAAGCATAAAGTATTGTGCTTTGCTTATCATGTGGGAGGAAAATTGTACTCAGCTTTCTTGAACAGATATGCTTCATATTTCACCTTAAGATTTTTCAGTCTTTCATACTTAGAAAACGTTCTGATATTCAGATTGGGAAGTTAGAACAAAAGTTTGTGGTATTTGAACATGTGATTTTGTCTCACACATGATTTGCGTATGGATTGTGAATTATGTTTTTATGATAGGTGAAAAGGGAAGAAAATTAGATGCATTTTCATTTGATGTTCTTATTTTCCAGAAAAGAAAAATTACTGTACAACTAGGAAAAAAGTGCCATTTATGGAGATGGTATCATAACTTGAGGGTACTTTTTGTAAGTGGTATGCAAAGTTCAAAAGTAAAAATTTTGATCTGGGAGACTGAGAACATTCCAGCAGGCTTGCAGTAATTCATTGAAACTGATTAAAAGTAATCCTGGTCATGGACATTAGATAAAACTCATATGAAATACTCCTATTTGAAGATTCACTGCTCAAGCATAACAAAAATGATACCCTTTTTCTTTTTTCTTTTAAGAATGTTCATAGGCAATGAAAAATGGATAGTATACGTTAATGTGGAGCAAAATCAGCCTGCATCTAAAGATGATGCCATATATCAGGTAGGGTTGGAAGAGCATTACAAATTCAACTACAAAATCAGATGAGTACTGTTCTCACTTGGCCCATTTAGAGGCAGTAATTATGATTAATTTCCAAAATTGGCAAAATGGAAATGTCTCATCATCCATCAGTACAATGCCAAAGCCTATATCTCTTTGTAGAACTGGCAAAAATATGTACAGCTTGGCTGATATGTTCTACTGTACACTTTTGACCTTGCACCTCTGGATTACCAGTTATTTCAATTTCTACAAAATTCTCATAATGGTGTTGTGGGTTTTGATTAAGATGGTCAGGGTTGCCTCCTTGTACTATAAATGAGTATTGAACAGTTTATAACACAAAAATAAAAAAAATGAATATAAGAATACAGTCTTCTACCTCTGGATTCAACTTGTAACACATGGAGAAAATATGGAATTGAATAGGGCTATATAAACAAGACAACGTGACGCTCTTATTTCACTTAATATTTTATTAACAATAGTAGAAAATAACATAAAAAAATAGGTAACCCAAAATTGACAAATAATTTACGTATTTGATTATTATAATCGGATTTTTATTGTAACACAGCTTAATTAGTAACCTCTTAGGTTTTGATTAGAGCAATATTATTTAAATGTTATAACTCGAAGAATAAAGCAATTTCTCTAGCTCATTCATGCCACTGGCAATATTTTTAATAAAGCTTAGAGTTAATTAGGATTTTGAAATAAAATAATTCTTATTTCTATAAATAGGAAAGAACATGACCTTAAAGGCTTCATTAAGCAAATACTTAAAAACCAAAGGTAAGAAAATAAAATGGAAAACACATCAGTTGATTCAGTCTAATTTTAATATTAGATTATTGACTAAAATGTTATCAGGCTTGTATAGAACTTGAATTTCACTTTAACTTGCACATTAAAATGAGTTTTGAAAATGTTGCCAAACAATTAAAGGTCTAACTTTAATATTTTTCAAGTAATATCAAATTTGTAATTCTCATAAATATTTTCTGAGAACATAATTCTGGTCTATTACTCTTTGATTTCCATACATCTTAGTTTTCATTCTTGTATTAAAACTTAAAAATCATTGTTTCCAAACATTTAACAGGTTTATCCATGAAAACTGACTCTTTAAAAATTACAAATTGAACAAATGTCTTTAATTGAACAATATACAAAAACATGAAAATAACATTGATCTTGTTTCAACACATATCAAAATTACACAAAAATATCTTGAAATATTAAAGTAATTTTATTGAATAAAATCACCATTGGCTTCAACCACAACCTCCAGATGGCTTTGGAATCTCTTGCCTCTCTTCTGGACATTTACCTTGTTTAAGATGATGAATACTGCCATAATCCTTGCCTTCAGTTCATCTTTGGTGTTAAAGGAGTTTTTTTTCTTCTTTTTTCAATCTTTTCAACTGCAGTTCCATACATAATAATTAAGGGGAGTCAGATATAAGGGATGATGCACTCACAAATTATCTGATAGCCATGACTTGGTTCTCCTGCTTGTGTGGCAGAGTGCAGTGTCCTGTTGCCAGACATTGAGCCTTCCAGCAGTCACTCTCTTGACCCAGAGCAGTACTACCTCCTCAAGGCACTTGATGTAAGCCTCCATGTTGAGTCTGTGGGAAGATGGAGACATCACTACCATCACTAGGGGTCACTCTAAACATCTTCATAATCACCATTCAACTCTTTCTGAATCCTCTGCACTGTTCTCAGATTGACACACATACATTGAAATATTCGTACTGGAGCTTCTGACATAAAAGCTAAGCAATACAGCATGCCATTTCTAAAGTTCGGGCAGAGTGAATTGTGTTATGATGCAATTTTACTGTGCCCAGCTTGACCATACTATACTGTGCAGTTGGCAAAATCAAAAACAAACATGTATAAAAATATAAAATGGCAACACTTTACACATAAGGTGAGATGCAACAAGTATTTAAACAAGTTTGATTAAAAAAAAAAAGATCTGTCTATTAAATTCTTTTATTGTATTTTTACAATTTTCAGATAAAATGTGTGATATCTGTATGCTAAGGCAGAATTACTTTGTATTCTTTGAAAAGATGAAAGTTTGAAATTGTCAATGGTGACATGTGCAACAGTAGGAACACTTGGGGATTCTTAAGGAAAATGTGCTCTCTGGCATAATGTGCAAGCTGATAGACAAAATAAATACACTACTTAAAATAAAAATGAGACCTCTATTTCAAAGATGGGTGTTCCATTTTATATGGAAATCTTCACCATATATAGCAGTTGATACAACTGGTGACTAAACTAATCCTAAAATTGAAGTCTTGTTACTGACATATTCAGACCTTGTTTCTAACCTTTTGTTTTTTTCTTTTTTTTCTTTTCAGTTTTCTCACCATTATTCTTCTTTTATTCTCTGGTCTTAATCATACTACTTTTTTTTTTTTTTTTTTTGCATTATTCATTTATTATCCTATTTTAATAACTAATATTCTCTTATGAACTTTGCAATTAGAAATCCTTTTTAGTTTATTGATGGTTTTTGAATAGTAAGTAAATTTTCTTGTCAACTGTCTAATCTTTTTAATTTTCCTTTTATGTTTCAACTTATTTTCCCAAACTTTGTTTTATTAAGTTTTTTGTCATAAACGTATTTCATTTTCAACTTTAACTTTTTGTCTTCCAGCTGACATTTTTGCAAAATTTAATTATTTTTCTGTTTTCATTATCGAGTGAAGTTATTTTATTGTTTTACTACGTTTGATTTATTTTAATTTAGTTTATCCTTTTTTTCTTTTTTGTAATATATATTTGTAATTTATATTGTTAGTTTTTCTCATTTTTGTTTAATTTAAATCTTTACTTCTCTTGGTAGAAGAAATTAATTTTTTGGGGAGGGGGAAAGGGGGAGAGGAATGGAAACGCCAACAAAAAAAATTAATTTCTTCTACCAAGAGAAGTAAAGATTTGAATTAAACAAAAATGAGAAAAACTAACAATATAAATTACAAATATATATTATAAAAAAGGAAAAAATAAACTAAATATTATCACATTCAAGGTTTATTGGGGTTAATCATTTCAATATGGCTGACAAAGTTGGTCAGTGAGATTTTTTTTTTTTTTTTCCAGGTCTGCTTCAAAGGCAGACCTACCGGATAAGAATGATGTTGTATGGGGATCATGGGAGAAATCAATCCAAATAGGGGAGAGCCAAACTATAAATCACATAAAAAAAAAAAATGTGCCTAATACAAGCAAGGCACTGAAGAACAAGACTGCCGGGGATTCACCCTCATGTTGGAAGCCCTCTTCTAAAGTGAGTTGCATTATAAATATCACAATTTCTGTAAAGGGCTAAAAGTTACAGCCATTTCTTAAGAGGGTGTTCTTTTAGAAAATCTATAAGAACAAAAGTTTGCAAAGAAAATGGTCTCTGTCTTCATGATGGACAAGCATTTGCACAAAATTTGTCACTGCACAAAGACTGATCTGATCACTGATGTCTCTGGAGGTCAGACTCCAAAGTAATAAAAGGGATAGGTTTGTTCATGTGAGACATACTGCTGCCCACAGCCAAAGATTGTTTGGAGGTAGCTCAGTATGAGCTGATAACAAAAAACTTAATATTGAAGATTGAGTCTGAGAGTTGAATGACCAAATGTAGCAGTATATGAGGTCCATCCTCCAAGATGTGGAGGGGAACATCTGGCTGCTGCCTTTAGTAACTACTGCCAAATACTTGGTACCTCCTCTAGTAGCTTAAATGGAATATGAAGCTTCAACATAGATCATTTGACCTCTATCTCCATCCCCAACTGTTTGAACTTTTGTGGCCAGAAAAGGCCAATCATTTTGACTGGCCAAAAACCAACTTGTTGGAAGTGCAGAGAGACTGGTTACTTCTCCTCTTCCTGTTCAGAGTGTAACACCTGTGTCAAGCTTATGTAACTCTATGCCCTCCCTGGTTGTTTAAGATGTTTAGTACTGTGACTTCAACATTGTGATTAGGTTGATTGTATTAAGGCCAAGATCAAAACCACAATATTTTCTACACCAAAACTTGGTGTAGGGAATATTGTGGTTTATTTGAATCAGTGATTGTCTCTAGCTAAGTTTAAGTATAAAACAGAAGATGATTATCCTTTACTCATTCCCTTTTGGCTTTCTGCCACATTTTTGTGTTTTATACAAAAGAAAATATCACTTATTTTCACATAGAAGAAATAATGACTACTAGCTAATTATAGCCAGCCACATTCTAGTCGCTGCTTCTTTTTTTTTTTTTTTTTTTTGCTTTGGATATCAACATGAGCAAGGTACTTAAAATTCTGGATATAGATAGCAAAATTCCCCAGGGCAGAGAAAATAAAGAATCATTGGTCCCAAACATTTTAAAATTCTCAAGCAAATTGAGAATGAGAAGTTAATGTTCTTATAAACTATATGTCCACTGATGTATAGAAACTTTTCAGCAAATCTACACTCTTTGAAGAAGCTATTAACATTTTAAAGAGCTTTTCGTCCAAGAAAAATGTAATATACCCCCAGACATGTACTTGCAACCAAACCTCAACAGGCTAGTGAAACTGATGAAAGACTGTAAATTCAAATATGTTACTGCTCAAATTTGCAAATAGGAAACTATTAGATGCCTTTATTTTTGTGTTATCTGCACCTCCTATTTGGTAGAGACTTTTTGAAATCAAAATACACACCCTCACAGAATCTGGAAATTGAGTGCAAAATTTGGAAAGGGCTTTTGTAAAATCTGAAGCATATTCTGTTGATACCTAAACCAGTTAAGTGGCATTGATGTTTGTATTGGAAACTAATGCCTTTTTCCGGGCTATCTTTCACCCAGCTTCTAGCAGGTGAAGAGAAAGGATAAAAAAAATATTCAATTAACTTCTCAGCAAGAGGGAAATCTAAACGAGGCAGACTCTTGGACATCTGCTCTTTTATAAGAAAGGGGCTTCTTCTGTAGAGGTACTAGGCACTTTAGAAGTGTGTGCGCAGCTTGAGCAATGAGTTGCTATTGTAACATTATTTCTGGTACCAAGGAGGAGGGGAGAAGAAATGATAATTGAATATTTTTTTTATCCTTTCTCTTCACCTGCTAGAAGCTGGGTGAAAGATAGCCAGGAAAATAGATTTTTTATGACTCTTAAGTGCTGGCCACTAAGTTATTGCAAAAAGAAAAAAAGTTGAAAAGCCATTTTTGCTAAAAATGTTTCCCAGTTATTGGAAAATTTCATGACCATTGATAAAAGAACAGACTTGTCTAAATGCATGGGGTGGATTTTATGACCTCCTAGTGACAGCCACTCCTTTGGTGAGAAAGAAAGACAAAATTCCTGGAAATAAAGTCTCCTTGTTCTTTGTGGAAATTTTGTGACGCTGAGAATTAAAGGAGAAAAACATGTTTTCTTTTTGACCGAAGCTAGATAATTTCTTACAATGATTGAAATGATAGAACACAGATGCAAAACAGCCACACAATGAAAGGAATTTTGGAATGATAAAATTTGACTGTTGGGGTGACCCTACCCACCAACCAACCAATTTCTATTTTGAAATACACCAAAGTACTTTGCCTAATAGAAATAGTAAATTTAATCCTTTGCTTTCAATTAAAGCTAAAATGAAAACTTCAAGAAAGTCTTTTCATTTATAAAAATCCATTTTAAAACTTATGAAAACATTAATTTGTGATACCTAAGCTGCATATCTTCTTTTAAGAAAAAGCAGCATAACTAAGTTATGTTCTGGTATATTTGTTTAGTTTCTAGTAAGTAATTTTTTTTTATTTTATTTAGCTATTTATTTAAAAACTATGCCCATAAACTTTTTCAAAATATTTTTATCCCACATGGTATGAAAGTAAGAATTTTACAATACATGCTGAAGTTATTGAGTATAGTATCCTTTTTCAAATCCAACTAGATAGTTATTGTCCCATTTTTTTTGCTTCTTTTTGTTTCATGGCAAATAGTAATTATCCCTTACATTTAAAAAATTTCTTGAACAAGACCCCTTTTGAATTACTCCAAATGAAATCATGCATTTAATAAAGAATAAGGCCCAAAATAAAACTAGTAGGCATGTTTTCAAATTCTCTATTGTAGAAGTGATCGTTTCTCTAAATCTATGCAGATAGTAAGTTTGCACACAAAACCTATATACAAAGTATTGGAATAGAATAAAGATGTAAATAACTAGGACTAGAAAACCACAGAATATTTGGTGCAATTATTTATTATTGTAAAAAAAAAAAAATTTACATTTTTGGCACAAGGCCGATGGAGAAAGGCTGGTTAACACTGTCTATCTTTTGTCCTAGTTAATCCGATTAATGACCCAAACACACATAACAATTTTTGCCAATTCACCATAATACCACATGTTTACAGGAAATCTAAGAAAATGCCCATGACATAAAATTTTTTTTACAAATATAATTAATCTAAAAATCTTTTGATGTGAAAATGAGTGAGGGAGGAGATAAACCCAAAAATAAAACATTCAACCAAAAGTAACAAATGTCAGTAAGATCTGTCCACCCCAAAGAACAAAGAGTGGCTGCTGTATTCTACCAATTGACAGAATCAAGAAGTGCACTCATTAACAGAGAGGAAAAGGATAAAATTAAAGGAAAGGGTAGATCAAAAACTGACCTCCATCAAGATGAAAGAAAGCCACAAAAACAAACTAGGGAGGTTGGGAATCTTGGCATAGATTATAACAAATGGAATGTCAGGCACAGGCTTGGGGACAACACTTACTCACATTAAGTAGGAAAAGAAAGAGTCTTTGACTTAACCAGGGGAGGGTTCACAGAAAACTGGCCATGTTGTCAAGACTTAAAACAAAATCAAGATTGGTCCCATTCACACACACACACACACACACACACACACAAGACTCGCCACTTTTACCCACCTTTTGTTGAAATCTGTCAATATCAAATGCTTTCTACCAGATCTAATCTTCTTGAGCTGATGCTCAAAGAATGTAGTCAGATTGGGATAAGATAAGAATAGTGTTCATACCACAAGATTCTTTCCTTTCACCTTGTCCAGATCATCATTCTTGCTAGGCAAGTAACATGGAAAACCCCATCCATTTCACCTCAGAGTATGGGGGTAAAAACATTGTCACATGCGTACGCAAGATGAATGGGCACAAGCTGTTAACTCATGGACATACTTTCAGAAGGGGCACACCTGAGGTAGGTGTGCTAATTTGTTACCTCTAGTCCAAGGGTGCACTGATAACAGTTGGGCAAAAAGTTGTCCTGCTCAGCCCCATCTGAACATCCTGTCATTTAGAGATAGCACATTCTGAATCAGTTGCCAGGTAAGTCAAAACTCAGTAAATGAGATAATAAGATTAAAAAAAAAAACATGACTTGGTCACTGACAAGCTGACCCACCTAAGGAGAAGATCCTTCATCATGACCCTCTCCACTAAATCACAATACAATACTTAAGTGTATTTGTATAATTTTAAATTACTATATGAAATAGTGTCCTTAAGAATCAATATTCAGCATGGCTGTGGAAGTTTTTAAACAAGAAATTATTTTTCTTAAAGCCATTGAGATAAGCTTAATTCGGTACTTACTATTTTGTAACTTATCAAAGAGAAGGTTCTGATTGTTCTTGCAACTTTACCATGCTAGTTGCTATTTGTTCTCGGGAAACACAACAAACCTTTTAAAACGTTTTAACTTCTGTTGTGCCATATTCAGCGAGATGTTTGCTGTTTTACAACTGAAGTTGCCATTGGAAACCATGACGTCACCGCCAGCTCGTAAACCTTTAATTCTTTTTCAACAGCGTACCTCCACTGAGGAGGGTTTACCTTTTTATCGATGCCCATCAGAAAGAAGTTAATCTTTTCTCAATTGTTTCTTTGACACATATTATTAGTAAAACACGAAAAATTAAGTAATAAAAAAGGTCATGTTCATTAATAACTTTATTTTTGATTGTGCATTGGATAGAAGCTCCCCCAGTGTTTTATTGAAATTAAATTATTCATTTAATATTTGATTTGTCATCAAATAATCTTCCTTTAAGTTTAAAACAAAGCTAAAAAAAAAAAATTATAATTGTTCTCTCGCACTTATGTTTCTTGTTTTACGCATTAGGAAACGTTATTGTTGAAGAATGAAGATTCTTATCTTTTAAATACTTTTTTTTTTGTAGTAATGTAGGAATAATTATTTTCATTTATGCATGTTTTCGTGTTCGTTATTCTTTTAATCAATTTTTTTAGATAATTGTCTTTCTTGTGTTAGGTTGTCTTAGCGGTTCGTCATAGAGCTTTTTTAGCGGAAAGCAGAGGGACCGTACATTTATTTTTAATTAATCACCACCAACAAAATAAAATAAAATAAACTTTTTGCATATCTCTTTTATTCCTAAAAAAAACACGAAAAACAGATGTAGGCTGACTACATAGGTTTTTTTTTTTTTAAAGCTCCTAGAGATATACGTTTCGTATCCTTTCGCTATTTTCAATATTAATTTTTTTAATTGGCTTTGATTTTTTTCTTCTTTTTAATTTGATCTTTTGATGCCAATTCTTGAGAGTATTAAAGTCCAATGTGTTGCTGACATTTTTCAAATTCTTGTTTAGGTTTTTTTGTGTGACTACCATAATTTTCCACAAATCACAATTCTCTATTTCACGTCTAAGAAACTGATCTTTTTTGTGGTCCTTAAAGAAATTTAATTTCTTAAGAGACGAAAAATAGTTTACTTAGTTGATATTACATTTCTTCAATTATTTCATGCGATGGTTTTTACTTTTTATTTTTGGCTCAAAAATTCTGAATAAAAATAATTTGGTGTTCTACAAGGGAGGTAAATAAATTTTTGGCGCGTGTATGTTGTGTGTGTGTATAAAAAAAAACATCCTTGAAACTAAAATGAACTACTGTTTTTAAAAGATTAGTTTTCATTTTTTTTCTTCACTAAATTTCCGAAGTTTTGAAGATGCCAGTTATGTTTTTTAATTAACCATTTAAGAGAAACAGTTACCGTTTTTGTAGTATGATCAACAAATCTATTTTCGTATTTGGCTTAGATTTTCTTCTGTCTGAATCAAGAGGAAAAAGTAAAAACGTTCCCAATCTGCTATTTCTTATGTGTAGTCAACTGAGTCTTTCTTCATCTGAGGAAGTAACCTCCGCTGATGTACAGATTCTGGCATCATTTTTACTTAAAGAAAAAAGCCCTCGAGCTTCTTTTCTTAGAATCTCAATCAGCTTTTCAAACCATTAATAAGTCTTTTAGTTGCTGTTCTTTCAACAATCTTAGGTAGTAGCAGTAAGACAAGAAGTCACATTTAGTAGCAAATGTGGGCTTGTCGCGTATGCTTCTTTTCCTTTGGGCGTTTCTTACTCTCCCAAGTAAGGGTACCTCTAAGAACACTCGGCGTAAAGGTATCCCGCCATTCCCACAAACGTTCACGCCAACTAACGGCCTTCATCATTAATACTTATAGTACATCAGTGTTTGGATCTCGTATTTATTGTAGTAGGGTGAACGATTTTGTTTCTGGCCTGCGTCAAAGTAAAAAAAGGAATCCTGTATATATACCAACACCAATCACCCATTTTTTGTATTGCAGCATGGCCGACTACCTGATCACTGGTGGGACCGGCTATGTGCCCGATGATGGTCTGACTGGGGCACAGCTATTCGGCAATGGAGACGGACTTACATACAAGTAAGTAAATGAAATTAACTTTATTTCATATTTGTGCGTGTTTTCATATACTTTTTTTTGTTGATTATTTTTTTAAAATAAAAGTGCCCCCTCTTTTTTATTTCTTTTTTTATTTTATTTAAAATAAGGAACTTTCCGGTGGGGAGAGGGAAGGGGAACAAAAAAATAGACGATAGCGTCTTAATTTGAACTTATTTTAAAACAATACGGTTGTTGTTGATTCTTTTTTTGGGCCGTACACTATACGGCTGGTTTATCTCTTGGAAACTCACTCCTAATCTAACAGCATGTCTTCGTACCAGTTCTGCAGTTATACGCAGATAAACGAAAATGAAGAAATGGTTAGGCCTATTGAACAAACGGAGTCTGAATAGTGAGTGACGAGATCTTTTAGTCCCTTGTTCTATTTGTTTTTAAAATGATCATTTAAGGATGTCAGTCGCCTTCACGCTTTTTTTTTTTTTCGTTGTAATAATGTGACTGGTTCTAAAGTTAGGTAACTTTAATTTTTCCTTAATGGTAGACTTTAATTTCTCCTAAAGACTTGATAAAAAAAATAAGTAAAACGAAGAAAACACGAGGTACCCATATTTTTTTTTCTTTTTTTTTTTTTTTACGTAATTGTTCTGGCTTGAGTTTTTTCATCTTTTAAAACTAAAAAAAACTATAAAAAAAGCTTAATCGTTCAGAGAATGGATTAAGTTTTTACAAGTTAGTTTATTAATGTAAGTAGATATTGATGTTTTTCTTTTTTTTTTTTATACACGTGTACAGATAAAAATATCTTTACCGCCATATACTAACTTAACGATATAGGCAGTTAAGTAAAAAAAAAAAAATACATTTTAAAAACTTATCTCTGAAGTTAAAGAAAATGATTACACAAAACCTATTTTGTAAGCATTTTCTTAAACTTCAGGCTGATGTGAAAAAATATATAGTCACAAGAAAAAAAAATGAGCTTCCGATTGTAAATTAAAAAGTTTTTAATTTAATTTTTTTTTTTCAATTTTTAAAGTTAATTTTTATTTACAAAATTGTAGAAGAGAATTAAAATAAAGTCTGAATTAAAGATTTCAGTTTACTTTAATTTCTTAACTTATTTCACGTTGTAAAGAACGATCGTTAAATCACCAGTAATTAAATTACTGGTAATCAATTTAAATTAAATTGATTACTGTTGATTTGCGGGTCAGGTGGAAATAAATAGCAATCACATTCCTCTTTTTAACCTTGTTCCTTTGATTATTAAAATAACGTATTTTCATGACAAGACTAAACTATAATTTAGTTTTATTTTTAAAGAACTGATCGTTTTACTGTAAAATTAATGGGCACTGTTCCTATGAAGAAAGTTTAACAAAATACATTGAAATACTCATACTGGGGTAATTGTGTATGCAAAGGAGGAGACTTATGGTGAAAACAGTGGCTTTTTTTTCCTCCATTAAAAGTCCTCTAGAAAAAAAATATGAGGGTTTGAATTTCAAAGTAGGCGTTAATTACTCATTTTAACCCATAAACCCGTTAGTTCAGTAACTCTCCAAGTCACTCAGAAACCTTAAATAAGATAGATTATTTGCCTGATTTACAAACTAGTTTGGAAGGGTAACATTATTTTTTTTTGTGTTCACAAGGGAGATGAAGTTGGGATGGAAATAAATGCTCATCGGCGCATAAAATGGAGACAGTTAAATCCTGAGTTCAAATTCAATCCCAGGTCGTTTGCCTTCACACTTTTTTGGGAAATGATCTTCCTTCTCTAGCTAGAAAAGTGATAGCAGTTTGGATCCTATAACATTGGCAAGACAATAAAATTCAAAGCAAACCTGAAGCTGAATAAGCTTCAAGATCTGGACACACATTCTGGGTTGTATTTTTTACTTGCACGAAAAAGCAATTTCTCTATTTTTTATTTTTTGATAAGTACCATCTTTTTGGTGTTCATATAAGTAATTTAAATATTTCTTGTCACTTTATGAATAATTTTTTTAAAATTATATCTCTAGTGAGGAAAGTATCATATAGAAATCCAGACTGATGCACGTGTTTTATAGGTGAGAGTAGCAATGCCTACATTCGGGCTTCGACTACTTGGCGTCAAATGTAACAGTTGGGCAGCTTCTGCCACGTTGTACACATGAGATTCGTGCATGCCACTTTCGATTTTAGATTTTGAAGAGCTGCCAATATATAAGCTAGGTGTGCTTGTAAGTGGAAACTTACATAATGGCATTCCTTCTGTGAACTACTTGAAGTATAACCATGTGCTGATAGGCCATTTGATGTATTGTTAAAAAAACCTCCAACTTAAGTTTTATGATAAAAAAAACATTAAAACTTTTATCGTTAATGTTTTTTTTGTTTTTGTTCTTAAAAACAAAACAAAAAAAAACTTTGTATTTTTTAATCCTTTCTAACACTTTCTTTTTTTTTTCGTTAGCTGTGTACAAGGATGAGTATTTTTTAGTTTTATTTTCCGGTGAAAAACACATTTTTATTTGGAAATTGGCTTGCAAAAATCAATTGTCAGATTTTAATGAAATTTTGAGAATTTATTAAATTATTTTTAGGAAATTTTGTTATATTATCCTAGGCCTATGGCATGATTCGGAGTTTCATGCGTTGTGCTATCATCAGGTGCATATTTCACAAACTGACAGTTTAGATTCTAAAGTTTAGAATCTAAACTGTCAGTTTGTGAAATATGCACCTGATGATAGAGATTTGAATTTAAGTTCACTCGATGTTCATGGGAATAAAAAAGTTAAATTACTGCTTTTTTAATAACAAGATTAAAAATTTAAATATGGTTACATGTGGATAAAAATTTTAAAATAAAAAATAGATTGCAGGGAGAAGAAATCAAAGGGGCGTAAATCACGAGTCTTAAAATTTAAATATTCAGATATTACATGTACATAAAAATGTAGGGAAAGTTAAAATTTTAAATAAAAATTAGATGAAAAGAAAAATTAAGAGGTAAAATTTAGAATTAAACATTAAAAATGTAAGGCGCAAAAATAAAAGGGGTTTAATTCATAATTGTTAAAAATAATATTACAGGGGAAAGAAAGAAATAAGCAAACGTAAAGAGGGATGTATATCAATCTGGGTCTAAGAATTTAATTTATTTTTTCTATAACAGCATGTGGTCATTAAATCACTTTATTTAGAAAATTTGGATTCTTGATACGATTTAAGATGGCATGTTTTTTCTAAAAGGCTTGTTACGGCTGAAGGGTGGGTTAAACCAAATAATGTTACATAGCATTATTTGGGTTAATCCACCCTTCAGTTGAAACCCATAACTTAATTCATAAACATTTTTATTATTCACCCACACTAAAAAAAAACTCCAACAAGAACAATGTCAAAGTTAGTTATAGTTGTGTTAAAAACATAGATAAATATATTTCATAACATAATGCTGTGATATCAAATACTTGGTCCACTTAAACATCTGTCATCCAACTAATAGCAAAAATGACCCTTCTAAAAATAATTGCTACTGCCAAAAAAATACCAGTGTGTGGCTAAAATGGGTGGGACATAAGCTTTAACAACCACATGTCAACAGTAAATACAAGTACTGCTTCATAACATTTGAAATTTAAAAAATAAAAAAAAACAGTAAAAACTCAATTGTTACCTGGAATATCATAGCTAAATCCAAACATTACAATGAAAAAGGAGATAAATAAATGTAATCTATGCCTTTTAGAAAAACTTATCTTAAATCATATCAAGGAATTCAAATTTGCTAAATAAAAAAGTGATTTAATGACCACATGCTGTGATAAAAAAAAAAAAAAATACTTAAATTCTTAAACCCAGAGATTCCTCTATATGTTTGCCTATTTCTTTTTCTTTCTCACCCCACCACAATATTACTTCTAACAATTATGAATTAAACCTTTTTATTTTTGCTTCTTAAATTTTTAATTCTTATTTCTAAATTTTACCTCGTAATTTTTCTCTTCATTTTCATTTTATCTTATCTTATTTAAAATTTTAATTTTTCCTACATTTTTATGGACATGTAATATCTGAATATTTAAATTTTTAAGACTCTTGATGTACACCCCTTTGATTTTTTTTTTTTTTTTTTCTCCCTGCATTTTATTATTTTTATTTTCAATTTAAAATTTTTATCCACATGTAACTGTATAATATTTAAAATTTTAATCTTATTAAAAAAAGCAGTAACTTTATAAGATTTAATTCCCATGAACATCAAGTGAACTTAGTTTCAAATCTATTAAACAGTTTGAAATATGCACCTGATGATAGTATAACGCATGAAACTGTCGTGCTATAGACATAGGAGATATATATATATATATATATATATATACACACACACACACACACACACACACACACAGCTCTGTTCATACATTGAGCACTGTTTTGACACCTGAATAATACTATACATAGGTACACCCTGCTCATATATATATATATATATATATATATAACTTTGAACAAAATGGATGTCATAATAACCTAATCTGAGGAACCTTTCGACCAACTCTTTTCAAAGGCTTACGTTGACTTTATTATGAATTGTAAATGCAGGACACAGGAAAACAACAAAAGCTTAACTTACAAAAATGGGGGGGAAAGATGGAGCTCGTCTAAAAGTAAATTTTAATCAAGTAATTAAAATGTAAGGGGGTGTAAACACACAACTCCATAAGAGTGATAAAATGGAAAAAATGTAACACTCACAAACCCTCCAGTAATTGCAAGGAACGAATAAATCGCTCTTTCTGCCTACACAGGCTTGGTTGATGGATTTTGAGACAAACAGCTTCTAAAATACGTAAGTGAAGAGCTGAGCGAGTACTGTGCAGGACAGAAAACCATGTCCTCATAATGAGAAGCACATACTTGATGGTCTAGCAAGTGTTGACCAATAACTGACTCCAGAACAGCCTGAGTTGTTTTTATAAATTGCTGGGGGCTACCTGAACGCATATTTGCAGGGACGTGCTGTGAAACCTGCGTCTCCAACCTAAGATTGGTTTGTCCTATGTAAATCGCATTGCAGCAGCTTTTAAATTTATAAACAACAGAATTCCTGCGGAAATAGGACAACCTGTCTTTAGTAAAGGAAGGAAACACAGGTCTAGTTTGAAAAACAGCACGTAACTGTACTAAAAAATACCCAGACGAAACACACAGCGAAACCTTATCAGTTACAATTTAACATTTCCTACCAAGCCAAGGCAATTTTAAATATAATGGACAGCGACTAGGTCCCTCGACTAGTGGTTCTTTACAATATCCGACTTTTCTATCAATCACACGTTTTACTACATTAGTAGGATTTTGCCTCAAAAATATTTTGCAAGTGAACAAGTTCATTGCCTAAACAGTCAGAGGAACAAATTTTAAGGGCATGGTGAACCAGTCTCAATCAAACCTATCTTACGAGACTTTGGAACAAATGAGTTCCAACTGGTATATAAACCAGTAAAAGTAGGCTTACGAAAAACTGAAGTGACGAAAACCCTGTCCTGGCACTGAACTAAGACATCCAAAAATGGGAGACGCCTGTCCTTCTCTACTTTCGTAGTAAATTGAAAGTAAGGATGTAGTGAATTTAAGTGAGTCAGAAAATTTTCAGCATCTTCGGCGTCATTGAATATAGAGAAAGTATCATCTACGTATCTCAAATATACTAAGGGCTTGTCAACTCTCTCAAACAATGAATGCTCAAAATAACCCACAAAAATGTTGGCAAGAACAGGACCCAAAGGACTCCCCATCGCAACTCCATCAGTCTGAACATACATTGTGCATTGCAGTTACTGGAAGGTTTGTGAGTGTTACATTTTTTCCATTTTATCACTCTTATGGCGTTGTGTGTTTACACCCCCCTTACATTTTAATTACTTGATTAAAATTTACTTTTAGACGAGCTCCATCTTTCCCCCTATTTTTTATAAGTTAAGCTTTTGTTGTTCTCCTGTGTCCTGCATTTATAATTCATAATAAAGCCAACTTAAGCTTTTGAAAAGTGTTGGCCGAAAGGTTTCTCAGGTTAGCTTATTATAATGGCGTCCATTTTGTTCAAAGCAATTAGTACTTTCTGTGGGTACAAATCTTTGGGTACAACATCTTATAAAACATGTTACCCGCCTCCTAATTTATATAAATTTACTACAGTCCACGTCAGAAAAAAAAACAACACCTCCATGATTAAGAAATGCTTGTAAATTACATTTCATGCTATAAGCAAGTAGTAATTGTTCCAAATCAGATTAATTTAAGTTTAAATTTGCTAATTTTTAAAAAATAACATGTCTCAGATGTATATTTTATTTTTTTAAGATTTTTGAAACTGAGAACTTAATTTTTGTTTATGAACCAGTAAATATGCGAAAAATAGATGATAAACTAAAATCTCTCAAAGTTGAGATTCCAATCAATCAAATTTCTATTTGAAATACACCAGAGTATTTTACTTACTGGAAATAGTAAATTTAATCATTTAGCTTTTAGCTTTTTCATTTAAGATTCACTTTAAAACATAGGTATTGAAAATAAGTGGTGGTACCAACATTAATACATGCTTAATTCACTGATAGTTAAATTAAGATTTTGAGCAAAGCAATTATCAGTATTGATTCTGGAGGAGTAATTGAGCTCTTCTTAAACAAAATAATAACTTTAGTACCATTTAATGAGCACACAGTCCTGGAGGTAGATAATAAGTTAATAACTTTAATTTAAAAGTAAAAAAGTTCACTAAAGCAGGGATGCAACCCGTCGTCATATTTTGATAAGTACACTTTAGACCTTAACAATCAGACCACCTTAAAATATTGTTACTAGTTTCTTCTGTTAATTCAATTGTAATTAAGTCAAATATAATTGTTTGAAGGCAGATCTAGTACTATAATAGTAGAATCCTCCAATAATTTGTTAAAAAAAAACAACAAAAAAAAAAACAGTATACCATGATGCAAAATAGCCCCAAACTTAGTAGAAACAGTTTTGTCAAAATGTGTGTTACTACTAAGAGGAAAGACTAGAGAATTTTTTTTTTTTATTTAATTTTTTTTTTTTTTTTTTTTTTTCTTTTCAGTTTGGTTAAAAAAAAGTACAATTTAGAAATTCTTGTCAAAATCAAATAATTGTCAAATTTTGGTGACACTTCTAAAAATCTGTTAAGACTTAACTAATAAAATTTTCAGAAATTAAAATTCCTCGTTTTTCATATTTGTGTTAGTTAAAAGCAGAATTTAAATCACTTTTTATCTTTTTTTCTTTTTCTTCAGACAGAAACCCCATTTACTGAAAATCTGATTTGAAATATAAAATAAAAAAAAATGCAATAAAACTGGTATTAAGTAATGTCATAGTTTTATTGGATTCATTATTTTTCAATTCAGAGCAGATTTCCAGTTAAATGGTACAAATTTGAAAAAAAATAGGTGGTTTGCAATCTCCAATAAATTTTATAAATTTGTCTTAAGGAAAAAAATTTCATGAATGAGTTTTTGCAAGAGTTTATTTTTAAGTTTTTATCTATTATAGTAAAGTTTAAAATCTTGAAATTCTGTATTAATTTCACCCTTTTAGATATTATTAAAACCTGTATTACAAATTGTAAAATGCCAATATTTTTAACAGAATTTTTTGTGTGTGTAGAAATATGCATTTAAAAAAAAGATTATATACAAATGATTATGTGCAACATTATCAGAAAATAAAAATAACTGTAGTTAATTTACAGCCAAAAATATTTAATATTCAATAAAACATGTTACTTTTTCAAGTTTTAAAGATTATTGGGTACTTAAAAATTGTATATTAAAGGTGCTCACTTTAATTCAGTTACTGCTTAATATCTAAAGTTCTCCTAAAACAACATTAGACAAATATCAAGCTGTCAACACCTTAGATAAACAGCTACTGCCAGGTTAAAAAATGCATTTCTGTGATAGTGTAAACTTAAGTAAATAATAATTGTTTCAAATCAGATTAATTATACTTTAAATCAGTTTATATTTGAAAAAGTTTCTGAAGAGTATTTTATTTTTGGAAGATTTAAAAGAGAATTACATTGCAATGAACACATACTAAAAATATCACTAAAATCAAATCTTTTAACAAAAAAAAAATTAAGTCAGTTTTGAAATAAAGCCAAGTATTTTGCTTATTGGGAATATTAAATTTAATCTATTGAAATCAAAACTAAAAGCTTCAAGAAAAAAATTTAATTGATAAGAATTCATTTCAAGCCTTAAGGATCACAAATTAGTGGAGGTACCTAAATAATAGGTAATTATTTAATTATTAGCTGTTATTCATAAATTTTACTTAAAATTCATTGTTATTACTAGCACTGTGTTTTAAAAATTCCATTTAGTTTGATTCAAGTCCTTGCCTTGTTAAAATAACTGAAGCAATATAACCTTTTGGGATATTAAACAAGTTTGTTGTTAATCATCCAAAAAGTTTCTGGAGATAAAGAAATTCATTAGAAAAGAGGGCAAAATTGTATAAACTACCTGTGCTTGTACCTGTACAATTCTGTAATGTTATGCATTTTGGCTTAATCATTTACTACATACAATTATTTACATGTAGACTATTGTTCTCATCTTTGTTATCACAGTGTTTCAGCTGCTGTGTCCTCAAGCCTTCATAAATGCTTTATAAAGATTTTTCATTTATTGAAAAATTCATTTTAAAGCTTAGGTACGTTGATCCAGGTGACCTATAGGGAAATCATAAGTGGTGAGCCATGCTAACATGAAATGATCTGTATACTGCTACACTGCAAACATATCAGCATTTGCAGGTGGAAACAGAAAGGTCATGAAGATGAGAAAATTGTCATGGTCTGTTTATCTTATGTTAGGGGGCTTGTCAGAAAAGATTCAGAAGCAGCTCCACTCTATGGGGAACTCTCTTCTGAGTAACACCTGATAAGAGGAAGAACATGACCAAGAACTGTGTGTACTCCATTCCTTGTAGTTGTGGTAAAAAATATAAAACAATCAAGAAGTGAAATTGGTCATGGCTGATCTTGTATGGAGAGAGTAGTCATCAGCCCCTATGGAATGAAATGGCCAAGGAAGAACACTGGAGAGTTAAGTCTGAAAGAATATGCTAGGCAATGAAAACCTCCTTAGTATGTCTAGCACAGAAATAAATATTATATGGGAGCCACTAATAAAGAAAAAGATGAATGACAGCAAGTCTTCAGCTGTAACAAAAGTGCAATCAAGCATGACAAGCAGCAACAGGCATGTTAGGTTTTAGGCTCTAAGTTCTCCACAGAAGTTTCGCAGGTCTTTCTAGTATTTAAATAATGCTTGAAGGAAATTTATGCACTTTGTTCAAACTGGATCTCCAGTAAGTTACCCTCAACTATAATATCCAAGATTGGAAAAGAAAAAGTTGAATACTAAACCAAAAAGTGGCATCACCAATTTCTTCATTTAATTGCTCTTCTCTGAAATGCCAATTAAAATGATTAAATTTTTGTAATAGCTGACCCTGGAAGTCATTTTAATTTTTTCTAACTCACATTTTGAAGGTAGATAAATTTTTTGAAACTTACCTGGTTTTTCACCATTTCACTGAGCCTCTTGGCAATTTAAAAAGTATTTCTCCTAGTATGACGATTCGTGAAATGGAATTTACTTGTTAAAACCCCAAACTTTCAAGCAGACCTTGTTCATCTTGGCTTATATATTTTATACAGTGACTTGCTGTTTTATACAAAGTTGTGGAGTTGGAAAACAAAACCATTGACTCCAACTCGTATTTTTGGCACCTTCAGTTCCTCTTTATGTAATTCAGTGTTTATGGCCTACATATCTTAAGTCTATGCGATGCATAGGCTTTGAGATATGTAGTTGCATTCAAGTTTTGGAGTGAATGGATAGTTGATTCTACTCTTAATATCCTTATTTCAATGTTAAAAAGTAGAGCGGGTGGGGGTGGTATTTTATTATGTTTAGTATACAGTTGAAATTATAATTATCTTACTGGTTGTCTACACTGCAGTAGGAACAATAACCAAATTGGAGTGATAGAAAAGATGCATATAGAACTTGACAAGAATATTACGTGAGTGTGCTAAAACTGAATGTGAATCATAGTGTTTAATTCTATCCAAATAAGTACACGATATGTTTATTGAAATTATTGGTCTATGTATTAATTTGAAAGCCAGCAAAGAGTTTTGGGGGTTGAGAGGAATGGCCATAAGAGGATAAGATTTATTACAATTCATAATAAACATGAAACAATGACTTTTTTTTTGTTTTTGTTTTTGAACAATCTATTTGTAAATGTGCACTATAATTTTAGACTAAACTAGGCCCATATAAAGTGTAAATCCAATTAGTCTGTATAGTTTAACTCTAGTGACTTGTTAATTGTTAGTTTTGGTTCTAGGATGATGAAGAAAGTCAGGAGCCCTAGAAACTTAGACTAAGGTATCTTTTTTTTTTTTTTTTTTTTTTTGTTTAACTTAAAAACTTTTTTTTTTTTTTTTTTTTTTTTTTTTTTTTTTTTTTTTTTTTTTTTTGTTTTTTTTTTTTTTGTTTTTTTGTTTTTTTGAGAGAGAATTGTACAAAGTAAAGTTCTATTTTATAGTTTTCAATGTTCTAATTCACTTAAATTTAAAACCCCTTTTTTTCTTAACTATTAAACTTGTCTCTTAATTGTAGTGTGTGTGTGTGTATATATATATGTGTGTTTTTAAAAAAAACATCTTTTATTCTAATTTCAGTGACTTTCTTATCTTACCCGGTTTTATTGATTTCTCCTCTGAAGAAGTGGTGAGTATTAAGGTTTTGTAAAGCAAATTAATTAAATGTGAAATGCTTACAAATGGTTCTTGACCATATGTCAGCCATTAAAACATTAAAAGTTTCTGGACTTTTCAAACCTGCCTCTTGGGAACAAATGGTAACCTTAGCCAGGGCCACAAACTGCACAATACAGTGTTCAGGTTTTCTAAGATTCTGATGAATTACTTAACCAGTAATACTTGTGAATAAGTTCAGAATTTATTTCTTCCTACTGCCATCTTCTGTTTATTGATGATTAGTTTTAAAATTCATTTGTCATTCAAAAACTTGTTTACAACCTAAAGATTGTTCTCCAGGTCCATAGTGAAGCTTTTCAAAGTTTTCTTTACTACAGATATGTCAGGCATGACATAAAATTTAACTTGGGCATATTGTTCATATTTGTCAGCTATTGTAAGTATCGCTGTTCTGACACCTTTTGAAATCTTGGATGCTAATTGAATATTAGAAAACAGAATATTGACTGGCTGATTGGTAACTGCACATGTTTCTGTTAATGGTACAATGCAGCATGTTGTCCAGGAACTTTGATATCTTATAAAGCTTATAACCTATACAATATTTCTAATACTCAGTAATAAGGACAGAAAATACTAAGCACTGCTATCTTGAATGATGATGATGCTTGATGATGGAAACAGTGTTTTGGGACAGAAACTTAGATCTCTTCTGTTCAGGTTTTTCTTTATTATCGATGGTTTACTCTTTTTGCCATTGTTCTGGTGTAATTAGTTTTTGGTCTAACCTATATTAATCAAATTCCCAGAATATTTCTTTCTCACCAAATATCACCCTATCGACATGGTTTCAGAATATGCCGACTGCACCTCTGTAGGAGGTAAAAGTCCTCCAAGGAGGCTGCATGTTTGCCATGGGTAATAACTAGTGATGCTTATAGATAGGATCCTGTTGGTTGAGGGTTTTAAGAATTGGGCTATAGACTCCTAAACTCCAAACACACTACTTTGACTTTTACTTGAGCTAAATGGGCTGTTGGAGAAACCTGATCCATTTAACTGGCTGGTTACATGAAACCTTAAATCAGACTAATGAAACAAAATGGGCTCACATTTACCATATCAAACATTTCACTTAGTGAGTGGTGGCTGAAGGGTCAATCAAACTGGGAACAAAGGAATCTGATATGGCTGTTTCAACCTCTGAAGAAAGCCTATACTTGGGTGTAGAATCCCAGATATAGTGGTTCTTTGAAACCCTCCCCATGTTTGAGTATTCCAGTCATGTAGCCTTAGAAGAATGAGACCAATGTCCTCCTCTCTCTTTCCAATCATCTCCTTCATATGGAGCTCTGGGATGGATAGGGAAGCATTGCTTTGCAGGGGGGCTACGTAATAGTGAAAAGATTGGAAAAGAGAAAAGCCGGAAACCACATCCTAAACAGGGAACAAGGGATGAGCCTCTTAACCTGTTCAATAGACGTGGGTGGAGTGTGAACCGGGCGATAGATAGATCTATCTACTCCAATTGAAAGAAAAGACATGGTAGTAAAAGTCCAGTCAAGAGACTTCTGCTAAAATCAAAGGAAAAGAATTAAAGAAAGAAAGCCAATTAAACATGAAAAGCTTAAAATTTAAAATTAGAAGAAAAAAAAACGAAAAAAAGACTTACTTTAACAATATCTCAAATAAGATTCTCAACTCGACACGAGGGTCGTCTTTTGTTTCTACATTGAAGGAGTGATGTTTTATCAGGCAGTTCACGCTATTTAAAAAAATATTTGCTGACTGATTTATCATAGATACTCAAATCTGTTTATATATTGAGCACGGCTCCAAATCAATGTTCTGAACGTTGCCAACACCCTCCTTGCTCGCTATACACTTGGATATATAAAATTACTAAGTTTTAACTTAGTATAAGTGGAATTCAAAGATTAACGGTCTTAGGAATTCTTTCCTTGGAAGAGGTCACTAGCAGAATAACTAAAAATTCAAACGATCTGTATCGAATGACCTTTAAACAACCGAGCAATTTAGTATAATTTAGTAACAAAGAATAACAATTATAAGTGAATAAAATACAAATTCGGTAGAATAAATTAAACAGAAACTCAAACTTACCATGTGCCGTTAACTGAAAAAGTTGATAAAATTTCTATCGGACATGCCTTTTTGTCGGCGAGTCACAGCCCGTAAAGAAACCAGAGTGTGTTGAGAGATGAATAATAATAATAAATAATAAAATATGAGCACAAAAATAACCCCAAGAGACAAAAAAGAATTAAAAAAAACATTGAAAAATTAAAATCACCTGCAAACTTGGAAACAACCCATACCACTAAACCAAAACTATCCACAATGTAAATCCAATACAAAATTCACTGACAACAACCTGTCAACGACAAAACACTCAAAACTTTTTAAATAAAAACTTCCACAAACAGAAAACTGATAACAAAAACTAATCAAACCTCAATGCAAAATCAAGAAACATAAGAGAGGATTAAAAGCAAATTAACAAGATGACAACCCACATAAAGATAATACAAAAAAATGAAAACAACCCAAATTATCAAGAACATATAAATATTTGGCAAAAAACAAGTTCGCATACAGTATAGAAAGTATGGAATATATAGAAATAGATAAGCAAAAACATAATCATCCCTAAGATCCACTAAAATAAAATAATTCCCACTCAAATGGACAAAGGACAACCATCATACAATACAACTGCATATACAGTGGGGAAAATAAGTGTTGGACACATCCCATTATTCTTTATTTAACACATTTTTTATGCAGCGAATAACGCGAAAATTTAACAAGAAATAGTTACTCATTTAACAATAACAAATAACTTTAGAAATTGGAACATTTTAATGCATAACAAAAATTATATAATAAAAACGAGAATAGCCTGGAAAAAAAGTGTTGGACACACTAACACAATTTCATCTAATATTTAGTTGAAAACCCCTTATTGGCTATTACAGCTTCGAGGCGTTTTCTATACGACGAAACTAATTTGTGACAACGATTAGGCGAGATTTTGGCCCACTCTTCAACACATACTTTCTTCAAATCCTGAATATTATGTGGATCTCGCTGGTGGACCATGATTTTGAGCTCTCTCCATAGATTTTCTATAGGATTTAAGTCTGGGGACTGACTGGGCCACTTAAGAACATCTATTTTGTTCTGTACGAACCAATCGGAGGTTATTTTAGCAGTATGTTTGGGATCATTATCTTGTTGAAAGATCCATCCCTGTCGCATACCTAACGCATTGGAAGCAGGCAAGAGATTATTTTCAAGAATTTCCCGATATTTGGCTGCATTCATCTTTCCATCTATAATATGAAGTGACCCAGTACCATTTGAAGAGAAGCATCCCCAGAGCATGACATTTCCACCACCAAACTTTACAGTGGGGAGGGTGTTCTTGGGATCGTGCGCTGTGCCATCTCTTCTCCATACTCGACGTATAGAGTTAATGTCGAAAAGTTCAATTTTCGTCTCATCGGACCAGATCACATTATTCCAGTAATCATCTGTTTTCAATAAGTGGCTTCTTGCAAACTCCAGACGAGCATTAACATGACATTTTTTTAGTAATGGTGTCTTTCGAGGTGTACGCGATTTAAGACCGTTGCGTCGGAGTACATTACTAATCGTTGGTTTCGTTACTACTATCCCTGCTTTTTCCAAATCTTTCTGAAGTTCGCCTCGTGTTGTTCTCGGTTGCTGCTGAACTTTTCGTACAATCTTCCTTACTGCTCGATCCGACATCTTGCGAGGAGCTCCAGTGCGCGGACAGTTCACGGTTGAGTCATGCACCTTCCATTTCCTAATAAGGTTTCCTATGGTGCTTACAGAGATTTTGAATTGAGCAGATATACGCCGATAACCAATTCCATTCTTGTGCTCGGCAATAATCTTATCACGGACGACTTGAGAGAGTTCTTTACGTTTACTCATCCTGAGAACCTTCACGCGTGATGGCTTACTGGTGACTAACGTGTTCCAATACTTTCCAACGACGTAGAGTATGGTTGTGCTGAAAGAAAAGAGAACTCTTTAACTTCCGCTTGTACCTTCCAGAAGTGAATTACTTCCCTTGACTTTTTCTTTCCTTCTTTCTTTATTCCTTCTAACTAAGCTGCAGATTCGCGGCGTCTTATACCTTGCTTAATTCTTAGTTAAATAAAGCTTATCTTAAGCTACCTCCGTATCTGTCTTTTTATTACAATGGTCTACAACAATCGAGACACTTCTAAAACGTATAATAGTGTCGGCAAATTAAAATGCAAATAACAATTTCCAGCATTATTTATAAAAATAATAATAAAATATAATTTAAAACAATGTGTCCAACACTTTTTTTCCAGGCTATTCTCGTTTTTATTATATAATTTTTGTTATGCATTAAAATGTTCCAATTTCTAAAGTTATTTGTTATTGTTAAATGAGTAACTATTTCTTGTTAAATTTTCGCGTTATTCGCTGCATAAAAAATGTGTTAAATAAAGAATAATGGGATGTGTCCAACACTTATTTTCCCCACTGTATGTTAAACCAAACTATGAGGAAATCAAACTTACAGATTACAATCTCCTGCAAGAAGACTTTCTCAAAGAAGCTGACATCTCCTTGAAAGGATATGAAACTTATAAAATAAGTGTATCAATAATAGAGAATAGAACTAGTAGGGGTACCGCATATTGGTTAAAAACTCGATACCCCACAATTAAACACAAATCTCCAGACCATGGCAATAACAGCTCCAATTCATTGAATAATAAACATGTTCCATTTCATATTTCTCCAAAACACAGACTGAAATAGACTAATTAGTCAACTTCCCACTCCTTTTGTACTAATGGGAGATCTTAATGCATACAGCAAAATGTGGATCTGTGAGAATCTTCATCAAGCTCATAAAATTAAAGAATCTCTACTAGAATCATCTGATCTATATATGCTTAATAACCAAATGCACATATATACCTACACCCAGGTACTGAATCAACATCAGCTATGGACCTAAACATACTTTCTATAAATTTTTATGGACTTTCACTGCTCAAGTTCATGATGACCAATGTGGTAGTGACCAGTCACCTATTTTTCTAAAAAAAAGAAATTACAAATCATACACAATCAAGGACTGAAATTAAGCCTCAAGGTCTTCCAGACCTCCTTCATACAAAGTCTTTATACAGAAGCCAATGAACCACTTATCTCTCAGAAATGGGGAAAATCTATCCCTCCAATATGCACTAAAACTACAATCCAGCCCAAATAACTTAGCATACCAAAAAACATATGAACTTCAATATATTCAGTTCGATAGAAATAAACCAACAGCCATCCTTTCACTTGGACCTTATATTAATGAAGCACTAGAATAAATAAATGATCTTGATAATCTAACACAAGTGATAATAAACAAGGTAGCTCTATGGAAATGTCCAAATCTCATATCTAACATTGGCACAAAAAAAATCAACAAAAGTATGTACAGAGAATTAATAGACAAATATTGCGACTATAAACCATTCTACAGATGGATAAAAAAAATCCTTGATAGAGTAGGCGCAGCAGTCATAAACAACTTCATAAGCAAATCAGGCTGCCAAATAATTCATCCATCTATACAGCTGAACTACAAGCCATTAAAATGGCACTTCAAACGATAAAAAAAAATTCAGAAGTCTGAGAATGTTATAAACTTCCTATCTAAGGAAAAGAAAACAACTCCTCCCTATATTCAAGAAATTCTAGAAACTTGTCATCAGTTAATAAAGCTCAAAACAATAATATTGGCTTGGACTCCTAGCCATATAGGTATCAAGGGAATTCATGAAGCCAACACACTGACAAAAATAGGCAATGAAAATAACCAACATCAAACTCCCTTACACAACATATCAAAAGAAAATGGTAAGCAATTTGGAACATGTTTCCAAACAATAAGCTATATGAACAACAACCAGCAATAAGAAGCTACTGGTTGATTGCAGACAAAACCTGGTGCTCAACAGAATAAGAATCACACACATGCACATCTGAGTATACCCATTTCAATCAATTTCTCACTGTCACATATCTTAGAATGCAAGAAGCTAAACAAAAATGTAGCAACTATTACCAAGCACAAAAATCTTAACATGCTCTTCAAAAATGTACCTACAATCCAAATAATGGGATATCTGAAGAAAACAAAATACTTTCAACTTTTATAAAAAATAGAGCTTTGCAACTTGGTTTAAAACATACCTGAATAAAAAAAAATAAAAAAAAATCTAGTTTCAACATTAAATGACTCACAAAGGTTGATATGCTGGTAAAACTAATAAACAATCAATTTCACCAAGCAATTATTTGATTTACATTTTGCACTTTGTCAAGGAACTAAACTTTTCCCATGAAGAGGAATTTGTGAGGACTAGTATAAATACTCTTTTGATAATGCAATATGCATGGTGGATAAGCTTCTTAGCTGATTTGAAATAAATTTTGCCTCGTTGCTAAAAAAAACAACAAAAAAAAAAACTCTATATAGCATTGTTTTTAGGGATTTTCTTTCTCTTAATTCTGAACATTTTCTGTTAGTCGTTACCTATAATGGTCTAATCAGAAGCAGTATTTGTTCAACTCAATCAGAGGTTCTTTATAATGTAATCAGGTTGAGAATTTCCTTTCAGTTTAACAATATACACTTACAGCTTTTGGATGAGGACTGGCTCTTGGAATGATTAGTGGAGCTTGGATAGTTTAAATTCTGTATTGTGCAATATTGCTTATTCACAAGTAATGCATCACTTAATCAACTGGGTAGTGTTGCATTGTTCAGTGGGAAATCTTTAAACTTTGCAACCCAATATTCAGTACTATAAATTCTATAAATTACACAAAGCATTTTTGCAACTAAGTTGCATTTTTACCCCCCCCCCCCCCTTTTTTTTTTTTAAATAATGCATTTGCCAGAGATGTGTTCATATTGAACAAATTTATGTATGGTATTAACATTATCCTTTTGGCCATTTTTTTTCCTGATGCCACAATTTCAATTGTGTTTTTTTTTTTTTTTTTTTTTTTTTTTTTTAATATCTTGGTCTTGGATTAAATTAAATCTTTTGGTTGATTTAGCAATTTTATGATCTATAGCAGATGAATGGTAATAAATTATAAGTAAGTTTATAATCAATGATATTCTCTTGTTGGTTGCTAAATAGCTGGGCATTATACAACTTATTAAAATCTAAGTGGTAACTCTTGCCTGTATTAAACAGGTTACTGGAATGTTTTATATTTTATTGATTTGCTTTAATTTACCAGCTGGGTGAAATGTTATTGCTTTAACACATTGTCATAGAAAAAAAAAACCTGTAAATATTTTTTCTAGATTTGACTTCCTGTTTGTAAAGACTGATTTTCTGCATTTTATTTTATTTTTCTCTTATTTTATTGGTAGGGATGAATCTAATCTAATAATTGTAGCTCTTGAATCTCTTCTATTCTATAAAAAGCAGTCTTGGAAGAACTGAAAGCATTAAAAATAGTTTCTATGAAGAACTTAAAGATATTAGGAATTACAGACTCCCTTTCTCCATATCTTTCTATTATTACAGTTTCCTTTATTGCCACTTTGTAAGTGTAGTGGAAAGTGGGGGGGGGTGTCAAATCAGTCTACCTGTTGATATCTCTCTCTCTCTCTCTCTGTGTGTATATATATATATATATATATATATATACTTCTTGCTTGGTCAGTGTATTCTTTAGCTAAGATTGACACTTTATTAACATCTTGTCTAGTCTACATCCATCCAGTTTAATTTCTTTTTGCCTCAAATTGGCTGGAAGTAGGACGTCTTCCAGACAAAAATAGACTAGTAAATAATAGCTGCTTGCTTGTGTTGAAAAGATTGTTGGAATTCTTTTACTTATGACTTTTTACTCAAACACTGCATAAAACTAATCTAAATACTGTCCCTTCTTTTTAGATAACGTTTTTGTTGATTTTAATAGCAGTTCATGGAACATCAGTTCATGATCTATAAAATGGGCATCTTAAAATATTGAAACAGGATTTATATTTGAATATTTTAAACAATATAATTATATTTTAGTAATAAAAAGTTGTATTTTGTGCTTAACTGCCAAGTATGGTTGCATACAACTCTTTACATTGTTTATTTGACCTGTACCCTTAATTTAATCTTGGTAAATGAATTCCCTGGAAGCCTTAACAATGTAAATATTAGTTGTATGATAAAAATAATTTTTTTTTCAATGCTAGTCAACTATGTTCTAAATAGCTATTGTCTGTGCTCTAACATTTTTGTGAGCAGTACATTTATATTTTTTTTTTTTATAATTGTTTTTCATTAACAATTACCGCTTGTGTGGACCATTGTAATAAGTTTAACATTTTGTTTTACTTTAGGATGTATACTGCTTTAGCTTTCTCACGTATCCGTTACATTTTTTCCTAATGTAATTATAAAATCATCTTTACTTGAATTATTATATGGTAATTATGCTTGACTACTGCATGGTCCAAATTATCAATATAGCAATAAATTGTTCATATTAATGTTTGGAAATTCTTAAATTACCAAGTTTTCTCAAGCCTGTAAAATCAGAAGCTAATATTAATAGTGGGTTGCTTATAAATTTTAAGAATATTTGCTTGAGTGTGCACTCATTAAATTGTCTCTCCTTTTTTTCTCTCTCTCTCTCTCTCCCCTATAAGAATAAGTTCAAAAATTGGTAAAAAAAAAAAAAAAATCTTGTCTCTTCTACAGGATTTGACATCAGCCCTGACCAAAAAAATTACGCTGAAAGCTCCTTTAGTGTCTTCTCCTATGGACACAGTAACAGAGTCACAGATGGCTATTGCCATGGCAGTGAGTACTTGTTTTTTATTTTATCATCGCTAATTCACATTTCCCTCTGTCTTGTAATTTAATCTGTCTGACAAATGAATCGGACTTGAGTGTTTAGTCACTTGCAATCTTTATTTATTTTTAACAGCTTTGTGGTGGTGTTGGTGTCATTCATCATAATTGTACACCAGACTTTCAAGCAAATGAAGTGAGGAAAGTCAAAGTGAGTTTGTTTTTTCATTATTCCTTCTCTTCCTGCTACTCTTTATTAAATTTTGACTTCTAGAAATTTAAAAAATAGAATGTCTTTGTTGCAATAAATCATAGATACAAACACTATAGACATCGTAGATGTTAAACATTCTCAAGGTTATGGGAAATAAAAAAATTTTCTTTCTCAACATATTCCATTTCTTATAGTCAATCCACTTATATAAACAAAAAAAAAAAAAATAAAGGTGGTTGTAAGTACTCAACTTTTTTTTTCTGTTAACTCTTATGACAGAATTAGTTGTGGTCATTTTTTGGCTGCAAATGCTGTGCAACAATTGTTAACATATAATCAACAATATATCTGGTGGTAATCAGCAAGTCTTTCATTGTATAACGATATTCATGTTAATAAGTCAGAAAATCGATAATATTAAAAACAAAAGTTCATATAATTATATCACTTTTGTAAGAAAACTTGTTAGCTAGCCATTGCTGGACTATAGAAAATGCTCAAAAAAGCATTGACTGCTTATGTATTAAAATTTAACAATTGAATTTTTTTTTAATTAGCAGTGTAGAGAATAAAATTATCATTTATTTTGTATAATATAAAGTTAAATAAAAATTACCTTATTTTTAATTGGCTAGATTAAAAATATTAGACATCAGTAAACACTACTTGTCTCGTTTTATGCTAAAATGTTGAATTTTTGACCTGAAGCAGCTGTTGACTTTTTTTAACATTAATTTTAACAAGTTTATGAACTGCTCAGTTAAGTTGAACCCATGTAGATCATCTCTAGTGGCAGGTCCACAAATTATTAATAACAGATAGAAAAATGCTGGACCAGAAGAGTTGATATGATAGAACCTAGATTAGAAATATAATTTATATGTGGAATCAAGTCTGTGTTTACCATGTGTATATTATTACTCCTTAGGATTGTAAAATAATAACTGGAAAGAAATATAAAAAAAAAAAAATTTTTTTTTTTCTTTCACTCTCTCAGAAATATGAACAAGGATTCATTCTGGACCCGGTTGTGATGTCACCAAACCACACGGTGAGAGACGTTGTAGAAGCTAAAAAGAAATTTGGATTCTCTGGTATTCCAATAACAGAGAAAGGTCATATGGGTGAACTCCTTGTAGGGCTTGTTACTCAAAGAGACATTGATTTTCTCACTATGGACCAATATCACACAAAACTACATGAGGTGAGTTGGTTTTATGTATGAAAATTTGCTTTGTTTTCTCAAATCTTGTTCAAAACGTATTTTGTGATTGGTGAATTAAAACCAGGAAAGTGTAAATTGATGTTGGAATGCTTAAAGAAATAAGTGAACATGTAACTTACAATTTGTAACAATGATACTTTCGTTTATGTAACTGCCATTTTATTTTTGTATGTGTGAAAGTTTTTTTTCGGCCATCATTTTTATTCTGTTTGTTACAGGTTATGACCAAAAGAGAAGATCTCATTGTGGCTCTTGAAGGAGTTAATTTAAAAGAAGCGAACCAAATTTTACAGAAAAGTAAAAAAGGTTTGTATCCAGATTTCAATCTATTTTGTACTTTGGTAGTTTTTCTTGATTTATATTAAAAAATGTTAATTGTGATCTGCAATAATATTGGGTTGTTTAGAAAATTCAGCCAATTTTTAAGGGGAATTAAAACACAAAACAAAATATGCCATTTAAATATTTATTCAACTAAATATGAACCATTTTGTTGCACAACCTTCATTTTTTCTCCAATTTAAAGATTCCGTCTTTCCAGAATTTTGGTTTCCTGATGAAGAAGGTATTATTTATGTCATCTGAAGATGTAAAAAAAAATTTCTATTAAATTTTTTTTGCAATAACCTGAATAAATGAAAATCTGAAGGAGCAATGTAGCAATCTTTTCCAGGTCACTAAAGAAATGCAAAGTCTGACATTATCCTGATGGGAAACAACACATTTTTTATATATTTGCTTCCTTTAATTTGTTCATTTAGAAGCAGTACTTTTCAGAATCAATTGACTAGTTACTTAGCAGAAGCTCATAGCAGAGGATTCCTTTCTAATCCTACCAGATGCACAACATGGCTTTCTTAGGATGAAGACCTGCTTTGGGGGTGGCTAAAGTTGACTCATATCAGTTACCCAAAGATCTTTTTCACTGAACATTGTTATAAACAATTCATCCCTCATCACTTGTCACAAACTGCTTCAAAGGGTGTATTTAAATGCAATCAAAAAGATTTTTTCACTTAGATCATGTACCCAAACATAGCAATTGGACTCCCTAAGGTTCAGTAAGTGCTCATGGACGGTGGATTTTGATAATTTAACGTTTTTGCCAATTTCCACATTGTGTTGTGTGGGTTATTCTCAATGTCTTGATTTGATCCTTATCTGTAGTGGTGGTGGTGGGGAGGATTGCCTGAGCATTCTTCATTACCGACTCTAAACTTAGCAAACCACTTCTGTACAATATTATCAGCTGAAGCACCTTTTACCATACACAGCACATATCTCTTTTGTTACTTGTAGTGCATTTTTGTCTTTACAGTTATAAAAAAAAAATATCAAGTGTCTAAAATGCACCTTGTAATCTTCCATATTCATTGACATAAATGAAGTAATTTTAAACATTCTTTTTCCAGAGATAGTTTTAAGTGTGCTCTAATCAGGATTATAAGCATGTTATATCTGTTGATAAATTTGACATTCTAACGTGAATGGCTAAACATTGGCATGAACTTTCCAGACGACCCAATAAAATACTAGTTTGATTTCAATTGTAATGACATTCCTGTCATAATATAATTTTTGTATAGCACTTTACTCTTTTCAATTAGATGCAATATCTATTTTGTTCAATCAGATTTTTTTTTTTTTTTTTTCTAAACTCTGATTTTTGTTGTTACAGGTAAATTACCAATCATCAATAAAGAAGGGGAGTTAGTAGCATTAATAGCTCGCACAGACACAAAAAAGAACAAAGAATTTCCATTAGCATCAAAAGATGAAAAGTAAGTTGACAATGACAAATTCTTTTTTGCTTTTTCTTAAAATGCAAAGAATTTTCAGGTGTATTTGGAAAAAAAAATTAGTTACACAGAAAACAAAAAATAATTTAAGACTAAGTATTTAGTATAAGCTTGTAAATTTTTTTTTTTCCTTTTCTAGGAAACAGCTTCTTGTTGGGGCTGCCATCAGCACACATACTTGTGATTATGAGAGATTAGATCTCCTTGTCCAGGCCGGTGTCGATTTTGTAATACTAGTGAGTATTTTTTTAAAATTTTGTTTAAAATTTTAAAGTCTAATATTCAAAAAAATTTATCTGTAATTTCTATTTATTTATTCATTTTTAATATACAATTCTACATTTTCAGTGTTAAGTCTATAATTTATTTGGTCAAATATCTTTTTTAATTTAATATTTGTGCAATTAATGAACAATTCTTAATTTGTTTTTATCCAGGATTCATCTCAAGGTAACTCTATCTTTCAAATTAATATGATCCGAGGAATTAAACAGAAATATCCAGATTTACAGATTGTAGGTGGAAATGGTAAGTCCCCCCGCTCTCTCTTTTGCATTGTTTTGTTGCTGTATACCTTATTAAGTGGAATCTATATTACTTTCAGAATTTGACTTAAGGCTGCAATTTTTTTTTTTTTTGTTTGTCTTTATCTCTGGTAGATAAGATTACATTCTATATTGGTTTTTAATTCTTCTAAAAATATTTGATTGCTAATAAAGTCTAATTTGTAGTTACAAAATTATTTTTATTTCAGTTGTGACTGCAGCTCAGGCTAAAAATCTCATTGATGCTGGCGTTGATTCCTTACGAGTTGGAATGGGCAGTGGTTCAATTTGCATTACTCAAGAAGGTAGCTATTATTCCTTTTTAATCTCACACAAGACAGAAGGTATTCATTTAAAATAACAAATTGAGTTTATTTTTTAATGGGGGCTTCTGTTATATTTCAGTAATGGCAGTAGGTCGCCCTCAAGGTACAGCAGTTTACAAAGTAGCCGAGTATGCTCGGCGTTTTGGCATTCCTGTGATTGCAGATGGTGGCATTTCCACTGTTGGCCATTGTATTAAAGCACTTTCTCTCGGAGCATCAACAGGTAAGATTCAAGTAGGTTTATCTTTCATCGTTTTTAAAGAAATGATTGCATTTCTCAAATAAGATACTACTTCATAGTTCATGTTCTTATAAAATTAATTTTTATAAATTTCCTTTACAGTTATGATGGGTTCTATGTTAGCTGGAACTACTGAAGCACCAGGAGAGTATTTCTTTGCTGATGGGGTCCGCCTTAAAAAATATCGAGGCATGGGTTCCTTGGATGCCATGGAGAAACACCGTAGCAGCCAAAGTAGATATTTCAGGTAAATTTTGTTTGAATAAAAACTTCAGTTTTATAATTTCATGTGTTTTCTTGTAGATTAGTACTATTCATTCTTAGATCCTCTCTCTTTCAGCTGTTTTCATGCGTAAAGTTTCTCTGGCTTATTTGAAAAGTCTATGAATTAAATATTTAAAAACCTTTCTAGTATTATGAATGAACTAGTTCAGTACTTGTTGCTTCATTAAAGATATGATCAAATTTGAAATCTGAATTGTTTATCTGTAAAATGATACAATTATTTAAAAAACAAAAAAAAAAACTATTTATTACAGGAATCATGTTACCTGCTAAACAGAAAAATCCCTTGTGGCATAGATGTCCATTTCTGTGTGTGCTTCTGCCTATTTTAATTTAATGACTGAGCCAAATTTAAAAATAAAATTTTATTACCAAATAATTTCCAAAAATTTAAAGGGTTTTTCTGTTCCCAATTTTAATTTTATTGCACAGTGTGTTGTTTGTCCAAACTGTTGTGTGTACGGGCGTTTAATGTATTATTCCAATGTCTTATTTAAAATTTAGTCCAATTCTGTGCTTGTGCATACATTAAATAGCACAATCATATGCAAAGCTACTCACATACATTCACTTATACATAACATGCACAGGCTGTGTGGAATAGATTTTAGATTTTATAAAGGAATGAGTTTGCAATGCTTCACTTTTGAGGTCCTGTTTTTTTTTTTTTTTTTTTTTTTCAGTTATAACTAGATACAATTTTTAAAGAATGTTTTTAGAAAAACTTTTTCCTCTTTCAGTGAAAGTGATAAACTAAAAGTGGCTCAGGGTGTATCTGGCTCCATAGTGGACAAAGGTTCCATCAACAAGTTTGTTCCTTATTTAATATCTGGTATTCAGCATGGTTGCCAAGATATTGGTGCCAAGAGTCTTTCTGCTCTTCGGTGAGTAAAAGTTATTCCATACTTTATCATCTGGAATGTTCACACCCCGCCATTAATCTAAATCATTTTTATCTATGTCTAGTTTGTAATTTCTAAATACTTTGGAGATTCTTTTTTTTTTTTTTATAAATTACATAACATTCTGCCAACAATTGATTTTTAACTTGCAAAATATAACTTCTCACCATATTAAATTTGTGGAACTATTTTCTGTTTTTTACTTTGATCTTCAAAAATTTAAATGCAGTGTCAGTTATTGTCTTCTGCCTTTGTTATTTTACTCCTCTCTCTCTCTCCTTAATGTTTTCACTTTTACACTAAATAACTTCCTTGCATGTTAGTAGCTTTAAAAATATGTACTAGTTTTTTTTCTGATTAAATCAAAATTTTGGATAAGTATATTTTATGTTGCTTCAAAACAATCCAGATTTTTTTCATTACCGTTTAAATATAAATTTGTCTGGTCTTAAGTGCTTCTATGGAAACATTTTTATTGATGTTCACATTTTGATTTCAGATCTATGATGTATTCTGGTGAACTGAAATTTGAACGCCGAACTTCTGCTGCCCAAGTAGAAGGCGGTGTGCATGGGTTGCATTCGTGAGTATCTTTTTGACTCTTAAAATTTCTTTGAAGACTTCAGGCATTAAAATTCTGAACGCTGATTGCCTGTTGTAGAATTACATCCTGTTTGGGTGCAGTATTCTCTCTCCCCCTCCTCCATTAATAAGATTAATTCTTATTTATAAAGTTGTGCTAGATTGAGTTTTTGAGTTAAATATCTCACCCTTTCAAGGTGAGAAATATGCATGTGTGCTGTTCTTGGAAGTTTTATTTAAGTTTGCAGTATTTGCTTTAAAATATTTTAATGCAGTCTTACAAAGCATGAATCAACTTAGGATTTTCTTTAAATAACCAAATTTAAAAAACCAAGTTCTGTCAGCAGTTCATTTCTAATCTGTATTTCCCCAGATTTGAAATTTTGTGAATTAGCTTCTTGCTCTTCTTTTATCCTTTTTATAACGACATGAATTATTTCATTTGAAAGTCATTTCAATGTTTAAAAAGTTTTTATGCTACAGATATAACTTTTAATAAGTTGCTGAAAATTTAACATATTTCAAATAAAATTAGAATTTTCTCTGGTTTTTCTAAGATAAAATTTGACTAAAAACTAGATTTTTTTTTTCTTTTTTTCTTTCACCATATGTAAAAATAAAAATAATGTAGCTAGCAAGTATTTTTGGAGGAAATGTGCTGTGAATAATTCTTTTAGTAACTGAATATTTTTCTATACTTAGTGGTGATAAAATGGTATTTGCATTAGGGATGGGCAAGTCAAATAATACTAGCATTTGATGGTCAACCATTTATCTATTTTTTCTTTTTACAAAGCATCCTTTACATGTATTGATAGTAAAATGTAGCAAATTGTTAATTAGAACTTGTGAAGAGTTCATAATATTGTCCTGAGTTAAATTCTATAAAGTTATTTTCAGACATTGCTTTGTTCTTTTTGTTGGTCAGTTTTATTTTGTTGAACTTCTATAAAAGGCAATATTTCCTCTTCACAGCATCTGGAATTGTTCATATTTAAATCGATTAGCTTTTCCAGTCACCCATGTTAAATCCTCTTACACATGCCTTGGCTCTCTGTAACTGATTTTAATTTAATAGTCTTTTCCAAATCAATAAAATGAGCCATTAACATCCACTAAAACAATTTCTTAGGAAACCACACATCTCATAATACTAAGACCAGTCTTGTATTGGGTTGTAGATCCATCAAGGAGCTTGACCACAGTAAGTTGTTAGTTAATAGGCTTAGTTTGATGGTATTAATGAAGGCCAACAGAAAAAGAAAAGAATAAAAAAAATTTAAATTCAGAATTTTAAACCCAATCTTACTGAACCTAACTAGCAAACCACTACACTTACTGCTTAGGATAGGCATCAGCTTTGATAGGTGGTTTGAGTTTTGGGAGTAAAAGCCTCTTAACAGAAGTGTTAAACTATCAACATCATGGAATTGCATTGATTTTCAGGAATGTTTTAGCTTTGCAGACTGTTCAGAAAACATGTTTTCTAGACAAAGCCTTAGTAAAATTATTAATTTCATTTTCATGACTCAAGCTGGAGAGCAATTTAATAAAAACTGTCATTTTAAGTGGTGATTTGATTTTGACAGTGTTTCAAGCTCACAGGAGGAGAGCAGGCATAATTGTTGACTTTTTTCCTGATATCCTAGATGAGAATGTTTCTTATATATGCAAGTTCCCGTTTTCTCTTGAGGTACAAGTAGTATAATATTAAAATTGATTTGAGGTAGAATGTATTGTCTCAAGCTTACCAAATACAAGGAAGGAACAATAATTGTTCCTAGAATATGAATGAATACAGGTGACGTTTGCTGTTCTATGATTTTATGCTATTCTCAACCAAAGAATTGATCTTAACTTACTTGGTGTGATGCTGTTCAAGCTAGAAGACCTCATCAGGATCAAGAAACAATGTAGTAACGAGATATATTAAGTTATCCCAAAAGTTTGTAAACACTTGCAAAAAAACTGAAATTTTACTTGCAAAAACAAATTATTGCTCAAAATAAAGACCATCATTTTCCAAGACTTTTTGTCATCGATCTGCAAGTTTTCGGATCTGGTCAAAGTATCATTCAGCTGGCTTCGTAATCAAAGAACTCTTGCCACACTTCCTCGACTTCATCAAGCAAGTCAAATCGGCGACCCTTCAGAAAGTCTTGCATTGAGCAGAAAAGGCTGTAATCTGATGGAGCACAGTCAGGCCATCAACACCATCCAGCTCTTCCAACTTGTTTTTAGTCTTCCTGGTGGTGTGTAGTTTGGCATTGTCCTACTGCATCAAAGTGTGCTTTTGGTTGATCAGAACCAGGTACTTTCGCTTCAACTTTTCGTAGACACGCTCAAGTTGCTGACGGTAAAGTTCGGCACTGATGGCACGACCATTTGGAACCAACTTAAAATGCACAATTCCTTCAAAGTTCCACCAAACGCAAAAATGACTTTCTAGCTTATCTCTTGCCGTTTCTAAAACCATTGCTTGTCTCGATTGTGCTGAACCAGATAGATCCCCTTTTGCAAGTGTTTACGAACTTTCGGGACAACCTAATATCTTCTTTTAGTTAGTTTTTTTTTTTTTTTTTTTTTTTTTTTTTTTTAAGAGTGCTCAGTATCCAGCTGTCCTTGAGGCTAAGGTGACCTGTAGATGGTTTGAAGTGGGCTGAATGTAACATTAGTGCAGGTCTCTTGGTATTGCTTTGTTTCTCACTCTTCAACAATGTATCACAATGAAGTGTTCACAACTTTTCAAAAAAGTGAGGAATCCCCAAGGAAAGATACAGGTGCCTAAAGATTTAGATTCCAAAGCTACTCCTGCTTACAGAGGAAGATTTTTTTTCTTTCTTAGAACTGTTAAATGGGACCTTAACAAAGCATACTTTGTGGGATTATTTGATTATTGCAGTCCCTGATGTATAACATGGCTTATTGACTGGGCCAGTACATACTAGTTAGTGTCACACTGACATTGAATGGGTTTGGTGACACGGTTGAGATTGATCATAGCAGTTGAACAGTGAAGACAACAGGAATTGGCAGATGTATAATAATGTCTTACTGTGGTATAAATTTGCTCAGCAAATCTCATGCTTATATTACCAATCCATAATAAGCACAAATACTATTTTTTTTTTTTTTTTTTAAAAAAACAAATTAGGCTTAAACTGTGACATTTTAGCATTCATGCTAGAGGGTACAAGATCAACATCGTAATGTTCAGCTGCGTTTTGTCTCTTTCAGTTCCTCACTCATGTTTGCCATTTTTTTTCTTTCTGTTAATGCTACATTTCCTCCTTTTTAACTGATGTACCTTCCATTTCCATTACAGTTACAATAACATTGTTTCACATGGTTTGGATAATCATGTTTCAATGTTGCATGTGGAATCGATGAAATGAGGAACATAACCTGCTGCTTGGTAGGCTTTGGTGCCACAACTGAATCCTTATTCCCTTCTAACACTGCCTCATCCTCACTTGCTGAACCCAGCTTCTTTGCCCACTTGTCTTTAAAAGCCTGTCAAATCTTCCTACCTAGACAGTACAGAATTACCAACTGGATATGCATACCTGTCTTCTCTCACTGCCATTTTAGTAGTGGGGATCCCCCCCCCCCCACTTAACAGTAGGAATGAACCTGAATTCATGTTTGCTACTGAAGCATTGTAATTAAGATCAAATGCTTAACAAAACTGACTATTTTTCATCAGTTTAATTCTGTTCAATTTGTGTAACTGACTTACTTTAAACTATTCCTAGAAAATGTATTTCTTTTGCAATATACAAAAGAAAACTGAGCTTTGGATTTAAAGCTAAACCATAAGAAATCTGTAGTTGGTGCTTCTTGCTGTTTGCAGCCAGCATATGAACTAGTTTGACAGATTTAAACTTTTCTGCTTTTGTATTGTGCTTTTTGTCTTTCTCCTAAATTGTTCAGGTAGCCAGCTTTATCTGAAGTTGTTTTACTGCACTAGATTCTAGAAACCAAATATTAGAAAAAAAAGATCCAATATTTCAGTTCTATATTTTAATCTAATTTTACTTCAATTTAAATTGAAACTAGAATTTGTTTCTTCCTGAAGTGTCACAACAGCTCAGACAATTCACTGTTTGTGATATGACTAGGAAGTTCAACTAATCACGTTTACACTTCATGCATTTCCTAGATCATTTAATGTTTAATGTTATCACACACACACACAAAAAAATCTGTATGCTGTTTTTCTAAATTTATAGTATCTTCTGGTGGCATTGCTGATGGTGGCATTGCTGATTGTAATTCTATTATATGAGAATGAATGTAGCTGTAATTGGTAAATTTCAGAATATTAAAAAAAAAAAAAAAAAATTACCCACCCTATGCTATTTGAATAAAATAGTTTAAATATTCTTTATGCACATTCATTCTCATGTTGGGTGATTATCAAATTTTTTTATGGAGAAAAAAGTTTTTAAAGATGACTTTTTGGAGCTTGCATAAACAGGCCTTGTATGCTTGTGAATTCTTTTAAAAAGATCAATTTTTCTTTAAACAGACAGAACATTTACCTTGGTTGTGATAAGGCATTTTATTTTTATTTAAATTAAATCTTTGTGAGTTAGGAAAGACTTCAAATGAAAATGTTTTTGAAATAACTAAACTATGTTGTGGAAATCTATGAATTTACTCATTTGTTTGTTTTTTTTTTAATTAGTTTTACTTAATATAAAATTTATTAAAGTTGCTTGTTTTTGATCTGAAAATATCAATGTTTTTATCTTGCAGCTATGAGAAGCGATTGTTTTAATGAGGAACTGACTAAAGTTTAAAGCAACAGCTTAGTTGGTGAATAAAAAGAAAATGAAGCCCATCTCTACAGTGTCTACAGTCATTTAGCCAATTCCTCCATTGATTTCCCTTTTTCCATTCTTCCCATCCCAAGAGGTAGGGGAGTAGTATGCTTTCCCCCCTATCATAGTTCTTTCCCATCCTAATGCACAGACAGACTTTATTCATTGTGCATCTCTCAATGCCAACTACTAACCCACCCCTCCTGCTAGTTGCCTTGAAATGCTGTGGACATCATTATTATACATTATTGTTCATCATGTCAACATACCACCCTGTTGCGTTGCTAGACACATGTCCAATTTATGAATTAAACTACAATGCAAGTTTTTCTATTGTTGCCTTTTTTCTTACAATTTATTTTTCCATTTCCACATGGCACAAAAAAAAAAAAATCATTAGAAATAAGTGCCTTTTTGTATTATGTTCTTTGGCAGAGATCTAAAGTGGCAATGACAGGTCTTTACATTATTTCATAACTAGTGTTTAAACCCCCACCCAAAGGTCAGAACACTGTTGCAGAGAACAATCTTTATCATCTTAGAAAACAAATAAGGATCAAAAGTTAAATTGAATTTTTCAAAGAAAGAGATAAAATCTGTATTTACACAGCCATTTAAAATATATATTAACAGGCTTATTCTCTTATTAATGGGTTCTGGTTCTTCTACCATTACAGACTGAGTCATCACTTTTCTCTGCTTGGAGGAGTTTCTTGGGATAATTAACAAAATTGGGTGAGTTTTGTCAGTTTCTCTCCTAATGAAAATGTTCTCAAATATTTAATTACAACATATTGTCAAACACCTCAGCTAGGACCATTCAACTATTTGGCTGTATATTTAAATTTAAAGAGGTCGACTTGCCAACTTTTAAGTATATTACTATTGGTAACTGATTCCAATTCAAGACCATAATATATTTAATTGTTAAAAAAAACAGACAAGTTTTGTCATAAAACTTCCTTCAAAGAAAGAAAAATGTACAAAAATTGAAATTATTAGAATTTTATTTTTCAAACCATGTTCAATATTTTCGTGGCTTTCAGAAGGGAAGGGGCTGAGTTCTTTAGTTTCCTGACAAAACCTAATAACATGAAATTAGTACTAAAGATCTTATATCATGAAATATAAATAATTTGGATGCCAGGTAGGGATTTAAACTCCTACACAAAGTCTCAGATTTTGAATCTGCTGTACAGTAGACCTCTGTAAAGAAGATATTAAGGAGTTAATGAACATATTTAAGCCATTATTGTAAGGCAAGATGTCATCTCTTACTGGAGGCTACCGTGGTTAAATAGTCAGTGTGAGATAGCTGCTAGCTAGAGAAAAATGGGGTGCACTGAGATAAGGCATTTGTTGCAATCAGACTTCTCCTCCCACTTAAAAAATTAAGCAAGAGGAATGACATTGCTATTATGTGTGCATGTGTATATATACATATATATGTACACACACACACCTCTGTATGGAAGAAAATGTGTGTGTATGTATTTGTTTTGGCCAGTGGATAGCTGACATGTTCAGTCATCCCATTCATCATCATCTGTATTGTCATCATCACTGCTCTCTTCATCACTTTCTCCATCTGAAAAATAAAAATCAGAGCTCAATCAGAAAAGGACTAAATAAAAGATTTTAAATTGAGTAATGGCAGATGTCCTACATTCCCCCCCCCCCCCCATTATGTTTAAGACTGATACAGATATCCCCCCCCCCCCCCCGATAAAGCTACTAAAAAAAAAAATCTTGGAATTTACAAGTTAATGCTTCATCAAGATTAGTCTCATGGAATGTGGCTAAATAGCTTTATTTTTCAACACTACAGTTAAGTGGGCTGAAAAAAAAAAAGTTCATGGGTTAATTGGAAAATGTTTTTCTTATGAAGTAACATTTGTTGAAATAAACAATCTATCCTGTTTCCTCAGACAACTGGTTCTAAAATCTGACTAGCTAGACACACAAGGGCAAGAAATCTGAAAGGTAACTAATGTATGGCCTGAAATCAGAGTAGCCAAAACAAACTTTAGCATAAGTGATCAGTTTTTTTTTTGTTGTGTGGTGTCTGACAAACTCAAGTCTCTGCCCCCTCTTTTAATATAAATAAATCACTTTGATTTTTTTGGACTCCAGGCAGTCAGAACCAGTTGCATCTTGGGTCTTATCAATGTACTGTTAGTTGAAAATTACTTGGTTAGAATTTTCTATATCTGTTTCAAGACCATGATAGACAGCAATACCACTTTTAGTTTTTGTTAACTCAAAACTTCAACCAGGAGACAACTCAACATAGCAACCCATACTATACAGTTTAAAAAATTGTTTTTTTTTCTTTTTAATAGATCAGTTTTTGCTCAGCTCGATGGATATTACATACAACCAACTTTACCAAGAGATTTCTTCCGATCTAAAATAAACAAAATGAGCGGAGAGGCCAAGTGACAGAATGAGACCAGGCCAATGAGTTAGGATGACATGTCATCCTCGCATGTTAATAAAAATGTGAAACACGAATGAATAAAAAAAAAAATGTCAGTTATCATACCTGATCCTTGCATGCTTTTCATTCTGTTTGCCAAAGCTTGAGCAAGAGCACCAACAATTCCATCTTCTCCAGCTGAAGCAGGCCGAGCTGACTGGCTGGCATCAACCTTAAAATGAAAAGTTTTTTTCATAATAAAAGAGGAACAACAATTTATTTTAAATAAGAATCAATGGCTTAGAAAAAAAAAATTGAAGCTCTTGGGGTAGAGCTCACTAGAAGAAAAACTGGACAAGCAACATTTATTATAAAAGGAAAAATAATTTAAGCAAAATTGGATGTTAGCCTTACTATAAATTTTTTTTTTTTTTAGTAGGTCCACACGGTAGAGATGTTATCCCTGGTTTGTTTGTTTTTAACTGAAATTAATTCAGTCATGTATCCACTAAAAATAACGTCTATGGATTAAAAAAAATGTTTTACATTCCAGGTATGAAACAAGCTAGCAGGTATAGATTTGTAAAGGTCCTAACAAGAGATATACATTCCTTAAATAGGTAATTGAAAACTTTACTCTATCAAAATGGCTAAACTGCTAACAGCATGTTTTGGCTATAAAAGCCATTTCACTGATTGAAAAATGAGTGCAGGACTACTTATACTGGGACAAAAGGATGGCAATCCAAATAAGTGTGCCCACTAAAAATAACAGTAATAAGAAATGATGTTGGATGTGTGGATGCCAATAATGGGACAAAGTGCAAGAGCCACTTTAAAAAAAAAAACTTACAATTCTTGATAAACCACATCGTTAAAAAGCTTTTTCACTTTGTCCCATTGTTTCTGATACTATTCTACACCCAACTAAATCAATTATCACTATATATTGCTGACCTTTACACAATATATATTCAGAGTGCAATGGATAAATTGTTTAAATTATGAAAAATAATACTGACATCTCATTTTAACAGGTAGATTTGCCAAAATGACACCGAAATATCTTTAAATACTAAAAGATTAAATTAGTTCAATATATATAATATAAATAATAAAACACCATTGGCTTCAACCATGGCCTCCTGACAACTTTGGAATCTACTGCAACTCTTCTGGATGGTCCTCTTAAGTTTGGTGAATGCTGCCATAATACTTACTTTCAGTTCATCTTTGGTGTTATAAGGAGTTTTGTTGACCTCTTGCTCAACATGATAATCAAGGGGGTTGTAGTCTGGGGAGTCAGGTGACAAAATGTAAGAAGTAATGTAGTATCAGAAACTGTGATAGCCATGACTGGTCTGGCATGGTGCAAAGTTTGTTGCCAGACATAGGATCTTCCAGCAACCATCCTCTTGACCCAGGGGCAGCACAACTTCAAGACACTTGGTGTAGGCCTCCATGTTGAGACTGAGGACCTGTTGGAAGCTGAATGGAGGCATGATGTGGACAGGATATGTCATACAACTCTTTCAGATTGACACCCATTTTGAATAAAATATTTGTATTAGAGCTAGCAGGAATGTCAAGCAGTACAGCATGCCATTTCCAAACTTCTGGCAGAGTGAATGGGGTCATGCTGCTCTTTCTCACAGATGGTGTCATCTGACCCTACTATACTGTGCAGTGCAAAATTTAAAATAAAATTTTGGGACCCATCTCACTGTATTTTATATATTATAAAAGATGAAAACTTCTCAGTCTGAGATCAAACATCAGAAACTTTGTAAACCCTTCATAGTCTGGCTGAGAATTTTTCAGCATCCCTTCAGTGAAGACAGCAATCTGTATTCAAAGATGACTGTTGACATGAATTCAAATTAGTGTAGACAAAAGAAATTGGTGCAAATAATAATAATAGTAAAAAAAAGATTGCTTACTTTTTTCAAATTTTTCTGACCCACATTTCTGATCTCACTTAGCAAATTGTCCCGCTTATCCTCAACAGGAGGTCGGTTCTCTGTTACAGTCACTTTCTTTAATTGGGTCCCTTTGTGAATTTGATCAAGGAGGGCCGATCGGGCATCGGTACCTGTGCCCTGTGTTGTTGCAGAGCCATCCCTGTCATCACTCATCACTGGGGGTGGGGGCGGGGGTGGAGGAGGCAGGGGGTGCTGGTGGAGCTCCACCTCCACTTTCTATTGTGGGAGCTCGAGGTGGGAAATTTGCACTGTTGGGTGGGTTTGTTGGTGGTGGGGGAGGTGGTGCTCCAGGTACTTTTGGAGGTGGAGGGAGAGTGGAACGCATTGGAGGGGGTGGGGGGATGGCAGGGCTACGAGAAGGGGGTGGTGCTCGTGATGGGGGTGGGGGTGCCGGTGACATGTGCCGACCTGGAGGCAATGGTGGCTGGCCAATCCTACTTGGTGTTGGGGGTGGGACTGTGGGTCTTGTGGTAACATTTCCTGTAATGGAAAAAAAAAAAAAATAACTACTTTTTCTTTCAAATCTTATTTTGATATTTTTTATTCTAATACCCAGGGTAAATTCTTAAGCATCTGACAAGATTTGAATCGAGAGCCTATTTTGACAGACAGGTGCCATACTGATTAGCCTACAGAAACAATTGGTTAACATTCATGCCATACTCTGACTAGATATAATTTGTTTGTTTGAATTTCCTTAAAAAATTCTATATTAGAAATATCAATCAGTCACTGTCCATATTAGACAGGCTTTCAAGATAAGGAACACGAATTTAAATTTCAATGGCGCTTACTCTTTATAAGTGCAGAGGGGCAGAAAGGTGTGATCAAAAGCAAAACATGAAAGAAAAAAGTTAAAAAATAATGACTGTTTTAGCTAAGAAATTTAGACAATTTAAGACTTACACTTAACTATATCAAAAGAAGTTAATGAAAATTTTATTTGCTTTGAACATTGATTAATATTTAGATTATAAAATTGTGTAACAAACTTTTTACAAATTGGATTTCCGTAGTTAATTTGTTTCTAATAACTATGTAACAGGGCAAACAAAACTTATAAATTCAAAATTACAATTGGTTGTATGGAGACTTTAGGAAACTTACTCTCACGGTTAGCCATTTCTTTCTTAACAGCGTCAAGGCCTCCATATTTTTCAACAAAGTCATAGATGAAATCCACAGTGTCTTTGTCAATATTCTCACCAGATGTATAGCCAACAGATTCAAACAGTTTTTTCATGTCTTCATCAACCTTATCCATCTGGAGAACAAGAGAAAGTGGAAAATTTAGTTGGGGGGGGGGGAAAAAATCAAGGGTTAAAAAGAAAAAAGGTTAAAAACTAAAATGAACTATGCAAATATAGATTAATATTTTCTGCTTTAAAACGGCATAAAATTAAAAAAGAAATGAAGGAAGAGAATAAAATTAAAAAAGAAATGAAGGAAGAGAATAAAAAATATCAATGTTTAAAGAATACTATATTGTGAAAAATATTGTCAAATTAGTTCAGAGTCAGTACATAGCCAAAAGATCTGTTGTGAGATTATAAATGTAGTGTTAAAAAAAAAAAAACTGATGCAAAGGAAAGTTTAGTTCAAGATTAGCAATATATGTGAGAAAAAAATAATTCATTTTATATAAAACCCCATACATAGTCAGTCAGTTAAATGCCATACGTGATACACGCTTGGGCGATCATGTCTCGAAAGAGACATGACTGACTGGGCAGAAGATTATCCCGCAGTAGGTTGCCATTGCTTTCTGCGGTAGAACCCAATCTGTCCTATTATTTAACCCATAAATGGAGGGAAGAGACGGATTAATACCTTTCCCAAGGGTATTTGCGCGTAAGTGAATGCAAGGAATTCAACTGAAATTCAAACTCGGTTCCCCGATTTCTCGTTCCGAGCCGATATCCACTGCGCCACAACGCACATCCTTAGACTGTTAAAAAACTCAGAGAAAAAATTCTTACAACATTGATAACAAAAATGTAGATTTAAATTAAATTCTAGCAGCTCCTACCAATCTGATAATCAGCAATAATAGCATTTTAAGAGAGTGGCACTTGAAACTAAAATATAATTATTGGTTTTACAAGTGTGATTGTTTCTAATACTTTATCTGGCTTGTTATTTCATCTCTGATTATTATAAACTTTTCAATGTGTCCAATATTGCTGCATAAAAAGAAAGTCTTGTGAAACAGACTTGTTATGCTTAGTAAAAATAAAAAATCTATATGGGAGATTAAATTTAGTTTGTTAAATTCTATTTATTATATTGTGAGAAATCTCAATCTATTTTTGTTTACATGCCTTTGAAGCCTGTAATGGATTTTGGATATGAGGGCCATGTAAAAGACATTGCTGAATTCAGGGTTAGTTTGGTGTTCATTTTTTTTTTTTTTTTAAAGGAATGTATTACCCTCCACCTCATGTTAAAAAGGGTAGGACACACTGGACTCTCTATCATTGGGTGGTAACCAGTCTGAGAAAAAGAAAAATGAATTCCAAGCCATATAGAAAGCAATGGGGGCAACTATCATTCCAAAAAAGTAATTTACAGATAATACATAAAAAGAAACTTGGGGAGATTTGTCATGATCCTCAAGGAACATGGAGAGGAGGAATGTATTTCTGACATACTTGTTCAGTCTTACTGAATAATTACATTCAATAGATTATCTTATGAAACATGGCATCAGAAAGAATTTGTGAAGAGTGTTGCTTATAACCAATTGTGTGGTAAACTGCTATCATTATAATCTAAGTCAGGTAATTCTATCACTTCTCAAATATTGATTATATAAATAATTTCATTTACATTTTTCTCACCATCAAACAAACATCATAAGAGGAAATTCTGAAAAGTTCTTGGCTTGAATCAATTTCCAAAATTTGGCATGTGGTGATGAGATTGAACCATTACTATATAAACTGACATTTGTTATGATGAGAGGAAAATTGACAAAAAGGAAGAAAAGATATACTCATTACAGATGGCAATTCAAAATGGTGGTGGTGGATTCTCTTCAAGGCATGACTGATTTTAAAGAGGTTTTTCTCTCACCCACCCCCATTTTGAATTTCTTCCATTATATCAGTTTTTGATCAAGCAAGATCTTTTCAACATTTTTCTCATATTTGAAAGGTCTATTTTTTAAACTAATTTATATATATATATATATATATATATATAATGTGTGTGTGTGTGTGTGTGTGTGTGTGTGTGTGTGTGTGCATAGAGCTTAGTCTTGAAACTTGATTACTTTTTTTTTTAACCATGCTATCTTTGAACTGGATGCTAATATGACAATCTCCCTGTAGTGGGTTGCTTTGAGCTGTGTGTTTGATTCAACCAGAGAATTACTAACATTGTGATTGATTTGAGCAAACCTGGAATTTAGTCAAAATTGTTTCCCTACCTTGTTTGCATATATTACTAAAATGACCAAGCAATTTATTATTATTTCACTGTCACACCAAAGGTTGTTTTGAAGTGGAATTAAACTTTTTGAATGCTGAGCAGTTTATATAATAATAATAATCACCACCACCATGGTATGAAAACTAATGTGCCTACCTTTGTTAACATTTTTTTTACCTCCATATTTGTTTGTTTTTTTTTTTAAATTCCCTAAGGCTTTTTTCTTTTTACAGGATACTAATGGCCCAGGTTTTGTCTTGTCTCTAATCTATACATGAACTGACTCAGTCGATCTCTGCTTTGACTGCTTTTTTATGGTGGACAGGTTCCTTTCAAGTGTCAAGTTACAAGTTGATTGGCATACAGGCAAGTTTCACAAAGCCATTGGAAAGGTTTTGATGACTTAATCACCCAGTCCCTCATTGATGAGATAGGTGAATTCTTCACCCCACCCCAATCAAGGTTCAAATACAAATTAATCTCAGGCCAATAAGTCCATTCTTTCCCCCCACCCAAAACATTCTAAGATATTTCTAGTCAAAGTTACTTTTACATTACTATAAACATTTTAGTGGGTACAAGAGTAAGTTGCTATCCCTATTTATTTTTTTTCTCAAGCAATGAAATTAATAACTGGTTTTGACCAAGAAGTCCTACTAAAGAAAAATTATTCCTTGTAAGATTTTTCAATCTAGGCTGGTTGTTATTAATTTTTATAATGTTTATGCATTAAGAATAATGTTTATAGTAAAGAAATATCATTAAAAAAAAAAAAAATCATTTTTTTTTAAAAACGTTACAAAAAGTTTTGTTTTTACGACTGAGTTTTGAGAAAGTAATATTCTTTAAATCAATGTTAATCATTATATGATGTGTTATCAGAGTATATTGTGAAATACTTAAAAGCATGATTTGTAATAAAAATTCAAGCAAAAAACAATGTTTTTTTAAGTGCGTGAGTCATTAAAAATTCACCAATATAAAGTAAGCATTAAAGAAATATCCCCCTCCCCCAAGCATTGGGAGATATTTTTGAACATGAAAACGAAGTTAGTTGGAGCAAAACAGACTAGCTTTTTCAACAGTTCAAGACTTCAATGGATTGGCTTCAGATAATGAATAATAGGCAAATAAAATTATTGGAAAATTTATGCAATGATAATAAAAACATCAATAACAAAATATTGGAAATCTAAATCTGAGCTGCTCAGAATTTTCTAGAAAGTAAGAAATTAAATCATATTTACATGAAAATATATGTAGAAAATATTAAAAAATAATTTTTCAAATGGCTATTAAAAATGAAAAGAAACTTGGAAGTATCAAAATACACATTTCATAAAAAAAAATTTTCATTTAAATTAGAAAATATGTTCAAACTGTCAGAAAAAGTTCTGAGACACACTTCCTGAAAACAACATTCAGATTTTTTAAATAGTGATTTTGAGTGGGAGGGTCATGCCCACTTTTCAGCACTCCCTTAAATTAACTGTTAATGTTTGTTTTTTTTCTGTAAATAAAAATACCTATTTACTAAGTTATTCTGTCATTTAAATATCTATTTTCTCTAAAAATCAAATCTTCAAAAAGCATTTTGAAAACATAAAAGTCAAGAAAAAATATGACAATTCTGGAATTTTACAATTTTTCTGATTGCAAAGTCAACTCATTCAAAAGACAAATTCCTACAGAATAAATCTACAAGTAAAGTTTGATTAAACTATTTATAAAAATGGGGAATATGTTTAAATGAATCACATTAAATTGCAATTTAACTGCTGATAAATTAAAGCTAAGTTAAACTACAAAGATTGACTGTCCCTATTAAAGATATACTACTTGAAAAAAAAAAAAAATGTGAATGCATTTTAAACTTAAAATATTACATATGCCCACAGTAAAAACTGGCCTAAAGGCATCTATATTAGGGAAGAGAAGGGTCAAAGTTGATTTTATTTATAACTTAGTAAAGATGTCAAATATAAGAATGTTGTCACTGTCAAGCTTTCAAACTTGATTGTAATTATAAATTTAAAATAGTTTTAGGCATTTTTCTTGGCAAACTTATTAATTCATAAAATATGTAGAAAAAAAAAAAAAATGAAGGCAACAAATAAAGAATGGGTCATAAGATTTATGCGCTGAGAAATGCAAACATTTAAATTGAGTTATCTCCCATAGAATCAATCATTTCACAATAGAATCCACATAACTTTCCATCAATTCCAAATGTACAAGTTCAGTTTCAAAAGACGTACATTTTAATGTTTCTTGAATTTTCAACAATCTCGGCACATAATCTTTCTTTGTTTAATCATCAATAAAACAAAAGCAGACAAATTGCTCATGCAATTAATGTAACTACAACTACTGACAACATGAGGACAACAATAAATACAGGGGAAGGATGAGATCAAAAGCAAATAATAAAAAAAAAAGTTTGAACAATAGAATCAAAATAGGGAAGAAAAAAGTGAATGTTGTTGACAAGGGAAGAAAATGAAAACAAAGCAAATGAGAAAACATTGACAAACTGAAGAAGAATTTGGAAGGTTCTAGTTTTCTATAAAAGGTCATTGTTGAAAGAATTTTTTTTTTTGTTATTTTTATGTCATCACAATACTTCAATTAATCCATTTTTCCTTCTTCAGAGAAATCTTTTTTTTAAGGTGCATACTATCCATAGGGAATGTTTTTGTTCCCTGCCCTCCTGTAAATGATACATTGGCACTTTCTGTTGTGAAAAAAAAAAAAAATGTATAGTTTCTATATTAAGGTCAAAAAAACAAAAACAAAAAAAAACTCACTTCTTAGATTCTTCCCCCCCAAAATACAAAGTAATCACAAAAACTAAAGATTAAAATTAGTACTATATCTATTTGAACTTATCGTTGTCATTATCAAGTGTGACAGTAACAACAAAGAATGAGGATATTAGTCATAATGTAAGTAATGATAACTCTTCATCGTAGGAATTCAGACAATGATCTTAATTTGTCTATTTTAAGTGTGTATATATATATATATATATATATATATATATATATAAAAGAATTACTGGATTTATTTTAAATCCCACATTATTATAAATCATTTTTTAGGGGATACCTGTGTTTGAAATGCACTTCTATTTTAAAATTGTTATTTTAAATGGTATATTACGTCTACTAATCTGCACACAATAGAAAACTTTTAAAAAAAGTTCTAACCAGGTGTGAATCTGTGTTACTCATTGTAAGTGAAACCTCCATTTGATCTGGCATTCTTTACACTGCTCAGTCACAGAGAGCATCACAGCTCAGCAATGTTCTTGTTCTGGAGAGCACATTTTCTTGAGTGTACAGACCAGTAAACATAATATACAGTTGAAAATAATATTAAAAAGGGGGAGTATCTATATCAAATATGGTATCTGCTTAAAAAAAAAAAAATAATATTAGAAAAATAGATATGGTATGATGAGAACCTAGTAATAGGTTTCATTTGAAAAAAATGAAAATGTATTTCAACCATACTTTGTTAAATATAAATAAAGCAAGTCTCTGAATTGTACAAATATTTCATTGCTCTCTTAAAGAGCCGTGATGTCTGAAAAGTAATGTACAGATATTTATTGATCCAAATGTTGATGATGAAACAAATAAAACATTGTGCATGTTACCAGTATTACTATGTAGTCACCATCAAGATTATTCATTTATCCCAATGATGTACGAAAACATAAATACCCCCCTCCAAGAATGCAGCATTAAGTGACCACACCCACCTATGGAACAATATTATCATATCGGTGACACAGTTTTATAGATACATGCCACTTGAGGGACATTTAAACTTATAACTTAAAGAAACCAAGTCAGGATAATACAGTTGATTTGGTGAAACATTCTTCCAAATTAGGTACTTGAAGTACTTTGATCTTTTAATATTCTTGATACAATAAGGATATCTAGTAGGCACTTTGGTGACAAAAATTTTGTTCATTTTAACAGATGTTAAATTATATAATTGTATGTATATCAAAGTGTTATTTTATCACTTTTTAGCTCTCAAAAATAAACTCATAACATTATATAGCAAATTTGTTTTCAAATTAATAAGCTTTAAATGTCAACAGAAATTAGCAAATATAAATGCCCTCTTGTTTTGCCTGATCTCATCAATTAGACAAAATGTTATAGTTATTTTTTGCAACTCATTCCAGCCATGCTTGAAACACCAAATATTCTTCATGCTTCCCCACTTGAAACTAAATTTGTGAAGTTGTCAGAAAAAAAAAAAAAAAAAAAGTAAACACCTGTAAAATCCAAATTTTGTGCAATGTTAAAAAAAAAAACCTCATTATCCCATGATTTCTGCATTCAAGACAGGTCTTCAAGAGCAGACTTAGCAGAGCAGGCAAAATGACAAACAAAAATAGAATCTTTTTATGTATTGATTCCTCAGTTTAGTAAACACATGAAACACGATAAATTAAGACAGGGAACAAGTTAGTCCAAGAGTCAAGACTATATTGTATATAATAATAATAATAATTTAAAAAAAAAAAAATGGAATTTTAGTTTAATTCTTAAAGTCATCACTGATTCCACTAAAATTAATCATCTTGTTACTCTAATCCAAAACAGTCAAACCAATTGTCTTTGGATTGTTAGATTTTTTTTTTTTTGTGCAAGTAAAACACAAAGAAAAATATTTGGTTGGTTGGTTGTGGGGGGGGAGGATAAAAAACTTGTTCAAGTTTATGATTTTATTGTTTGTTTCTTTCTAATTCCTGCATTCTGATGAAGGACTCTTCCTGAAACTTAATTCTTTTCAGTTTTTTCTAAGTTATCTTTATTTCCTTTGTTTCATTTTATCACTGAAAAATGAAAAATCAAAAGCTGTCCTTGAGTAAAACATAATACCCAAACTTTACTTATCTGCAAAATAATGTCATTTAGGATGACATAGAAAACCTGATTATACCAGATCAGACAGACATTAATCAAAGGTTATGTATACAGCAAGGCACACTGAGTACTAAAAACAGTGCAGGTGTTGAGTTCTTGGTATTTTCAAGTATTTACTCGGTATTGACCAGGCATGACATTGCTTATCTGCTGATCAAGATGAATAAAGGCTAAAACAGCTAGAAAAATATTGACAAGCAAACTTAAGAGGATTAACAATTGAGTCCAGAGATTAAGTAATAATTAGTTTTCAGTCATGATTAAATTAGACCAGTACTCAGTTGAATTAAAAAGTGCTCAATACATTTATATTGTCGAGCTTTTGAATATTTTTCATTTGGAAATAAGTTATTTCTGCAACCTTGGTTTCAACCTTTCAGTATCTTCAGGCAATTTATAATTGATTTTCCAGCGTTTTTTCAAACTTACAACAGGGATTTTTACAAACACACGACTGGAATTTTTAAGCAATCGAAAATTTTCAAAATTATGGAGGAGTTACTTTAGGATCTTAAAAGACTTTCATCCAGGTTTGTATGATCCTCAGATAGATTTTTAGAAATGATTACATCAGGATATTACTTTTGATCTTTCATATAGTAATAGGGAGGAACTAAAATTTTAGCATTAGAACTCCACTAAAAATCTGCTTATATCTAATTAGAAACAAAGAATTTAAGGAACTTGGCACTGTAAGACTCAATAGTTATAAGAAACTAAATTTACCAAATAACAGTAATGGCATCACTTGAGGATTTTCAAAAGCAGCTATAATAAAATAAAATGGATAGCACCCATAACCAAAAGAGAAAACTGACATTATCAAGGTGTTGAAATTCTACACAACTTCAAACAAAAGACTAGGAAGAATAGAGTAATAATTATTGGACTTTAGAAACTTATTTCCCTGAAAAATTGTTCTAATAGAAAGATTTTTAAAATTTAAACCAAAAGCATCACTGGCATCTCAGTCAATGAATGTCAAATATTTTCTCATAAGGAAATGATTAATATTGTCATGACTATTACCAATGTGTAATTGTAATAGGGAAATTAACAATGTCTATATTAGAAACACAATTGTTAATGTGTAATGACAATAAGGAAAATAGCAGTTTCCATATAAGAAATATTCAATAATTTTATTCAGTTGAAATCTATCAAGCTTTGTTAAAATAGTTTTTTTTTTTTTTTTTTAAATTCGACTTCTACCATTGACTAGAGTTTCCTTCCAAATCTAATTTTTTTGGTAGTATATAAAATTAAGATCTTGATTTGATTATTTTCTCTTCATATTACATGTGCTATATCCATTCTTGTTGATATTGTTGAAATTACTCAAGTAATGTGATTTTTGTTATTTGTTTAAGACCTTTCTTTGTGTTTTTCTAGTGCTAAAGTATTACCTTCTTTCTAAGATTTAAAGGAATTATTTGTTTGAAGCCATTTTTCATCATTGGTCTGAGAAATCAAATCAGTTACATAGAGATTAGACAATTTTGGAAGAAAAAATTCCTTGAAGGTTACCCAAATCAATAGACACCTAAAGAAGACTGAAGGGCACAACAGCTGAAATCTGGTAACAACAAAGATGAGGATAACAGTCAATATTTTGATTTTGTGGCATTTCCTTGGTACTCCAAGTGCAACCTATGTTGTGTTTAATTTTGTTATATTATCTAAGTACCAAAGTACACTGAAATTGTTTTTTTTTGGGGGGGGGGGGGAGTAAGAAAATGGGGATGCCTTATTGATGCCAGTCACGAGATTAACCAAAGAAATGTTTTGTTTTTTTAAGTTGATTGTGTGTACAATTGTTTTTGAAAACATTTTTTTTCTCTTGATTATCCTCATTCTTTATATCTTAGATTATTATCAATTACTTGACAAACTAAGAGGAGGTGTGTGTGTGTGTATATATATATATATATATATATATATATATATATGGGTCTACTTTTTAGATTTAACAAATAGTACCTTCTATGGTTTAATTCCTACTATGTTAGAATGCTGAAACTAATCATTAGTGCATGGTGTCTCAATTTTTTAAAAGAGTGAGAGGGGTACATAAAATTTTAAATCCACTAACCTTAAAATTACGATTAATCAGCAAAGTAGATTAGGCAAAAAGAACTAAAATTTTTAAAAACCTTTATGCAGTAATTGGTTAAGTTCATTATTAATATTGACTATATGATAAAAAAGTTCTCTAGCTTGAAATGAACTAGTGTACTAGTTTTGAAAAAAGGCACATAACCTTCAATTTACACCCCCCTCCCTCCCTGGAAAAAAAATCCCTAAAAAACTTCATATGTTCATATATGAAGATGAGGAAATCAGAATGAAGCTAGCTAACAATACTAAATATTTTAAAATAAAGGAGAAATTAGAAATTCAGCTCAAATGCAGATATTTCTAGATAAAAATAACTGATCTTCAAGAAAACACTTTGTTAGTTAGGAACTTAATGAACCCTGAATTTTATTTGCTGTCTTTTCTGTCTGGTGTACTTACAATTTTATTCAAATTGTGAATTTGATACTATATTTTAATTTTTTTTGTTTCTGATTTTTAGATATTAAAATCTTGACATTTATGTTCATAATTTAAATTCTAAATAGTTTCATATAAATAAATATGAGCATGACAAACTCATTGATTTTGATTGTTTTATTGTCATATGCTGGTTATAATTTTTTTTTTTTACTACAGTTGTGTTAAAATATGTTCTAATTTAGTCTACAAATATCCTGTTAATTTTTTTTAATGAGCAGGCTCCAATAAGTCAATAAAAATACAAAATACTTTTTCATTATATAAATAGCAAGTGTTGAGTTTTTACAGAGAAAAAAAAAATATCAAGGGAATATTACAACTTTATTTCTCCTCTTATTTTTGAGCATCTCCAATCTTTATAAGTCAAGTATTGTAAACAAGCATTGTAAACAAGCATTTTTTTTTAATACTTTTTCATTTCTAAATATGAGACTTATAATTTCCAATGAATAATAAAGTGTTTTCATAATCCAATACTCCTTTAACCTTCAAGACAGACGCAGAGAGAGAGAAAAAAATACAGATATATAACTGGGGAAAAACTCATTAAAACAAGATATATGGTGAGCTTACTAAACATACAAAGTTTTCTGTGTTTGCATTTTATAAACTTGCTAACAAGCAATGTATTCATGCCTACAACTTTGTAAGTGCAAATATATATAACTAAAGAATCAGTATTTTTAATAAGAAAAATACATTTTCCTTAAATGTAAACGAAGTAAAATATTTGACAGCAAAAGAATAAAGCTGCTTTTGACTTTTAGAACTAGGTAAGTTTTTTTTTTTTTTAAAGTGGTGTGCAGCAGAAATACCTCCCACATAATGAGATGACATTAGTAGCAATGGTGTCGTTACCTAGCTAATATCTTACCATTATGTGGGTGGCATTTTTGCCACATCATTTATAAACCGCATAAATACTTAAAATACTACAATATTTCATTCTAAGTACAGATATACAAAAAAAAAAAACAATGTTTTTAATGAAATGGCCTCATCACTGTCAACATATACAAGTTTCTATGATTAACATTGAGAGAAACAAAAATAAACATTGCAATTATTTTAACTTTTTTTTTTTTATGTAAGTTGAGCTAACACTTACATAAGAACAGACAAATTTCTTTTTTATCCGGCAGTTAATCTATCAGATTAACAATGTTAGCAAAAGCCGAATCAAATCCATTAGCGTTCATGTGAACAGACAACATGTGGAAACTGATGACAGAGGTTTGGTCGGATTGGAAATAGTCATAAACTGTTTACCTTTATACTGACCTTCACTAGTAGGTAGCAAATTACAAATGGCTTAAGGACTTAAAAAGTAGCAAATTGATTGAAAAATGATCCCTCCCCCTTCAGGTTTTGAATGTGATGCTGCTTGCTTACTAAAACTAACCACATAATGAGATCATAGAGCTCTTTACACTGAATATGAGAATTTGCAGAAAAGATATTTCAATGTGAATGAATTTTGTTTTCTTTTTTTAGATCAGATTTCAGGAACTAACTAAGCTTTGAAGAAGAATTGAAATATTAATTGATGTAGGAAAAAAGGAAATATTTTATTGAAATGACTTCAGAAATAAAGAGCTTCTGTAGTGAAGCTTTTTATACAATAAAAAATAAAAATTATACAATAAAAATATAAAAAGTAACACAGCTCTGGGCTAGAAAACAGTCACAAATTCATTTAAGAGGCGCTATCTGTTAAATCTACATCTAATGAGAATGTCTTCTAAACCTACATTAATATTTTCACTTAATGATAGAGACAAAAACAGATGCAATTGAAAAGAATTAAGGAATTTGTTTCAAAGGATTCTTCCCAATTTAGTCTTATACCATCAAGGATATTAATATCAATGATAAAGAATGCTTTCATCTTTGAGTCATAATTTCAAGCACTTCTGAAACTGAAGTAATAATGTATTAATGATGTTATACTGGGTTTGCAAGTGTAAAGAATGTAGAGTCTGAAATATAAACCTATTTATTTGGATTCATAAAGCTGCTATTTTAATTGTTTAACTTAAAACAGGATGCCAGCAAGTAATCTACAATAATTATACACAAGCTTATGTTTTATTCTTACTTCAAATTTTCAGTTAATATCATTCATTGGTTTGTGGTTAAATCATTTACATTGTCTCTAAGTGTACTTCATTTTAATTACCCTGCTGTGCTAAAAAGAGTGAAGATAAGGATATTTAAGCAGAAAAATCCAACTGAAATAAAATAATTTTACAAGTCTCACAAAACAAAGACTAATGATTTTAATTTTAACTTTGCTTTTTGTGACATTAAAGTAAAAAACAAGATCTCAAATGCTGATAGGCTTGCAAAATTAGGCGCATTAAGGCTTTGTCTGTTGCAATTTTAACTGTGATGGATTGGTCATTGAATACCAAAAGTTTTAGTGTACAACTGCTAGCTATAAAGCAGCAAAAGAAATCAATGCCTCACATACAATGACAAGCTTAAGAGAATAATATATATATATATATGCGTGTGTGTGAGGCATAGCAGTTATGAACCCAAACAATGGAATCAGTAGGCAGAGTTCAAACTTGGGCTGAGAATCTTGCATTCATTCCACACTAATGCACTCAGGAAAAGCACATCTATTTCCTCTCAACTATTGGTTAAATAGATACCTCCAATGTCTAATGGAGACAAAAAGTAAGAACTAGACAAACATTCCTTCCTTGTAACCCACAATCTTGTACACAGTGGGACCTTGTCTGTAAAAGTTTCTTGCAGGAAGTGTCATATTCAACAAGCATTTATTGATCAACCTATAAGCAGCTGACAAAGAGTCCATTATTATATATCTGCTTCACTGTGAAAATTTAAACATTTTCATTAGTTGCTTTCATTTGTGCCCAGAGCAGATACCAGATTTTAGCTTCAATCTTAAAGAATTAATAATTTATAAGTTTCAAAGTGTTTTATTGAAGGATTTTACTTATGAAATGTAAACTTTCCACTACTTAACAGTGAATTATTAATATATATTTTTCTTTAGTTTCTTAAAATTTTTAACAGTCAAATGCTTACCAAAAGAAATTTATTATTTAAAGAGTAGAAGTATTGTTAGTGCCAAGTGGAGTAACTTAGAAGCATTTAAAAGAATTTTGACATGTTGTGATTATTGACTGTGCCAATTTCATTGTGGGAGGTGTAACATTCAATTTGTAATCTTTAGATAATATACAAAGATGATAATTATACAATGTTTTCTTTGACTGTACTTTTGAGGAAAGAGCCAAGAAAAAATATTACATTTTGGAATTGATTTTATTATAGACAGTTTTTAGATGAAAAAAAAAAAACTCCTTTTTTGTTTTATCTTCAAATGAACTTAACTTAAATTGCACCACAACCAAAGGAAAAAAAAACTTGCATCTTTTTACAGATATATTTTTTAAATATATTTGCATCTTTGCAAACATCCACATATGTAAGTGGACACTGAGATCAACACTGAGCAGTGACAGTGTTTGATGCTTTAAACATGAAAGACTGTCATTGCTTGGCATTTAATCCAGTGACCACTTTTATATTCATACGTGCTCTATGAGTGCTTTATATATGTGAGAGAGCATACCTTAAAACTATATTTTATGTATAAGATACAAAACAAATAGGAAATGTTTATCAATCAAACATGTTTCATTTTTGTTAAATCTTCATCAGAGAATGAGAGATGAAGAAAAAGAAAAAATTCTGGTAGTTTTTCATTTTTGTGTTGTTTGATTTTCATTGGTCAACCATGTTTCACATGCCACAAATTATGCTAACATTGGTTTAAAAATTTGGTGAAACATGACTGATCAATGAAAATCAAACCAAAAAAATTTCCATATTTCTTCTTTTTCTCCATTCTCTGATAAAGCTTTAATAAAAGCAAAACATGTTAGATTGATAAATGTTTCCTATTTGTTTATCTTATCATTTTGATCTATATTTGCAGATTTAATCCAAACTTGTGTGTGTGTGTGTGTGTGTGTGTGTGTATATATATATATATATATGCAATTTGTTATATATATTATTTATATATGCATGGTACTTATTTGAAAGCACTCAATATCAGTGATAGAGCTAACATATTCAGTTGGATTGGTGTGAGTTTGTGACCCTGGGTTTCACGCTTTTGCAATCGTCAGACAAATTGACGATCGCAAAAGCATGAAACTCAGGGTTACAAACTCACACCAATCCAACTGAATATATATATATATATATATATATATATATATATATACACACACACACACATACTTGTGTAACATTTTTCACATACTGAGCAGCTACTACACTTTGATCCTAAGCAAAAGTGCTGAGCCATATGTAAATAATAGTCATTTTTTGGCAGGTACTTTTTGCTAGTTTCTAAAATAAAATACAAAATTTTATTTTATTTTTTTACTTGCACACAGTATCTAAATCTAAAGATGTTTATTTTTTCCCTTCATTAATGTGGCCCAAATAGATTATAGCCAATAAAATACTTCTCTATCAACTTTCATTAATTAAAAACATGGTGTGTGCATGAGTGAGAGAGAGATGAACATTAAATACAAAAAACAAAGACCACAAAGTTAATGATTGGCATGTTCAAAATCATCAACTCTTCTGTTCCCAACTGTTTTAGCCATAATTTCTCTATTAACACTGATGATGATGCTGATATATGAGAACAACAACAACAACAACAATGATCATTAGTGTTTGAGATGAGAACTAAGTTCTGAAAGAGTAGCTATTGTTGGTTTAGTGATGGAGAGTAGTAGGAGGAAGAGGAGGAGAGGAAAAAAAAAAATGGACCAATCTAGGAAACATGCATTTTATAAATCAGTTCCCTTGACTGATGTGGATATTAAATGATGACGACAACTGAGCAGAAAGGAAGAGGAGAGAGGAGGATTAATGACCAGAATTAATTGCGCAAGAAAACAAGACTCACCGATTGATCAGAATCCAGAATTAACCAGGAGGTGGGGCATCATGAGAGAGAGAAAAATGAAATTAGGGCATGGAAAAGATGTCAAGTTGTTCAGGGTGTTCCAGGCAGAAATAGAAATCAGAGACTCAAGCAGATATGTTTGTGTGTAAGCAAAGATGATATGTAGGGTAAACGGGACACAACAGTAACACAAACCTGGTAGGTTCATTTTCAAACAGATTTTATTCATTTCAACAATGTCTCAAAATAAACATACCAAATTGCCTTTGAGCCCGACCTTATCTTACATATCCGTACATATATACACATATATGCTCATACATATATACATAGAGTATATGTTTATACAAAGTAGCTGTACATTTTAACAATTCTATCGAAATTATGCAGGTAGCATCACAGCAATTTGGAAAGTGATATCTGAGTTCAAATTCAAGCCTAGTTTGCTGTGGTCAGTTTAGCACTAATGTCCTTGGAAAAGGCATGAATTCATCTTTTCTCCTCCTATCTATGGATTAAATAGCTGGGTAAACTGGGCTCTGTAGCCTTGGATGGCAGCCAATTTAGTTGAGGATAATTCAAAACTACAGAAGGCAACAGAAAACCACTCCACTATCTTTCCAAAAAAATCATGGCAGTTCATAGATAAAGGAATCTGTGGAGAGAGATAGATGATTGTCTATGTCCTGAACAAACAGTGCTCTTAAGAGAGAGAGAAAAAAAAAATCAAATCTATAAATGTAAGCTGTTTACAACAGTGATAAATTTCTTAAAAATAAATAAAAAAAAAAACGTGAGAGCTACTATGTATATATGATGTATGTGTATATAAAGCAGAAAAAAAGTGTTAAAAGGTTTTTCAGTTAAAGGGGAGATCATGTCCTCTATTCTCACCTGTCTCCTGTCATGTTTAACAAGAGGAACTGTCTTTTATCCCATCACAACTGATGTAATCAATGTTTGCTCGAATGACATACAGATATTTAGAAAACAAATTCAAAAAGAAAAGAATCATCTGGCAAATGTTACAAAACATTGTTAATAAAAATACATTGGCTCAAAATAATAATAAAAAAAAAAGTGCGCACACACGTAAAAGAAAAAAATTAAAATATCAACTAAAGAATATTTTCAACAAAGAAAGAGAGAAAGAAGAAACCAACATATAAATGGATCCCATTTTGGCAACATCAGTTTTAAATAGAGAATTCAATATATACATTGCAGGATCAAATAACATCTTATTTGAATTCTAATGTTATAAGTAGATGTGTTACTTAAAAGACTGCTGTGAATTGCCCATTTTCCACTAAGTAAACAGATAAATACATTCATGGCTATTTAGTTCAATAATTTGTCCAGAAATGATCATTTAATTGGAGTCAAAGGTTAGAATCTGACACTGGAATAATATTGCAAGTAAATAACTGACATGTAGCTTTTATGAAGTAAAACAATCGACTGATTCTTATATAATCATTTGTATCTTTCCCTTTATACATATCCAAATTAATTGAAACAATTACTTTAGTTTCCTTTCTTTCACCACATGGTCAGTTTTAGACCCACTGGAGTTACAGGGTGTAATCGATTTTTTTTTTTACTCTCTCAGGTTGGGTCATTTGCAGTGGTGTGTAGTAATATATTTTTGAGGCACATGATGAAATTTGTTTGGCCTTGATAAATATTGCATCATCCATGATTGCATCAGATTTTCATCACGTCCAGGCATTATTATCTCACCGGTCAACTAGTTGTTCTATGACCATTGTCAGCAATCCAAGGAAGTGTACAAAAATTGTAACGCTGCTTGAACACACTGGCAAGCCTTACAGAGATCGCAGATATTATTGGTATCAGCCTTTCAACTGTCAGTTGTGTCATCAAGGTAAAGAAACAAACTGGATTCATCAGTCCAAAAGAAAGGAAAATGTGGTCGGTAGAGAAAAACAATGCCAAGAGATGACGTATATGTGATCAAGGAAAGTGTAAAAGATCCTAGGAAAACTGTTTTGTTTCAATTAATTTGCACAAGAGTGTAAAACTGTATTGTTTGTACAGTGTATCATACAATAACGACACTTGGTTTATTTAAATATTTATATACATATATATATATATCTCATCATCCAAGTGAATAAGGAATGAAAAAAAAAAAAAAATTGACAACATTCAAAACATTAATTTAAAACAGTGCTTGATATAAAATAGAGCTATGAATATTTATTATAAATTATAGTTTAGAAAATGTACAAATTATCATCTACTGCAAAGTGTACATTTTGTTTCGACATTGAAAGGACAATGTCTCATCGGGTAGTGTGAAAAGAAAACGGAAATTCTTTTTCTTATATTTGGCGAATTGTGTGTGAGAGATAGGTGGGGTTGGAAATGGGAAATAAGAGTTGTAAGTTATAATTTGAATGAAAAGAGGGAAAAGGTAAGGATAGAGGTGATTAATGGATCTGTTGAAAATTTTATAGACAGATTTAACATTAGAAGATAAGGTATGGTCCTTTACAACTTTTATGGTCAGTTCTTTGGTTTAACAAAAGGAAAAAATAAGAAAATGTATATGAGGTGGGGAGGAGTAGAAGTGGGTGCGATAAAGTGGTATTAGGAATTGCTATTTGGTAAATATATCTTTATTAGTGAAACATGACTACAAATATTTTTGTATTTAAACTTAGTTTTTATAATTAATCTATTTTTTTTATATTTAATCTTAACATTTAGGAAACCTCTTTTTTGTATAAAACTTTAAATTAGATCACAGTTTGTAGTATGAGATAAAGGCAAAATTTGTGGTAAGAATGTTGTTAATACTATAAAGGTTTATCATTTCTAGGGATCCTAACTTTGGCTTTTGTAGTTTTAGCATGATTGCAAGGTTAGTTCTTTAAATGGAAAATTCTCAAACAGGCCAGAACATCTAAATCGGTAAAGGAACCATGTCTCCTTTGTTTTCAAGAAAAAATGGAAATCATTAAATACATGAGTAGCAACATACTATTAAACCAGAGGCATGAAACCACAATAAACTTCAAACACATTAAAGAACTAACCTTACAATCATGCTAAAACTATTTAATGTTTTGAATGTTGTTAATATTTTCTTTGTTCTTTATTCACTTGGATATATATATATATATATATATATATATATATAGTCTTAATTTATTCCATAAGGTCTTAACAGAAAGTTTAAGTTTTTTAGAAATAACTATTTAGCTTTTAAAGTAAACATTTAAAAAACAATTTCAAAGTTACCTTAGATCTACCTAACTGGTATACAAACAATACATTTTGTATTGCATTTTAAATAAAAAACAAATTAAGTTTCCATCTATTTTATATCTCATATTTGCGATTGTAGAATAATTTAATTTAAATATGAAGTAGGAACTATAAATTGTTGTCCTTAGGCAAGAAGAGGAGGTTACTCATATTTATTTTATATGACTACTTAATTAGTATCAGCCATTATGATATACTACTTCACAACAGTGATCCTGCTCCTTTTCAGTGGTTTTCTCTAGTATCAAGAGAGAAATTTGGTTATTTGTTATTTAACAGAAGTAGTTACTAATGATATAGTATATATATCTAATATATAAAAAAATAGAAATAATTGGTCTTCTCTTTCTAATCTATTTTGATAACCACAAGCATAAGAAAAAACTTATTAAATTATTAAGCATCTTGATTATCAAACAGTCTAAACAAGAAAAAAACAAAACAAATGCAGTTTAGAAAAAGAAATGACAGAGTAGAGTTCCAAAACAATAGTTTGCCACTTACATCTAATCCTTTTTGGGGATCCCATCCCACATGGCCAACATGTCTAAAAACAAACAAATAAATAAATCAAAAAAAAAAAAAAGTCATTATGTAAGAGTTAAAATATCTACAAACTTTGTGTTTGTATTTGAATAAAAGCACGTATATAATGATGTCTGAAGTAATGGTTCCCCCCCCCCCTAATTGTATCACCCCAAGCAAGGCGGTAACGCCACTGATGTGTAGGGGCTATGTAATAGTGAAAAGATTGGAAAAGAGAAAGCCGGAAACCACATCTTAAACAGGGAACAAGGGATGAGCCTCTTAACCTGTTCAATAGACGTGGGTGGAGTGTGAACTGGGTGATAGATCTGTCTACTCCAATATATGGCAAAAAATATAGTTTTAAGGTAGGCTATATTTAAGGGTTAATATCAGAGAGAGAGAGAGAGTGTATATAAATATAAAAGTGGGTATTGAGATCAACACCTAGTGGTGACAGTCTGTTTCATACCTAAACGCAATCTTCAGTTCATGAAGATTGCATTTATACATGAAACACTATCACTGCTGGGTATTGACCTCAGTGTCTACTGTTATATGTGTGAAAGCATTTATTTTACACAACATAATTCAATGGTGAATATTAATGATGTAGAGCAAACATTATAAAGTTAAAATTCCAAATCAAAATTCAGCCATAACTATATGGCAGACTGGACTCAGTGTTTTTTTCATATGTATGCATTCTTTTACAACTGAAAATGGTTATTAAAGTAAAGTTTGTCTTTGAAGATTGAAAATATTTTATTGAAACATAATAATCACAAAAACAGTGTGAATGAAGTGCAAAATAACTCACCTGAAATCTGTAGGAAGGCCTATGTCATCTTTAGTCAACTTACTCTTGTTTTTCTTATCTTTCTTTGTAGTGAGCTTTTTGGGCAGAGGCGAAAATGTATTGCTGCCTGAAAGAAGGCAGTAAATAGAAACATTAAACAATCCAAAGAATTAAGAATATCAACATTGTTGCTTAAAAGAAAACCATATCTAAAATTATTCAGACACTCAAATCTTTGCATCTTTGTTGTTAAAGTTTTTGCTGATCTATTCTTTAGGTAACTATTTTCACTATAGGATTGTTACCTGACTGTATTCATCCATTTGGAAAAAACTAGGCAATTGCTTTTTATTGCAAATAAATGATTTTAAAATATAGCAGTTTAACATGGGTGCTACCATTGTGGTTTTGATTGCATACACTCCCAGCATACAATAAAATACATCATAAAAGCAAGTAATATTGTATGCTGCCATATATCTACACTAGAATTAGCATTAAACATAAGTTTTATAACACATTGTCCTCCAGGAAGGTTTTTACTGCAACATTGTTATAACATTGTTGCCTGACTGTACTGGCCCATTTGAGGAAAAAAAATGGAAATTGCCAATTTATTAGGTATAAATGACAATGTTATAATTCCATGTTCACCATCTTTAGGTTGTTTTTACATACACAAATAATATTAACATATCCAATTGTTATAACATTGTTGCCTGACTGTGCTGGCCCATTTCAAGTAAATAGGAAATTTCTATTTATTTAAAATAGACTATAAAGACACTGATAGCAATTTTTTTTGACTGAACAACACTTTCAACATTTAATAAAAATATGTCACAAAACAGGTTGTATATGCTACGTGCCTATACTAACTTGGAAATAATAGTTTATGACAAAAATGCCAGGGACCAATATTTCACAGCCTTGCAAATTTTATATAATATATATAAAATTAATGTGGAGAAATTTGTCACTTAACTAAATAGAGTTTTGTCAACTTTAAAGTTTCATGAAGGCATCACAGTAATGCCTTCACAAAATTTTGAAGTTGGCATAACTCTGCAGTTAAGTGACAAACTTTTCCACATTAATTCTATTAATGCTCTATCTCAAGCGCTTTATGACAAAAAACCTGCTTGCCAAAAATGCCTTTCTATCAGAAAACCACTGATCCCCCCCCCACCCTACAAAAAAACAAAAAACAAAAAAAAAACAATGGCACTAAGCAGCATTACAATACAGCACTTATATATATATATATATATATATATATATATATATATATATAAATAAATAAAATGTAAGCAGTATCCTTGGTAAGGTTAATTCCACAGGGGATTAAATCCAATGAGAACTCAATGTTAGAATTTAACATGGTATTATAATGAAAATAAAGTCTGATGAGCGGTTTGTAAGAGCTCTGTGAAATAAGCTATTACTAATGGCTTTATAAAAACATCCAACTTATTTTATATATATATATATATATATATATATATATATGTAGTGACAGGTAAACAGTAGACAAGTCCTGTGTGAATTTATTATTGAACAATCCACTGGCTTGTTTTACAAAAAAGATTTTCTTTAACTCAGACTACATCTAAAGATAATGAATAGATCAAATGAAACATTGTTATAACAATTGCAAAGAGAGTTGAGTACCTGAATGTAGATATGTTAATGACTATTCTCAAAGTTAGACTTTGAATTTATTGCAAGAAGTTTTATTTTTAATTTTTTTTATATTTTGAACAAACCATAACACTGATCAAAATTGATTTTTTATATATCTTCAAACAGTAAACACATGACATTCTTACTAATGTTTACAAGTTGCATAAAGTTTTACAATATTATTTAATCCTGGTTGATATTTTAAATATTGAAAAATTGGGATGGTTTGGAAAAAAAAATAAAGAAATGGTTCATATGATCTTCAAAAATTCATGTAATTATCATTTATTATTTTATAATTTAGACAAATTTATTCAGATTCCAACATACCCATGGGTATAAAAAGAAAATCTAAAAAAATATTAAGAAAATGAGAAAAACAATCAAGGAAAAAATAGATAAAAGAAAAGTTTGTGCTATATTTCTGATGACAAATTTAATTGTCAAAAGGTATGTTTGTTAGTATATGTAGATTTCTAATATCAAAATGTAGTGACAAGATTTGAATATTGATGGTGACAAACAAAATCTTTTGGGTGAAAAAAATTGTAAGAAGTGAATAATTAGTGAGGGCAGACTATAACAGTCTGACAGTGATCAGGAAAGGCATGGTGGTTGGTAGTGAAGTGGAGGACAAAAATAAATCAATTAAACATAACCAAAGGAAATAATTACCAATTATAAGAGCGGGGGAATAAAAAAAAAGTACAATTGATTTTTCTTTTATAGCTTAAAGAAAGTAGAGGTGTATATTTCATTGAATGATATATAGACATATTGTATCTACTTATTTTTATACTGGTCCTTTTCAGTTGTCTAATCAGTTTCTTGGTGTTAAGTTACCATAAGTTTGTTTTTGCAATTTACTCTCACGATGATCTTAGGAAAGGTCAAAAGTAGATTAATTAAAAAAAAAAAAAAACAACAACAATGTGCCTTCCATGATGAATTTCATTTCAAGAAGTTGAGTAGACATTTAGAAAGGATCAGTATGAAAATAAGCAGACAATATGTCTATATTATTAAATAAAACATGCTTGAATGAAGAGATGCTGCACAAGTACACATAGTGGGTACAATGGATAAATTGTCATCCAAAATTACAGACATCTCATTTTAACAGATATATTTAACAAAATTACACAAAAATATCTTGAAATACAAGAGTAAATTTATTCAATAAAAATCACCTTTTAGCTTCAACTATGGCTTCCAGACAACTTTGGAATCTCCTGCATCTCTTCTGGACAGTCTCCTTGTTTAACTTAGTGAATGCTGCCATAATCCTTGCCTTCAGTTCATTTTTGGAGTTACAAGGAGTTTTGTTGGTCTATTGCTCAACTGTGCCTTAATAATAATCAAGGGGGTTGCAGTCTGGGGAGTTAGGTGGCCATATGTAATGGGTAATGCAGTCACAAATTGCCTGACAGCCATGACTGGGTTCTCTGTTGCCAGATAGTTTTTAAGCAGCTACCCTCTTGACTCAGGGAAGCACTACCTCCTTAAGGCACTTGATTTTGGTCAATGTGTTGAGTAAGAGGCCCTCACTAACAAATTTAGTTCTTTTCTTATCAGCATTATCAGAGTGAGTTTTCTGAGTTGGCGTACCTACATAGTCAACATTAGACTCATCCAATTCTTTCCAAATCCTCTTCATTGTCCTTAGATTGACACGCAAACACTGGAATGTTTGTATTGAAGCTTCCAGCATTAATGCTAAGCAGTGCAGTTTGTTGTAATGTTCTTTTTCTCACAGACAGAGCCCAATTAACCTTCGTATACTGTGTAGTTGACAAAAATTAAAAATATAAAATTGCGACAATTTATCAATCGCACCCTGTGCGTGCATGTGTGAACATGGATAGAAAAAGAAAAGAAAGAAAGAGGAGAAAGGGAGAGATAGGTCAAGTATACAAAAATGTAGCCTCATTTTTTCTTTTTTTAAACTTACTCCCCTTAGCCAACAAGAGTAAATATGTTATGACTGATTGAGTAGAATTCTCATAATTCATTTTAGTAATTTTTTTTTCTTTTAGGTGTTTGTGAATGGTAAACATGGTCAATGCAATTGTCTTTTACATGGATAGAAAGAGACAAAACATATACAAATGAAAAAGAAAAAAAAAAAAAAAAAAGAGAGGAAAGAAAAAAGAATGAGTCATTATATCAAAGTGAAGTGAACACAAAACATGTGCAACATGCCACTTACTAAAATTACATTCTGGTGGGGGAGGTGGAGCAGAGATTTTGTTAAGGCCAATGTCACCTCGAGTCATATTGACATGTTGTGTACGATTAGCATTCTGTTGTCTCCGTCGCTCTGAAAGAAAACAGAAGGTTAGGGTGCTGGCATACTCAAAAATGCTGTGACATTAATGTCAAGACCTATCCCAATTCCTTCAAGACAACAATAAGCCCAATAGATCAAGAGAATTTTTCTTGAAACTTTTTTTTTTTTTTAACTAACCACATATTTGGAATACACAAATCCTTATTTACAGTTAGACTAATGTCTCCATTTTTATTCTTGTTATCATGTTTCCAGCCATCTTCAGGTGCCCGTCGACCCTTGGTAACTTTCAGGGAATTTCAAACTGAATCCTAAAGGATTTAATCCATTAAAGTAGATTGTTTACCCTCTGCTCTACCTGCCAAGGGATATTCTGTATTGTTCTTTTGTAGTACTTTTCAGTTATTGCTAGTCTTGTTTCTACTACCCAGGATTGAACTCTCTGCAATATTCTTATTGCTGCCTCTGCTTTTATGAAACATGATAACAAAAATGAGGATATTAATTGCATTTTAAAGATTTCCTCATTGCAGAAATTAAGACAGAAAAAAAAACCCTGATGGCTGTGAATTTTTTTTATGTTGCATCCCAATTAAAAAGGTTTGTGATCCCTTGATAAATTCTCTCTAAAAATGAATTTTTAAAACAAAATTCCTTTTAGCACTCAAAGTACCTGTAAAAAGTTACAATTTATAATGCATCAATTTTGGTAGCACACTCATGCATATAGTATATAGACATGAGTGAATAACTACATGAGTGTATGTTACAGACTTCTGTTTTTGAAAATTTGCAAACAATTCTAGAAGTTCTATTAAAATTCATTAAAAAAAAAAATGTTACAAAAATAAGACACTAAAATCAACACATCACATCTTGAAAAATCATGAGGATTTATAATATCAAGATGATTCAAATCTAAACAAGAAATTTTGTGTGTACACACACACACACACACAAAGACAAATCAGTATTTATGTTTTGTAAAAACTTAATCTATTTCATATATTGGTAAATTTTTAGTTGTGATTTATTTTCATTACTGGTTTTTATCCTCTGAAAGTTAAGCAGTTGTTTAAAAATTCTTATATGATTGTCACAATGTCTTCACAGAAGTAATAATTGTGATTGTTTACTATTTCACTGAATATGATTGGGAAGAAGTTAATAAATAGGCTTTACTGAATAAGATCAGAGTCTCACATTTACAATTCATTTCCTACTTTCGCTTGCAATTCACCTTTGTTTAATTTTTTCTCAATTTTATTTATAACTAGCTTAAAAGCTGCACTGTGTGAACTTTTAAGCTAGCTAATTGCCGGCAAAACTGAAGGAACCTCGAGTCCAGCATAGAAAACAGCAATGATAATTTTGAAGGAATAGCTTTGAATTCCTCGATTCACTCCATAGAACCTCAAAAACTCACTTTAACTGATGTGGACCACATTCAATTCTGGTCAAAAGACTAATTTGGGCTTAGAATTGAGTTCTTCAAATCACAGACTCTGTAAACCTTCAAAACATGTCATAAACCTCTCACTTTAACTTTGACATTTTAAATAAATAAAACTAATTTCCTCAATTCTTAAAGTTTTAGAGATATTTTAAACTGAATTTAATATAAAAAATTTTAAATTCAAATTTTTTGTGCTACTTTAAACTCAATATAAATTAACTTAAAAATTTTTTTCAGTTATTTTAAAATTTGAATTTTTAACTGTTCCCTACTTATCCAGACACAAATCACACTGCTGGATGTTCAAGCAGGAGCTGAAGGGTAGATTTCCAATCCAGGGATCATGCCGATTCCAAAAGTCATGATACGTCTATGTTGATCAAGTGTGGCTTGAGTTAGAGGAGGTTCCAGGCACATGAATGGACAGACAGAACTTGCCATTTATTCATTTAGAAGATAGATAAATGGTTCCCAAGTTTAGCTCATCCAAACATAAGCACCAAACTGCATAAGTTCTGCTCACAAAAATGGTACAGAGGTTATATATTCACCTATGCTTGTCTATTTGTTCACATGATATAGACAAAGTTCTCAATCAATTTCATTTTTTGGAAGGTTCAAACATGGATCAAGGAAAATTGACAGAAATATTATAGAAGATCTACAAATCTGTTTTGATTGAAAAAAAACATTGTTAAAATAGGTGGAAACATTTAGTGACCTCTTCTGCATTATTTATCTCTGAATTGATTTTCATTTTATTTTTGGTGGTAACTAGCAGGGGTACTTGACATTGCCAGTGTATTATATCAAAATAACACCAGAAATGTAAAAATTTATGATGAACAGTAATAGTTAAACCATATGTCATTTAATTTATTATAAAAATATTAAAATTTTGTGTCAGTAAATATATTCAGAAAAAATTGTTAAGTATCCTAAATCTTATATGTGCAAAGATGCCTGGCTTAAACTCTCAATCTATAATATTTACAGCTTCAAATCAAAGGAAAGTTTTGATAAACAATTTTTATACTTTATATATAAACAAAGATATTTGCAAACTAAAACATTCTTTAATTCAATTTTTTTAAAGATTATTTTATGTTTAATAAACTGATATTAAATTTGTTAATATATATATATATATATATATATATATGAAAATAAAGAAGACAAGAAAATTGTTTTCTTTTTCTTGTCTGTGCATTTTGTCCTGTGACAGATTTTGTCAAATTGAAATTAATTTTATTTTAAAATGTATCTGGAAAGAAATATTGTTGGCTATTGCAAAAAATGCTCATAAATATTTATAAGATTAACAGAAAATATTAAACATTTCAAAAACATAATAGTTCCCGTTTGATTAGAACCTTTTTTATTTTTATGTGCAGTACAATGTTATGAGATGTTAAAAAGGCATGAAAATTAACTGTTTTCTTTGGATTTTTAAAAAATATTTTTGTTGCGTATGTTATCTGGGAAAGTATTGTTTCCATTAGGAAAGGTGAAATTGGGAAAAAATTGGAGCATAGATTAATATTTTGATATTTAATGGCTGCACTGAGAACTTTCCTTTTGAGTAAATCATTTTCTTTCTTTGATGGATATGGAGTTTTTTTTAGGTTAAAATTGTGATTGACTTTATTTCTGTGTATGGCCAGTGTATTAGTTAAATTATTATTTATAAACTCTTCTGTGTTCATAGATACATGTTTTAAATTTTCTGCATGTTTCTCCAATGTACTGTA